>JAMPIV010002288.1:37500-145282 GCA_024509875.1 Oreohelix idahoensis | reverse complement strand
CATCACATACAGTATACAAACGGTACATACAAACATCACATACAGTATACAAACGGTACATACAAACATCACATACAGTACACAAACGGTACAAACAAACATCAGATGCAAGGCAATCCAAACCAAACACCATATAATTCATTATTTGCCTGTTTTGCTCCTTACAAAGCACGGAATTCCTACTACAGCTGGTACATTTACAGGAAACCTGCACTAAAGTATGCATGAGCTAGTCCAGCCTTGGTTTCTGTAGCAACTTGTGTTACATGATGAGGTTGACAGCCTGGTGCAACACGCCACATTCACCCCCCCCCCCCCACACACACACACACATATATATATATATATAAACTGACAGTCATTTCATAATGAGAATAGACAAGAGTATTGGAAAATACAGTTTTTTTGTTTTTTTTTCTTAACCAGCGGGACTTGGGCTTTCAGCCCTTCGGCCCAATGACATGTCATTGCGAGGCTGGGGAGCCTGTGGACTTTCGTTCCAACCCGGTCAGGAGCTTCGTTCCTTCCCATCCACAGAGGGTTTATCTCAGGAGCCGTTCAGGTTATTCAGTCAAAATCCCAGTCGGTGACACTTCTTCAAATGCTCACGCCCGGGCTTGAATCTTGAACACCTGATCGCCAGCGCAAGGTGGTAACCATTACACCAGCGCGGCTCCCGAAAATACAGTTCGACACAATCTTACGCGGATTTAACTTACGCGGACTTCACTTACGCGAATTTAGCATTACTCAGTTATTTGGCCACGGGGGTAAATTTTTTTAAAACTTTAAATGCTGGGTACTTTACCTATTTACAGGAATTTTTAAAAATAAATACATAAACGATTATTTATGAAACCTCTATTTAAGAAAATATAATGTAAAAATGACCAAATAATAAATAGAATATACAGAAGTAATAAAGACTGAACACACGTTGTTCTTGGTCACTAAGGAAAATCACGTTTATGTATTGAGTTTCAAATTCTTGCTGTGAACGTGTTGTCAAGTTGCCATATTGGCGTTCCATTGTTGCACGAGGGGTGGAATAAGGATGAGACACTATCTGAAGCTTACAGAAGGTCCCATGCGGACGATTCAATCTTCATTTTGTGTTTTCTATGTCTTGTTAAAACACAAAAGGTTATAAAATATACCCTTTCAACAGAGCTATCTATAACTGCGATTCTTCCATCTTCAGTTAGCGCGTATTCACTGTGCTATTATCAATTTTCGGTGTTTTTGCGCTTTAAATGTTATAGAATTAAAAAAAATTATAATCCTATTATTGTAAACACCACCTATGATCCAAAAAAGCCAGCAAACCTCAGAAATGAGGTATCGATGAAGGCGGTTGAAGTAACAAGAAGAGACATGGTCCGCCACCAGACGATACGACATGGCTCAAAACTCATCTCCCGCAGACCAAAGTGGAACAGTCGCAATTATGATGGTTTGGCCATGTATGCGGAATGTGAGAAGATTGGCTACCATGACAAGTGTGAGAAACCAAGAGCCAGGGATCCAGACCTCCATGACGACCCAGACCTCCATGACGACCCAGACCTCCATGACGACCCAGACCTCCATGACGACCCAGACCTCCATGACGACCCAGAGTTTACTGGGAGGACATTAGACAATCTCTGAAGGATCAAAAACTAGATTGGAACCAGCCCAGAAGGAAGACAGCCGATAGGATAGTATGGCGCTCTCTCTGGTAAACCTCTACATCCCAGGGTAGAAGATGAACGACTAAGTAAATTAAGTTATTGTAAACAATGGCCTGTAAACGCACAGGAGTCGTCGTTAAATTTTACATAATATTTAGTGAAATAATAATGTCACTTATTAACTCCAACAAAGATTTATATTTACAAATACATAAACCTTATATTTAACTGAAAGATTTAAACAATAAAGTTAAAATGAAAATCGATGCTTTTAGAAACAGGTTAAATAAAGTGTTATCTTCATTTAGAAAATGTATTTTTTCATAATAGGATGAATTGAAATTTTGTGGAATAATGTTTGGGGAGTCCAGTATCAGTATCGATTAGGTCAACCTAACTGTCTAGTTATGGCGAAGGATTGTCGCTGTAGTCTGATGTAGTGAATTCCTGACTGTTCCTTTTCTCTTCAAGAGTCCATTGACTTTTGGAAGCACTTTCATTGCGTTGCAAGAGTGACTTCCACAAATGTCGCCGCTTCTAGACCCATCTGTCATAGGTGGTGTCCAGAGCTGAGTACTAGTAACTTGTACCAGAAACTGAGAGAAATATAAAATCGAATTTTCCGTAAATCTTTTGTATCACCATGTAAGCATTAGGCGACCTCCGCTGTCCTCCACGATTTCACATTCCTTTGAATTTTCTTGATGGGCATAAAATCTCAGACCCTGGAGTCAGACAAAAGTGGGTTGGGAAAGCGAAAGAATGCAAATGACTCATAATTACATATAAATCAATCTTAAATAGTGTGTTGTGATAAAGTGTTCATAGGCTTTATGGTCCTGTATCTTTTTCATCATCTTCTTATTTAATTTCTCTCCCGTTTGTGCTCTTTCATCATTTTAAAAGTAATCTTTCTTAATCACGGATTTTACGTAAGTATAATTAAATCCCACCGTTGCTTTTTCCCAAACCCTACATTATCTTAATGAAGCACACCTGGCTCGGTAGACATCATTGTTAGCGCGGGAGTAAAACGAATTTGCTTGATACTTTAATCCCTTGTTTCAACAAAACGAGTGTCACCACACTGGAACACAATAGCACGCCCACCAGAGTGATCGGCAACAACGGACTCATGACAAGCACTGGAATGTTGGTTATTGTTATTGTTAATCTGAATCGACCTCAATGCACTCCGGGCAAACACATAGGTGCTCAGTCTCCCTCAAGAAATGTCGAAGAGTATGAATGCTAAATGTACCTGTAGCACGCTGGTTGTACATACGACGGATGCATCCTCTCTCACGTCCATTTCTGCTAGTCCCACGTTTGATGCCAAACTCCAACAGCCCCAGCCTTGTTGATTCATCCATTGCAGTGTCATTATCAAGCAGGCGATCATTAATAGTCCTTAGTATCTCTCCCTTATCCATGTCCAATGTCCCCACTATGGGTGCTCTCGAGGCCAGTCTGCCAGCTCGCTCTTTGCCACGTACCCCTGCATGAACAGGACAGTAGATACACACCAGTTCTAGAAGACTTGATGATTCTATTGAGGTTTTCCATTCCTACCGCAGCCATCCATTCTGAACTTTCCGAAGCATGGCTTGAGAGTCTGACAATATAACTGCCCTGGTTGATGGAGTTTCAGACAGCCACCTGAGTGCTACAGTAACTGCCTCTACCTCCATTCTCATGCTGGAGGTTGTTGTCATGTAGGCTCCACTCTGTTCAGCGACGACCCTGCCCTTTATTCTCGCAGAGAAGCCCCATCCTGATTTCTCACTCGCACTACAGACCCACAATGGCCTCATCATCCCAAGCATGATCACTTATCAGCTGATTAATCTCCAGCTCTGCTTTTTCATTGCCCCAAGATCTGCTCTCTCTGCCAAGGCCAATGATGACATGCTGGTAGTTTATCCAGTTCTCCCCTGACTTACTCCACTCTTCCTCTTTGGATACATTTTCAACCCTGGTCACCTGACCAATCGTAGCCTCTGCCTGTGCCATACATGATATCCCCCTCTTGATTCTTGCTCCTTTGATGTCAGCTACATTCTATTGTAGGGGATGTCTTTTGTCGGTGGTTGCCTGCATATATGCTTTTGCCTGAGCCATCGCTAATCTGTATCTAATCGACAGCAATCCGAGCATGTATCTCATTGTCACAATAAGGATATCACGCGTACAGCCCTAAACAAGTCGCATTCCAGTCGTTTACATTGTGACACTGACAGAGTGAGTATTCCTAGCCCGTACTCGTTTACTGAAATCACGAGCTGATAATACAGGAGAAACAATAGTCTCTGTTCCAAGCGCGCAGCAGCCACTGTTTTTAAGGCTGCCAGTCCTCGCTTGCACTTCTGTATGTTCAGTTCGACATGATACGTGAATGATAGCTCACGATCAAACGTTACTGCCAGATACTTCAGCCTGTCTTGCCTTTCAAAGTTCTGCCCATTGAAAGTGATGTCTGGAAGGTCTGCTTTCACTATGGAGTTGTTCAAAGAGCACCACATCACACAGGCCTTGTTGGGATTGACCTTTGATCCGCTTTCCTCACCCCATTTAGAAACAACATGTAGTGTCTATTGTATGCCTTTGACCATTTCCTGTCTGTCTGAGCCAGTTCTGTACACGAGCATGTCATCTGCGAAAGTTAATGTTCGTCCCAGTCCTGTTGGTTGAAAGGTTGCTACTTTCGCTGTGTAGATGTTAAACAGCAATTGTGATAGTGGAGAACCCTTGGGTAGTCCCGGGAACATGCGCATTGGTTCTGATGTCCAAGTTCCCAAGCGAAATGCAACTGATCTCTGTATTAAGGCAGCTGCTATCCACCTAGTTATCCAAGGGTTTACACTACATGCCATTATACAGTCTATTAGGGTTGCAAAGTCCACACTGTTATAAGCATCCTCTAAGTCAATTGCGACAGCAATCGTTTCTTTTTTTACCCTGGAATCCCTAGTACACATCGTACGCAAACGTTCCAGCGTCACCCCATGTTGTTTTCAAAGGCTTGTAGCTACCCAGGGTATCAGGAAGGATGAGAGCTCTTTCGAGGTGGCTCATTACTTGTCTTGCAACTATCTTTTCAAGCAATTTACCATAAACATTCTGTAGTGTGATAATTCGATAGCTGTTGAGCAGTGTGGGGTCTTCGCCAGATTTAGGAAGTGGCCGAAGGTAACTGTGTAGCCAGTCTTCCAGCACTTCAGCATTCTGTATGCTGGTATTGAAATCGCACACCATATTTATAATGGCTGTGTCGTCGAACTGTTTAATGTGATGGTATTGTACACCATCAGGACCCGGAGCAGTGTTTCTGCCGGTTTTCAATGTGTACATCACTTCCTCTTCAGAAATGAGATCGAAGTATATCTGGCCCCTTATGGCATTTACCAGCACACTGTCCTTTATTTTCAGGAGGGAACTTTTGTCACCTTTATCCCTTAGCTCCACGAATCGATTGAATAATGCTCTTCCCTTCTCTTCGTCCGTCTTCAGACGTAGTCCTGTAGAGCTTTTGATATTAAGGATGGGTTAACTTGCACTTTTCCTATTCATTCTTCGATGTAAGGACCAGAATTTCTGTAGGGTTTTTTCCTTCCCTACCTGTGTCAAAAAGTCCTCCCACACTTTATCTTTGGCCTCCCTTGCCAAGCTCTTGAATCTATTATCGGCTCTTTGCTTTTTCTCAGTCATCTCTTCAAACACCCCCCCCCCCCCCTCATTCATCAGTGTTCTGTTTCGTGCTTTACGCCATTCCTTTGTTGCTCTTTCCTTTTCTATCCATGCTTCCTCCACTGTCTTATCCCACCAGGGAGGTTGGGTGAAAGGTGTTCTCGCTGTCTTTTATTTGGCATTTTGACGCAATATGTGTAAAGGGTTGTTACAGTCGAGTGGGCCTGTAGGATACGTGAAGGTCTGTTTAGGTTTCATGTGTCTAGTGGTCCTACCCTTTTGTAGCGTGAGGTTTTTATATTGTATATAGTATCAGTAGAGTACTGACAATACAGAAATAGTCTTTCTGCAGGAAAATGGTGAAGTTCCAGTGTATGAAAGAACCACTGATATCACAATGTAGTTACAGCTGTGAATGATCTGATCTCGAATAATTAGTAAAGTAGAGACAGACATACAATGCCACCCCGCTGTGTAACTAAATGTGATATTAAATTAAAACAAAAAACAACAAGAAAAAGATTCAACTTAACAGTTATAAACTTGACAAGTTAGTCGAATACAATTTCAATATTTAATAAGTATATACACTATCTACTCTTCTGCTGAAGGGTGGATGCTGGAAGATGGAAAAAAATAATTATATCAGCTGTGCTGTTATTCAATTATAGAAAAATTATATCAGCTGTCCTGTTAATCAATTATAAAAAAAATTATAGCTGTGCTGTTAATCTTGTCTCTCACTACGCTAAATCACTAAGTCTTCATGGACAGTTAATTGCTCACACCTGCCGACGGAAATGGTAGTAATGTGTACTCATCTCTTAAAACAGTTCTGTCCTTCTTAATTGATGCACACCACACTCGCTGATGATCGTTCCTTCAGCCCACCCAAGATAGAGGGGGACTAAGGATGTAGCTCCGATACAACCACTATGCTCCTGCGAAGTTCCAGGCAGCAGGATTAACCTGAACATACGACCTCAGGTTTGATGACACGAATAAACCCTCTAAGATTAATACAAGCCAGATTTTGACTCGACTTAGTGAAGCAAGTCTGCCCGGCATGCATGTAAGCAGGAATCAGTCTTGGTAGCTTTCTCTTCTCTAGTCTATCGTTCTGGCTGGTCTTCGTGTTTGTCTGTATATTTGAATAAAACGCACACATATATATATATATATATATATATATATATATATATATATATATATATATATATATATATATATATATATATATATATATATATATATATATATATATATATATATATATATATATATATATATATATATATATATATATATATATATATATATATATATATACGGTGTGAAACCGCGAATGGCTCATTAAATCAGTCGAAGTTCCTTAGATGACACGATCCTACTTGGATAACTGTGGCAATTCTAGAGCTAATACATGCTTACCCGGTGAAACCGCGAATGGCTCATTAAATCAGTCGAGGTTCCTTAGATGACACGATCCTACTTGGATAACTGTGGCAATTCTAGAGCTAATACATGCTTACCATCATAAATCGAGACAGAGAGATGTGTCCGTTCCAGATAGAGCTCGCACAGTCCGGCACTTACCTCAGACCTACGGGTATCGAGGTGTCTGCGTCCCCTTATATGGTCAGCAATGACTCGGGGACGTAGAATGTCCGGCACCCAGACCCTCTGCTCTCGAGGTGTCTGTATCCCTTATACAGTCAGGAATGACTAAAAGGGAAGATGAATTGGAGGGCAAGTTCCGTATCCTACTAATGACTAGGCTGTTGCTACTGGTGTCAGACTGTATCGGCTAGACCGTTCCTCTGACGTCCAGGCCGGGTCATGCTGCATGGGCAACAGCTTGATCTAACATTGCCCAACCTCGTGCCACCGAAAGTTATTTCGGGAGGTACGCTCCTTTGGTCAGAAATGACTAGTAGGGAAGATCATATATGTATATATATATATATATATATATATATATATATATATATATATATATATATATATATATATATATATATATATATATGTTACCACTATGTTAAGGGTTAACATAAGTGGTACATATTATGTTCAATTACTGTTGATGGTGGTGGAATGTTTCTGGTGGATGGTGTGGTATAACAAGGACTGACAAGTACAGAGTCAGTGAGGTCGGGCTTACGGATGGCCGACTGATGTGTGAGTAAGTGACTGTCAACAAACGCGAATGTAAACAGGTTCTGGCATACCAACACAGGCTGGAACCACACACTACAGCAAACGTACGAGTCAGGAAACGTTGCAACGACTGGTAACGTTTAAATAGTTTATTACGCCACAGTCACGTAAACATCATGGTAACATAGGACGACACTTCATAGCAAATCATGGTGAATCAGATAAGTAAGTTCATTTCGTAGACATACAGCAAAAATAGTCATCCAAACAAAAGACAGCGTGCATCGCAGTCTCAATAGGCTGTAGAATGCAGTAACTCATAGTATAAATCCCTTCAAAAGCAATATCCAAAGATTCAGCTACAGGTACTCAACTCAACGTACAAAGGCTGCAAAAACACAGCAGCTCACGTTTCATAAAGGTTTACATCAATATCTTTATAAGTGATGATGATCACTGGTCGCTTACACAGCGGCATACAATGGCTTCTAGTAACAAGGGAAAAGATCCATCAGAATAAACATGAATCAAAATCACTGCCGGTGCAATCCATGGCCTCTATAATAAATCCATCAGACTTCTTACAAAATATATAATGTCGGCGTACTCCCTGGCATCTGGGTAGTATCTCTTGGAAAACAATCCATAAACTCTTGGGAGAAAGAACTTTCCCAACAATAATCTCTTTATCTTTACTTCAAAAGAATTAATTATCAAATTCCATTCATAGAAAAACACAAATACGCCGGGACACACTAGCGAGAAGGCACGACCTTCTCCAAGCTCTGCCAGCAAAAAACTGCCCGCAATCTCAGTTGCTTAAAACAGTTCAGTCTATAAGAATTCATTCAAGCGCTAACACGCAGCTTGAGATGTGAGCTGGATTCATCCGCTTTTCCCCCCTCAAACTATTTCATAGAACCTTCGACCAGATTCCTTACCATATTTTAAAAAAAAAAACAAGCTAACAGCTAGTCAGTAGCGCTGCGTTAAAAAAATCACCGAGCATTCATCTCATCACAAAAAGTATGCTTACAGGGGTGTATACAAAAAACCGACCCGTACCTACAAATCTTTTAACAGTTAACTCCCCTTAATAAAACACGACTTAACTATATATATATATATGTAGAAGCAGGTAGATGCGAATTCGTAAGGGACCCCTTTGATTGGTTCACTGCGTTTTAGTCTTTTTCGATTGCAGGGACACGGCTATTTTGGTTAGTTGCGTTTTAGTCCTTTTCATTTTTTCAGAGTTCCGAACCAACAGTGTTTTATGCATAATTTATTCAGTCAGCCGCCATCTTGCGTGATACCGTGACTTCGCGTAATTTATTATGTCTCAGTGTCTGCCGGCCATCTTGCGTGAGTCCTTGAGCGCAGATTGGCTGTGCATATTTGTATATGGTTTTTCTTGTTGGCAAACCTGAGCAGCGACCTAACATAGTGTATTTAACTAAGCAGCGGGTTTACAAACACCTTTACGACACCTTTGCAATGTGTATGACGCAAGGTAGGCGATCACTTTTCTGTGCACCTAATACATCCCAACGTGTCATGGTGTTGGCAACACTAGAGATGAAAGCCAGATCTATGACACCATTTGTATCCCCAGGTTTAGTTGCCAGTCTAGTTGGGTGTCCATCATTCAGGGTGGCAAGGTTTATGTTAAGTAATGCTTGGCTCAAAGTTATACCCTGCCTATTTCCGTGATGTTCCCCCACTGCTTGGATCTAGCATTGAGATCGCCAGCAATTAAACACCTTATGTTAGAATCTTCAGACCAATGCGCCAGAAAATTTCCAGTCACTCTCTGCTGTAAGATGGTCGACATGAGTATATAAATTGTAGACTCGCCACTCCTGATCGCCTATATTCACAGTAATCCTGTGCAATTCCGCATTCTCACTAGTTTGAGAACTTGTATTCAGCCACGTATGAGGGAGCTCATGTTTTACATACATAGCTTGCCCTCGTCTACTAGGCCCACATGGATTGGAGTAAAATCTGTAGCCTGGACAATTTATAACACTATTGGTTTTTACATTTGTCTACTCGATCATGAGGATATCGAAATTGTTGATGATTGTTTGTAAAATGGCTGCACGTTGATTGGCACTTCGACAGTTCCATTTTCCTATACGCACATATTTCATCGAGATGCGATCTGCTCTCTTTCTGAACCTTCTCTTTACTGCCCTTATTTTTCTCTCTCTCCTCTTCCCTCCCCTACCTATCCTTCTGCATTTGTATTTCCTCATTTCATTTGCTGCATGTATCGATGATAGAGCATGATCTCCGTAGCTCCCGCGATGATTCTGGATAGATAAAATTCTCATGGTGTATTTGCAATAAATGGTGGAAATATAGAGCCACCATACCAGGGAAGAGGCAAGGGATGTCCTTACGGAGTCCATCTGCCTGGTGTGCCCCCCCTCCCCCGCTTGCCCTACAGACAGCCAATGTTCGCTACTACTTACCCAGCAGCCATTCAGTCTTTCGGCACATTAGTCCACCATAGACTTGGGGTCATTCACTAATGACTCAGTTATCATTTGACCCACAATTTGGGAGTGGATTGATGGGTGTCAGAGCATATACCACTCATCGGCGAGTTCTGCACACCACATCTTTAGGGATCCACTGACAACAAGATCCTCTGCCAGTTTAGTTCAGACCCCGAGAGGGGCCGTTATCCATATCGCAAAACGAGGATGTATGGCAGAGGTCTTGCATGAAATTCCGTTGAAACCAGAACGGGCAGGCTTATCAAACTGCAACCTTTTTGCTGTGTGGCTAGCTGGCGCCCCTAGTGATAACCGTTAAGTTACCCACAACTCTGTCACCGTGGACTTAAGATGGTAATCTAAGTTGAGAGTGGCATGTTGTCGAAATGATGGGACACTGAAAGAGATTAAAGGAAGCCGTTCCTACCAGCAAAGCGACACAAGGGGAATTCACTGGAGCTGCAAAATGAGGAACACTGAGTGACAAGGGGGCAGATAATTCATGTATCGGATGACCTTTCCACAATCATGTTTTGTTTCACAACCGAACACCCAGGACGGAGTGAAGAGTTGGTTGCGAGAGACCACCGACTGTAGCCATTGACGTGCACTGAAAGGGCTCGCGAGTATGCCGATGTCGCAGGGCAAGATGGACGCTTAGTTACTGGATTTGAGGGCGCAGCCATAGGACACAGTCCACGACTTCTTACATATTGGCTACCCGAAATATAACGACAGGTTCGCTAGATTTTCCAACACCCACGGAGCATAGAGTTTTGCAGAGCATAGATTGTTCACAGCCTGTTTTATAATTTCATTCCTGTGTGGATATGTAATCCATACCTGTGGAATTTAATCTTATATAGTTTTCTTAAGGAATTTGTGAAGAGAAAAAGAGTTAAAGTAAATTTTAGAAAAAGTATTATTAATTTTTCATTTTCATTATTTAAGATTGCTTTTTGCACTTACCCTCATAGCTAACTGTGCAAAAGACTGTTTTTTCATTACTTCTACTCATTAATGTTTAATTAAATTAAAAATTCTTCCTCTAGGATAATATTAAGAAGGAAATCATAATTATACAATTCACCTTCATCTATATTGTTTGATCGTCATTACAGACTTACATGAGCACACACTTTCATTCTCAATATCTTTGAAACTTTTCATGTGTGCCTCATGTCATGTATCATAATAAGAGAATTAAAAAGAGTATCATCAGCTAGGGAAAAGACATAGTGAGGAATGAGATAAATTATAATAATAATAATAGTCCCTTCAGTCATAACTGACTATGGGAATGTGCCCCTGAGGTGGCAGCCCTCAGCTGCTTATTTTCATGGTGCTCCTTTCGATGTTTTCTCCTCTCCTCTGCTTGTTGTGTGAGCCTCTTTTCGCTCAATCTGAGGTGGCGCCGTAAATAGCATCGCCACTTAGTGCGATCGGCAGCTTCATCCTCCCATGTTGCTGGATCCATGTCCAGTGCCTTCATATCTCTCCTGCACACATCTTTGAACCTCAGCTGTGGTCGCCCAACTGCTCTCTTGCCATCTGCTAATTGTCCGTAGAAGATATCTTTTGGGATGCGACCATCTTCCATGCGGCGAACATGGTACGCCAGCGAAGTCTGCGCTGTCTAAGCAGCGTATACATACTTTGAAGACCAGCACGTGACAAGACCTCGACATTTGTCACTTTATCTTTCCACGAGATGCCGAGGATGTGGCGTAGACACCGTAAATGGAAGGTATTGAGCCTTCTTTCTTGCTTAGCATAGGTCGTCCAGGTCTCGCTGCCATATAGGAGTGTGCTGGTGACGCAGGCGTTATATACCGCAGCTTTGGTCTTCGTTGTGAGTTTGGAGTTTCCCCAAACACGCGATGTGAGGCGGGCAAAGGTAGCTGCAGCTTTGCCAATGCGGCTGTCGATTTCTGTGTCCAGTGAGAGTTTGTCATTGATGGTAGACCCTAGGTATGTGAAGTGGTGCACCACTGCCAATTCATAGTTATCGATAGTGATAACTGGTGCAGCACCCACATCCTGACTCAGCACATTCGTTTTCTTTAGACTTATTGTGAGGCCAAAGTCCTTGCATGCTTTACTGAAGCGATTCATCAAGCTCTGAAGCTCCTGTTGGCTTTGAGTGACGACTGCAGCATCATCAGCGAACAACAAGTCTCTTATAGTGACCCTTCTGATTTTTGTTTTTGCCTTCAGCCTTGAAAGATTAAACAGACGGCCATCTGACCTAGTGTAAAGGCATATTCCTTCAGTTGCATCTCTGAATGCATGTTTCAAGAGTAAGGCAAAGAAGATCCCGAAGAGGGTCGGAGCCAGAACACAGCCTTGTTTAACGCCACTTCGTATATCAAAGGGCTGTGACGTGCTTCCAGCATATTGGACTGTTCCCTTCATGTCGTCATGGAATGACTTTATCATTTCCAGCATTTTAGAAGGGAAGCCTATTTTCAGGAGGATTTTGAAGAGTCCATCCCTACTAACCAGGTCAAATGCTTTTGTGAGGTCTATAAAGGCGCGATATATAAAGGCCTTTTCTGCTCTCTTGATTTTTCCTGAAGCTGGCGGAGAGAGAAGATCATGTCTGTTGTTGATCTACCAGCTCGGAATCCACACTGTGACTCTGGATATATGCGCTCAGCTAACTTGTGTAGTCGCATTAAGATGACTTTGGCAAAAACCTTACCAACAATACTAAGAAGAGGGATGCCTCTGTAGTTATTGCAATCACTTCTGTCTCCTTTATTTTTATACAGTATTACAATCTTGGCATCTCGCATGTCTTGAGGAATAATTGTCTCTTCCCAGTACTGGCACAGCATCCTATGCAGGGGATGTAAAAGCGTGCTCTTACAGAATTTGATTAAATCAGGAGGAATCCCATCACTGCCTGGTGCTTTGCCAGAGCCCAAGCTATCAATGGCCTTGCTGAGTTCCTCTAATGTTGGTTCGGCATCCAGCTCCTACATAGTTGGCAGACATTTGACAGCATCAAGGGCTGCAGGCGTAACGGAATTTTCTCTAGCGTAAAGCTCAGAGTAGTGCTCGACCCACCTCTCCATCTGCTTACAATTATCGGTTAGCTTCTCACCGCTGATGGTTTTTAGCGGTGCCGTCTTACTATTTTTGGGGCCAGTTGCTTTCTTTATACCGTCATACATTTGTCTAATGTTGCCTGTTTGCGCTGCGGTCTGGATGCTCTCACTTAGCTGGAGCCAATAGTCATTTGCACAGCGTCGAGCAGTTTGTTGAACTTTGCTTCTCGTAGCCTTCAGGATCTGTAGGGTTCTAGCACTCGGTGAACGTTTGTATTCATTCGCAGCACTGCGATTAGCTTCAACGACAGGTGCCATCACATCTGATGAAGCATCAAACCAGTCATTTGACTTTGCCGTTTTCTTACCAAAGGTGGCAAGTGCAGTACTTTGAATGGTGTTCCGTAGATGCTCCCAGTTCTCTGTAATAGTATCACCATGCTGAGGGCTACTGAGCACTTTACTGAAGGTCGCAGTAAATTGAGCGATCATGACAGGGTCTGACATCTTGCTGGTATCAATGCATGGTTTCCCTTCATGTCTGACACGATAGAGTTTTCTTGGTTGTGCTCTGATTTTGCAGCAAACCAAGGAGTGATCTGTATCACAGTCTGCACTATGGTACGAGCGAGTGAAGAGCACAGACCTGAGAAGTGGCCTTCTGACGAGAATCAGGTCCAGTTGGTGCCAGTGTTTGGATCGTGGGTGTCTCCGTGACACCTTATGCTGGGGTTTTGTCTGAAAGTAGGTGTTGGTCACGCAGAGGTCATGGTGGACACACAACTCTAAGAGCCGTTGTCCATTTTCATTCATCTTGCCAATACCAATAGATTGTTTGATCGTCATTACAGACTTACATGAGCACACACTTTCATTCTCAATATCTTTAACACTTTTCATGTGTGCCTCATGTTATGTATCATAATAAGAGAATTAAAAACAGAATCATCAGCTAGGGAAAAGATATAGTGAGGAATGAGATAAAAGAAAGTCAATTATTGATATTAGATGTGAAACCTATGAAACCACTTTTGTGTCTTAAGTTCTGTAGAAGTCTGAGTTTACATATTACGTGTTTGGCGTCTAACTGAAAAGAAGCTAGCAAATCGTACTTCCGGTTAGCAGAATTCAGAAGACAGGACATCATAAACGTCCTAAGTTACAAGGAAGATCTCCACGCCCGCGGTTTCTCAAGGGTTCACAAGTTGATTCACATAATCATTTATCAAGCTCAACTCACTCAGCAGCTTACCGTCTGAGTCAAGTTAAAACATGCACGTTGATTCTCCAATATATCCAGTTCAACTCACTCAAAGGAGTATTTCCTGAATCAAGACTAGCTACTCACAAGTTGATGAGTCAATATATAAAGATCACTTAGACCCAAGGAGAGTCGCCAAGATATCAAGCTCAAATTTCCAAGTTCAGCTACTCACTGCGTCAGTGCATGAAGTGAATTCATCTACTGTAGTGGTATTTGATGGTATTGTATGATTGTGATATTACTTAATGTGATGCATGAGGTCAGCTGTGAAGGCTCCTGAGATAAATGTAGCTGTGAATTGTCAGAAGGCCCTTCTTGCTACCACTACGACCTCATACCTATCTTTTTTTTTCTAATGAATGTGGCTACGTTAAAGTTCTAGGGTAATGATATGTAATGTGTTGTGGTAGTTTACATACACACACATAGATATTTAATAAGTCTAATAATATTAATAAAATGTTATGACACACTGAACTAACTCAAGCTGTGTAAAATTTTGGATAATGAATTTTCTTTAGTTTATTTGTTCTGAACCAAGGTTTTATTTTGGTCAGAACATATGAAAGGTTTTGCAATTATTAATGAAATGCATGAATATATGGCATAATAAATGAAAGAAGTGTACATATGGATTTTACAATACTAGTTAATATTACTATTGTTTATAGTTGTAATTTTCTGGGAAAATGTTTAATGGATGTGCTGTTGGGGTGACCTCATCACTCCCTGTCTATGGCGACTACACATTGTCCAGTTATTTGATGGAAATTTTATGGGTGTGTTAGAAAATAAGTTGAGTTGGTGAATTCTCAGCAGACCAGACGCTCACGTAGCTTGAATGTGTAGCTATGGTGCTGAAATCTGGTGGCCCCACCTCTCTGTGCTTGGGGGCAATATCAGGCTGCTCTGCCAAAATATAACTGCACGGGTCCACTCTTGTATTAGTTAACTCATCATTTGACACCACATTGGTGCCAAATAAAAAACTCACAGCTCAGAATTATGAATATAGAACACAGTTAATTGCTAGCTAAACTCAGCTGAGCTGCTGGCTTTAGTATGGCGTCCCTCTAAAGATTTCAATTTGCTTCTGGGAATACACCACTATATTATTCACTGTGTGTACTAGGACAACTTATGACGAATGGCAAAAATGCGCGTCTGAGCGCCGATAATATATTCATCTATGGCCAATCACCGCCTTTTTTTCTTTTCAATTCAATCCTCCTACCAAAAAGTCATTTCAGTCATACCTCAGTCAAGTATGCCTTATTGTCTGTTGGTCCGTCCTTCTCTACTTGCGTTTCACACAAAAAAACACACTTGTTTTTTTGAACCAACTCCGCCTTCCCCTACACAATTTTGCCTTTAAAGTTATTTTTAGCCACAATTCACCATCCCATCCCCTCTCTTTCATACCAACTAGATGTGAGCGCTTTGAGTCTCAAGACTGCAGTTTTTTGAAAATTAGGGACATTTTTGTTTCAATGCAGATGCTCGCTGATATGAACAACACAGTCTTTTGTCAATATCTTTCTTATTATCTATCCGTCTGTATAAATGAAAGCATATTATGTCACTGCTCAAGATGGGCCATCCGGCCAGCTAGGTTTTATATTCCTAACATCATTATTAAGAAAAAGTTACTTTTCAAATATTTTATAGAATCTTCTATACTGCGTTTGCCGCTGAATTCAAATAAACGTACTAAGTTATTGCAAAAGCGTCCAAGAAATGACTGTGCCGTATAACATCTAAGGTCCCTTTTGACGATTTCTTTACCTTATGTCAACTTGTGGACGTGACTTTTTCCTTGCCCCACCAATTTGCGTCCTTTTAGCCTTGCTAGTTTCAAGCACGCGTTCAGTCAGATTTTTCCTTTTGATCTTCGTTCTCATCCCGTTCCAAGGGTAACGTTTTGCCTTCACGTCTAACAATTTAATTTCCATGGCGGGTGATGACCCGCGGCGTGGGCGATCATGTATTCTAGTAGCTTACGCATTAGTTTTTATCCCTACGTTGTATCATTGGAGATATTTTAACGTTGTATCATGGTTAATTTTATGACATCTACTCTCATCGTGTATTGCTCGACGTAAATTCACTCAGACCAGCTTCATTGCACGAAACCCACTTGTTACTAGAAGATCATTTCGTGAAGAGCTCCACGTGTGTCTAAACAGTGCATTTTCATGATCAGACAGCAGACATTTTCCAGAGACAACTCTCAGCGGTTTGTCGATGCTAGAGAGATTTCCAAGAGTTGAGAGACATTATATCCTCCATGTTCTCATTACAACATGTGAAAATATTGTCATCAATGTCCTCATCTGGGAGATAACCCACACGGCGTAACATACATCGACATGGGTCAGTCAGTTCATACCATCGCATAATCATACAGTGGAGGAAATTTAAAAGATTCAGAGACAGTGTAGATTTGTTTTCAGTGTTGTAACCCTTAAAATATCACATCATCATTTCACTATTTACTTAGGTTCACTCTCATATTTAATTAATTGCACTTTTACATTTCATCTGTGTGTGTGTGTGTGTGTGTGTGAATTGTCTGTCACTATCATCCTTATCACTTTCTACTAACCCTATATGTGTATATATTTAACAAATAAACCGTATAGTCGCGCTGATCATCATCTAGTTCGTTAATGTATCACTTGTGCTGTGTTAAGTATTTACATGTAGGTAAAAGCCTTCATTTATAGGTGGTTGGGGGCTCTTTCTTTATCGAGATCTGAGGGTAGTAGCTAAGGTCGTAGGGAAATAGAAAACTTTCGATGATTTATTAGAAAACACTGTCTAGTGAAGAATATTCGCCTTTTTTTCTTCTTGTTCTTATCTCGAATAGGTCTCTTTTTTCTTAACGAGCCAATTTCTGGAGACCTTCTTAACATCATTCAATAGGCCATCCTCATCATACTGTTGCGAGGCGACCATAGGTGCCCCGAGCAGTATATCATGTACATCTGAAATATACACTATAATATCATCATCATCATCATCATCATCTTTTTGCTCCATATGGAGCATTGGGTTACCACTGCAATGGTTCCTTGGAGGGAAACGCGCGCGAAGCAGTCACCCGCTCTTGAAGTGGTTGTTGATGTGGCAATATGTTTTACATGATGACGCTGCTAACTCCACACACAACTTTACAGTAATAAGCATTTCATACACGTAAAAGGCTCGTATAAATTGAAAAAAAACTCATATTAAAATTTACCCCTTCAATATGAATGGAATGCAGACGTTTTGTTCAGAATAACCAATATCACTTCACTGCAGCCGTAAGTGTAGTCTTCTCAAATGAGTTAATGGTAATTGTAAATTCACAACTCTTAACTTTAATACATGAGGAGGATTTCCTCGGGCTTGTGACTCTAAGTATTACGGAAGAAGTTTCATACTTTTGATTTTACAAGTTACTTTTTAATAACTTTGGCACGCCCTATAGTGGAATCCTTTTGCTATCTCTTCCTGACGTCGTCTTGTCTCTCTGATGAGAATTGGAAATCCAGTCACGCTTTTCAACTGATCGTTATCTTATATTAAAAATTCCGCCAACACGCAATTTAATTTCGCTAGTTTATTTTTGCTGAAACCAATCACAGTTTAAGCTAGTTTATTTTTCAACTTAAAGCCAATCACCGTTAAGAACATCTTATTTTAGTAAATTTTCCACCAACCCATCGTTATAATTATTGACATAGCCATACATGGTGGCGTATCTAATTGTTGCCATTGCTGGAAACAATTATGTCATATCTCCTAATACTTCAATTTTTAATCAAGACATACTTGACGGTGACATTTTTTCTGCAAGTCATGTCCTCAAAATTAAACATTAGTTATCTGAAATGACCATCTTACATAATTAGACAATATTTGTCTATCGCTTCTTTTCTTCTGAGCGGAAGCAACTACGTAATTCGAATGTGATGTTCAGATAACGTAACTACTGATAACAGTGTTCCTAAACTAGCGTCTGCGTTTTTCTAAACAAATACTTCAGGCTTGCCTTCCCGCGAGCAGTTTTACGCTATTGCAATTGCCACACAGAGCAAACTTTTCATAATTAGGAAGATATACATACGACGGTCAATCAAGCCAAAAAATTGGTAAGTGTTTATCTAAGTTCATCCTTGATGAACGGAGAATTTTGCTATACTGACGTAGAAGAGAGTGTTATAAGGATTGATAGAAAAATTGACGAATGAATAGGACGTTCTGTGACAGTGTGGATGCTAAGCTGGAGATATGCACTACACAGGTTAAAAACCCCCCGATATAGGGCGTACTTGGTACTGTTCCTGATTCAAACCGACTGACATATAGATGGACAATACTCGTACCCTCAGATAGGGGCAGACTGATATGGGCCCTCGAAAAATATGGGTAATCGGTCCCTTACCACCGATTCGGCATAGATGGAGGCTAGAGGAAAGGTACAAGATCCAAAAGTATATAGCTACACACAAACCAAAACATTGAAACAATCAAAATTACTCATAAAAGAACCGTTCACACAACCGATACGTAATTCTCCACACACAGACAGACACTCCAACATGAAACATGCCTGGACCACACACTCTCAAATGAAGGGATACTAAATCAATGACACACAAAATACATACACACACACACACACACACACACACACACACAAAACAAAAAAAAAACAAACAAACAAGTACGATAATAGACGTATGTGTATATATATATATATATATATATATATATATATATATATATATATATATATATATATATATATATATATATATATATATAGATATATATATATATATATATATATATATATATATATATTTTTTTTTTTTTTTTTTTTTCTTAACCAGCGGCACTTGGGCTTTCAGCCCTTCGGCCCAATGACATATCATTGCGAGGCTGGGGAACCTGAGGACTTTCCTTCCAACCCGGTCAGGAGCTTCGCTCCTTCCCATCCACAGAGGGTTTATCACAGGAGCCGTTCAGGCTATTCAGTCAAATTTCCGGCCGTAAACATTTCTTCAAACGCCGACGCCCGGGTTTGAACCATGAACACCTGGTCGCCAGTACAGCGCCGAAGCCATTACACCAGCGCGGCTCCCATATATATATATATATATATATATATATATATATATATATATAATATTATATATATATATATATATATATATATAATATTTTTATTTATCAAACCCCCCCCCCCCCCCCCCCCCTTTTTTTTTTTTCTCTTCTCTAATCAGTGTTAAATTGCTCCATATTTCTATGTCGCTGATATATTAGATTGGCTTAGCGAGTAAGAATGCATGTCGTAGAAGGCAACTAATATCAAGTTATGCATGAGGCTGGTCACCTCTTAATGTAAAACACTGAGCCACAAAAATTACTGCAGCACGAGCACGTGACTGCACGGTGCAGGCTTCCTACAAGGGGACCGACTACAGTGGTAACTCCATGCTCTGTAAGAAGCGCAAAAAAACATGCTGATGATGATATGCGGTTAAAGAGCTTAGCAATTTCTCCCGGAAAAAGTTACCAGGTTCCGGGATCGAGACCTGATAGTGTCACGCTCCAGTCTGCCCAGCTGTAAACAGGCATCTGCCTCAGCTACTGAGTTAGCGAACGCAAGGCAACGAGTTAGGGAACTGGTCCCCCACCTCATATATCTGGACCTAGTATAGTGAAGTCTCTAACACTTCACTCCCTTACGACTGTATCAGCTGTGATACTCCTGTACGATTACCTGACTAACTAAAACGGTCACTTTTTTTCCTGACTTCCTAACTCGCTGAGTGACTCAGTCGTTTACTAGCTCATTCTAACAATCATTCACAAGCTCAATCGTTTCCTAGCTCATTAAATCAATCATTCACAAGCTAAATCGTTTACTAGTTCATTAAATCAATCATTCACAAGATCAATCGTTTACTAGTTCATTAAATCAATCATTCACTCGTTTACTAGCTCTTTAAATCAATCATTCACAGGCTCAATTGTTTACTCGCGCATTCACTCAATCATTCACAAACTCAGGCGCTTACGGACTCATTCAAACAATCACTCACAAACTCAGTCGTTTACTCACTCATTCACTCAATCATTCACAAACTCAATCGTTTACTCAAACACTCATCCATTTATTCACTCAGAAAATCACTATCTTACACGCTGCCGCACTGACTGTCTTTCCAGTTCGACCAGTTTAAGAACAATATGTTGATCTAAGCAGGGTGGAGTTATCCATAACACTGCCTCTATTCCCCCCTGCCACAGCCACTCTTGTCTTTTGTTCTGGTGTCACTGTTTCGTCTGCGGAAAATTTCTGAGGAGTCAGGCATCGTTAACAAAGTTATTTCTGCTCCGACATTTGGCACGTGCTTCAGACTGCAGAACGAAGATTGCAGTAGGGAACCACCCCTCTTGTGAGCGTGTGTGTCAAACAGTTAGAAAAGTCCAGTAATAAAATCATTATGCCCACGAGCCTCTATGTGTAACATTTAAATGTCGGACCAGGTCACCTGGTTATCTGGTGAGATAGCAGATGGGGTAGTTCACCAAAGAACACGAGGACGTGACATCTGTTAACTGACCTGGTCTTCCGACAACACTTGGTTAAAAAAACACCTGTCTTCGTCTTCGTCTGATAATTGATTGTCGTGATGGTTATATTCTCTGACAAAACGGTGAGGCCATCTAGATTCTACCGATGGCCTGGCTTTTCTTTCCCATATCCGTAACCAGATGCCAGACAATAAAAAAACTTGGTGAGAGGTCACAGCACACGGTTCTGACTATATAAAGGGTATCTTCAAAGAATCTGAGAATAAATGCAGAAATAATAAAAAGATTGAGCTAGAAGAAATGCGTCGGCATGATGTAGAGTCATACATATATCTTGGTAGTAATATGGACAAAGCTGGAGGAACAAACAGTGATTAAAATATCCTAATTGTTTTGGTACCCGACCTGTAAAAAATCCCCACCAACTTGCCATTATTTTCGTGGTACATTTTAGAAACTAAATTACACGCCTTTTGAAATAACGAGCATTTCTTTCAATTTCTTCATTGCGAGTGTGTTAAGCCTTTTTTTTTCTTCGAAATGTCTGGACTTTTCTCCTATTATATTTCGGGTAATTATGAATAAGTATCTCCATCTTATATTTATACTATTTATCCAGGTCAAGTCAATCCTGTTGTATACCTCCGAATCATCATGCATAACAACAAGATCAAGAACAAAGAATTTACAGACTTTCATACACAGGTGCGTGCGATTAACTAGTCCTCATGTGGCTGCCTAAAGTTTCAATAGCACGGGCAGTTATTGTGTCAGACTTACAATCCATGTTTCGGAAGGTCCAAAATGGATGGCTCCGACATGAAAGGAAAATATCCATAGCAGCCTCGAATCTTCAGGAACTGATATTGATCAACTGTCATGCAGGGGTACGAGGCAATGAGAGACCTGATAGACTAGCTTCAAGAACACCCATAGAAGGTGCGTTGGATATGGATAAGGTAGAGATACTGCGGACAACCAATGATCGCCTGTTAGAGAATAACACTACAATCGGTGAATTATTAAGGTTAAGTTTGCTAGAATTTGGCACCAAACGTAAGGGTAGCAGTGTTGCAATATGCTTATTGTCTCAATGTTATTTGCGCATAAATGGGCGCTGAACTTAACTGAGAGATATTGTAAGATTTTTAATAAAATTGGGAAGAACTTTACCGCTATTGGTGGACATTTTAACATGACTCTAACGGTGGTTGAAAGCAGACATCAAAGCGGTACGGGATCTTAACAAGCAGAGATGGACGTATGAGTGGATGCATCCATCGTATATATACAACCAGCGCGCAACTAGAAGAATTAGCATTAATGCCCTTCGACATTTGCTGGGAGATACTGAGCACCTATGGGTTTGCACGGAGTGCAGTCATGTCGATTCTGATCAACAATAACTATTGACACAGGCTGATACAGTCAATTATTCATCTGGCTTGTCACTCTCTATATATAGCATAGAGCTCCCAATGTAGCTGACTGGCTTGTCACTCTCTATATATAGCATAGAGCTCCCACTGTAGCTGACTGGCTTGTCACTCTCTATATATAGCATAGAGCACCCACTGTAGCTGACTGGCTTGTCACTCTCTATATATAGCATAGAGCTCCCACTGTAGCTGACTGGCTTGTCACTCTCTATATATAGCATAGAGCTCCCACTGTAGCTGACGTCTCTGCATGAGTTTTACAGCAAATAATTCATGTGCACTTGTACCAGTGTGTTATGTAGAGTTTGTTTGACATGATGAGGTTGCCACCTCCATTAACAACCTCATGTAAGTTGGTACTTGCCAGACGATTACAGTTGCAATAGTTATATTCTTTATTTGTCTCATCATAGCCCCCCTCCCCCGCCCCCCGGGACTACACGGCGCTAACATAAAGTTCATAATGATGATGATCATCACCATCATCCTCCTCGCTGTCATTGTCATTGTATTCCCCCCCCTCGTCATCATCATCATCATCATCATCGTCACCCTCCTCCTAATCATCCTCCTCATCATTATCACCCTATTATTCACAACCTCACTATCATCATCATAATCATCAATATTCTCCTCACCTCATCACCATCATCATCAATATCCTCTTCTCTTCATCACCACCATCATCAATATCCTCCTCTCCTCATCACCATCATCATCAATAACCTCCTCTCTTCATCACTACCATCATCAATATCCTCCTCTCCTCATCATCCTCATCATCAATATCCTCCTCTCCTCATCACCATCATCATCAATATAATCCTCATCATCATCATCTTCATTATCCTTTGCGGTCCTAACAGAGCATGGAGCCACTACTGCAGCTGCTCCCCTTGCAAGAAGCCTACCTCTACGACATGCTTGTTTACATGCAGTAAACCTATTCATTTTGTGTCTTCTCGGACCCACCCTCCCCCGGGAACTCCACAGGGCTAGGTTAAAGTTAACTATAAGTGAATCAACGCCTTCCTTATTCATTCCATTTCCTCACTTGAGCAGAGAAATATTTCTTTCCTGTTCTGAGACACCTAATTTCGGTCAAAAGTTTCATAATAGTTCCGAGTTCCTGAGAAGTTAATTAAAAACAGGTTAAGAGTGTACCAGACAGGTGGCCATGACTCAGTCTACGAAAAGGAATAAATAGTTTAATCTGCTATATAAACGTTTAACGGGTGGTACAGAAATGAGCGTGAGTCCTGCAGCGGAAACCTTGTGGTTTGTGGGTTACTCGTCTTCTCAGCCACGTCAGATAAAAGACATTCCTTTAGCTCTTAGAAAGAGGTCTTAGAAAACCTAGGATTGTGAAGAGAATTTATGAAGGAGATTAAAATAAGACAGCTAAAATATTTTGGCCATGTAAAAAGACATAAGACCTTACTGAAGGCCATTATAAGACGAAGAGTTATAAGTGGGAAAATAACATCAAGAGATAGACAGAAAAGAGTCTATCAGAGCGTACCATCAAGACAAGAGCCAGAAGACACTGGAGGTCGAATACAGCCGACCTTCGTTGTGGAGACCACGTGGTGATGAACACAAGTATTAAATGTAATATTTTTTTTAATGTTTCCAGTAAAAACTTACGATCTACCTGAAGAAAAAAAAATATTAGTAATTCCATAAGATAGGAGAGCAATATTTTCTTTGAAGTAACGTTAAGATTTGCCCGGAAAATTATGATGATAGTTAAGATTCTGTAAACTATTATTTAGTTTCAATTTTTAACCCGATCTTTTGATATAATAACGACAGACATAAAAGTTCCAAATTTCAAACTCTTCAATAACCCGAAAACAGACGTGATTTTATCATCTTTACAGTGGTCAGTATTCTTAAAGCAGATCCTGTCAGCTGCTGGGCGTCCTACCGCTTGTGTAGGTAAATAAGTCATATGACTACAAACCGGTTGATGAGATCTTTGCTGTAGAGTCAATAAATAGTAATCGAAATAACCGTGTTTACAGATATTCGGAAGGTACTTAGACTCAGATAGTATACGGATGCTTCAATTCGCGACGGTACAAGAGAGAATATGACGGTGGTTGCTCATAGTCTTCCGTCGAGAGTCTCCAATAGCCTTGATTTACGTGAAAACAGGAAGCATTCTATGGAACAAAAGCAAGAAAGAGAAAAAACGTAGAAATGCTAAAATATTAAAAGAATGGGGAGCCATGGAAACATTACCAAACATTACTTTTCAACTCACCACGAAGTATCCGCCTTCAACAAGTTTACTCCAAGCTTACCTACGACACAAGACAGGAAGGCTTGTCATGAAGTAGCTAAGGTTCTACACATGGAGATAAACACCCAGGTCACTGTGGTCAGATCCTACTTCTCCGATGACACAAATCGGCTTCATCTTGCCCACTTTTAATGTACCTTATGGAATGCATTTAAACCGGACTACCTTAATACCCAACATTTTTGTCTAAGGTGACCTTCTATACGTATTTATTATTTATTTCTCGACTTTACTGCGATTTTCTTTCTTCTCTGCTCATTATTAAAAAATGTTGTTATCGTGTTTTTTTCTTTCATGTGTTTACTTTTATACTGTATCCACGCACTCCAGCCCTGACCCGGATCCTTTCTGGTGGCCATTTTGTCCATAATGGAATTGGTGACAGTGGTACCAGATACTTTCATGTTCGGTTCATATCATTGTTATTTATTTAACGTAGTTCTCTCTTTCTTTCCCTTCTGTTTTCGTTCGTTTGTCCCTGACGAAAGTAATCTACCCGTAACGTAGGTGTTATCTTTGTCTTAGTACAGACGCATAACCTATTTTAATTTGTAAGATAATGAATAATTAATGAAAGAAAGAATTAAGGGGATATATAATTTATAGGAACTATGTAGAACTGATGATAATAACCAGGCAAGTGCCAGTGGAACAAGAGATGATAATAACCAGACAAGTGCCAGTGGAACAAGAGATGATAATAACCAGACAAGTGCCAGTGGAACAAGAGATGATAATAACCAGACAAGTGCCAGTGGAACAAGAGATGATAATAACCAGACAAGTGCCAGTGGAACAAGAGGTGAGAACACGACGCAGGAGGTGGACAGCAAACAGGATGATAAAACCTGTTGATAGCATAACAAAGCAGTCCATGTTCTGGAAACCTCAGGGTAAGAGAGGCAGAGATAGACTAAAAAACACACGGAGAAGAGAACTAGAGACAAAAATGAAAATGATTGTGGCCGGATGACCTATTACCATAGCATTATCCGTGCTAACAACCAGCGATTATAAAATAAAGCAATTAGCTATGAATTACTATAGAAAATAAATAAAGCAGTTACGACATTTCGTAATTAACAAAAACGTGAGTTACGTTTAGTATAGGATAAAATAAAAATGAAACTGAAACTAGTCCAACTGGGCTGCCCACCGCTATCTTTTGGCGGGAGTTGCCTAGCGAAGAATGACGCAAATAGGAATAGCCTTACTCCCTGTACAAACATCTAATAGAATAGCAAAGCCGTAATCAATAAATTAATAAATAAAATATTCAGTTATCCAATGAAAGGGTAGCAAGACTGCGCACTACCCAAAGACGCTAGAAAATATTATTTTAGAAATCAGTTGTACGGATTGAGGCATTGCACATGGACGTGATTTTAACCGTGCGGGGATATTATTTGGCGCTTCCCCCGGTCTGTCACACAAGTCCGGCTCCATCGTTGTGATTTACAACCAGAACGCAGCCGCGTCTTCCATTATTTCTTCATAAGATATTTGCAGTTAACAAGAAGAAATCTCTATTTTATAAAAAAAATCTGTGAGAACAGATTTTATGTGTGATTTTCACAAGTAAGTACGCTTCGAACGAACATTGTTTTATTTCAGCGTGAACTCAGAATAAGCATGCCTAGTTTAGGTAACAAATGAAGCCACAAATTGTAGAAATAATCAATGTAGAGGATCCTCAAACTATAACGCCAACCAACGAATTACTTGCTCTAAAGAAAATATTGAAGAATGAACATGATGATGAAGCATTTACTCCACATTGGATAGAAATCAAGGGAGGAAAGCTTATTAAATATGAAAACGACTCTCACGTTGAATCTTTGTAAATACATGAACTATTTTTGCACCGTTTTGCTTGTTGTTGGAAAATTCAACTGCACCGTTTTGCTTGTTTGTTGGAAAATAGATATATACAACTGTTACCAAAATCACCAAAAGCAGAATTCCCACAAGACGACCGACCGGCTGCAGTAGAGACTCCGTGATTCATCAGTAGTAAAAATTGATGATGATGATGTATAGAATGAGACGCTAGCGATGGACATGATACACATTGAGGTAACTTGTTGATAGCTGTCGTGGAATATTCTAATCCACATATATAAATTAAAACGTACATGCAAAGCCTAACGAATAAATTTAATAAAAGGAAAGAGGAATGGTAAAGAACAGTGCTGTCACAATGACTGTACGCAAAATCCCCCTTGTGTTCTCATTCGTCTGCAAATTGTAACGCTTTCACGTTGATAGTAAAAGCCTACTGTGTCGATGCACGCTTTCTTCAAAGAAACGTGTACTGTATTTCTTGGAAAAAACCTTGAGATATGCAGGCTGATCAATGACCTAGATTTAATATTTCATTCATTCCATACACGGCGTAACTAAAAGACAGATAAAGCAGGAGAGAGAGAGGGGCGAATGAAGGCAGGAAGCATGCAATACTAAACACGCGTCGCGCGATACACAATTGCTGCCATCACGCGTTTAAGGCCACATGCACTAACTTTTTTTCAGACGGACAGTGATAAAAACACTAACCTTCCCAGAGTTAGGTTTTAAAAAACCTGGAAAACGCTTATTGGGAATTATGACAATATACTGGTTTACGTTTGAAAACATTACAGTACCCAGACAGCACATCTTCGAAACAGGAGGTAGAAGAAATTGCATATTTTGAACGCAGCCACTTAGCTCCATTAAATTTGTATATTTGGGTTCCTTAGGGCTTGCTGACAAAGAATATGTAAAACGTTACGCAAATAGTCTAGGAATTACCAAATTATAGCCAAAATAAAATAGTGAGGGTGTCAGACAGCACCAAAATCAGAATCGCTCAGTGGCAGAATTTTAGGCCACCATTGTACGGGAAATGAGTCTCTATGTAAACTCCTATTTGATTGGAGCGCAACAAATGAAAGACTAAACACGATTGGTCGGACTATAAATACTATCTTGTGTTGTCAGGGGAAACGTGAGAAAGGGGTACTTTTTTGAAAAGATGTGTAGACGTGGTGTGATTGGGTAGAGCTGCGAATATACTCAATTCAGAGCGTCTGTTCATTGCCACATCTTGTAATAAACCTACTAAGAAGCAGTGCGTTGAGCACCAGTGTATATTTTTATAAAATAAAGCCTGGGACATCGGCAGATCGGAGTTGTGCTATGTCCATTGCCAGTCAACGAAACTGTTTATTTTTCTATGAATTGTGGTAAGCTTGAAATATTCAATATCTTTTAATGAAAATTGAATGTAAATTGATAATTTATGTCTGTATATATGTGTAGTTCAGTAGCAAACATGATGTAAAGCCTATAATGCTCCAGCCTGAACAGAAGGTGTCGGAGGAAAGTAAAACTGCATGGAATGGCCAAACAGTACACTGACACCTAGATGATTGACTAGAAAGAAATAATGCTGGAATTGCAGAGGCGTAGTAACCATTAGGGAGGGAAATACTGGTATAAAGTATTTCAGATGAAGCTGACAGTTGGCCTAACGCTCTGAACTCAATGTTTGTGATGTATTGTGCTCAGTGTAGAAAGAGAGTATAAATTAGTTATGACGTAGAAGGTACATCCTTCTTGTTTCAGGGACCGTGGTCTTAAAGTTATTGAGCAGCACCTGGTCAGAGCTTTGCTGAAGCCAGAGGTGGACAGCATACTCCTTGGTCCATATAGCAACCAGTGGGGTGGCTCCAGAACTCATTAAAGTAATCGAGCAGAGGAGTCTTTTACTGCAGTCATCACGAAAGATAAGAGAGTGTGGCCATGGAGCTCAACATTATGTACTGTTACGGTATATGATATTAACGCCGTCTGCTAAAGGTTATCAGACGTGCAATTGTAAAAGGTTAAGGCATTTAATATATTGCGATAGATGTTTCAATTACTGAACGCTCCATACACGATCGATCATGACGTGTATAGCGTTGTTTAGGACACAGTCGGTAACTAAGAAACGCTACCCTTTGTTACTTGACCGCCAAGCTGAATAGCTGCGTTTTTTCTAACCTTCCAATTCAATGGCATGATATAGCCATTTATATATGCATTTTTTGATGGACCAGGGTCAGTCCTAGAACTCTATATGAGAGGGAAATTTATGGAGGTTAGTATTTAACTAGAATTCTCAGAAGGAGAAGAATAATCGTCAAATTCATATGAAATATTCAGACTCGCAGTCTCACTGTCGGCAGGTAGCCATGTCTAGCTGCGCGTGCATATAGCTGTGATGTTCTGACGACAATACTGCATTGTATCCTTAAACGGACATTGACACATAAACCAGCAGTCTACGTTATTGATTAATTTATGCATGACTTATATGGACTTATGCTCTACTCCTATTGAAATGATCATCCTGTGTGTACAACTGTGGATTAAATGTACGGACTCAATGAAATGACTTATCAAATCAATCATATTCCAAGGTTCAATTATTGTTCGGAATCTTCCACCCCCGCATTCGCTTAATCTTCCATCGAAGGCACGATGCACTATCACTGAATAAAAAAAACTAACATATCAATGAAAAAACAATGGCCAGAAATTTATAATTGTTTTATTCATATCATATGGAACATTGTTCAGAGCAAACCACCACGCAACAGTGGTGCCCGGTGTATGGGGACGAAAAACAACCAAAAACCAAAAATTTTTTCATGACTTTCGAATGAAATATTTACGATCAAGTTTCGATCACATGATCATTACGAAGCTGACGTGACGCACGTGATCATGAATAGCAACATGACGTCACTGTTGCATTGCCGCAGTGAAGAAGACATATTTTCAACGCCTCTCTAGTTCGTTTCAAATTGATCAAGATGCACAAGATGGACTACCGTTGCCTGTCCATCAGGAGCAGACAGTCAAAGGCACAGGCCTAGCTGTTGACGACCTCTAGCACTGATCTAAGCAACGGAAAAGATAAGTTTAGGTGCTTAACTGTTGTTATTGCAAACAGTGCTACTAAGTCCATGCCCTCTGCCTACATCGGCATGTTTTTACCTATGTTTAATGTACTTTTTGTTGTCTTAATGTGTTGTTAATTCGTGGGAGGTAGGGAGGATGAACCGAAATAAGATTCTGTGGCTCTCACGATGCCTGAATTGATTTCGGTCGTTTCTTAGGGCAGTTAAACGATTGCACTTTTGGAAGCCCCATTGAGGTTTGCCATTGGACTGTCTGTCCAAATCTGCTGTCGTTTGACGATTTGTGTTAGCTGTACCGTTCTGTAGATAACTGGCGTATTTTATTCGTACTCAGTTAACAATTTTTTTTAGTTTTGTATCATGTTTGTTAACTATTTCGTCCAGTCTCCTCTTACTATCATTTATTTGATGATTGTTAAATTTTCGTCCGTTATGAGTCCTGTGATGTCATCATTTTTTGCAGTCATTTTTTTTTGTGTACTTTGAATATTAAGTTGACCTCGGGTCAGACCTTGACCCTTCATTTGGCTTGTGACATTTCCGCTTGTTTTATTTAGTTCATAAATTCATTTTTAATTGTGAAAATGTCTTGTTTGCGTCTTAACATTGTTTGTACCCTTTAGTTGCATCATTGTTTTGTTTGTCCTCATGATATATATTAATACTACATTAATAATATGATATTATATGCAATAATACCCTTGTAATTTAATTTAATTAATTTTTTCTGATATTTAAGGTTAATATGGGACATTGCATAATTATGCAGTGATAGTCCAAGAAAGTAGCACTACAATTTATAATAGATGCCTAGGGCATAATAATATAATATATATATTGACAAAATAAAATAATCTTATAGCTACCTTTGAGGTAATAGACCCATTGTATATTATTTAATATACTTTTCTGGTACTAAGAGAGTGACTTAGTACATTGAACAATATAATTACTAGGAATCATACCCAACATTATTGGATATTGAGATTAATTGTGTGAAGTAATTACATAATAGTTAACAGATATCATAACTATTTATGATATAGTATTATTTAGATACAATATTGTTACAAAATATTGTCTATTAGTTGAACTTAGACATTAGAGTTCAGTACTATTGTGATTATTTATATTGAATATTTCTAAGTTGAGTAAGTATAATAATTACTCTGAAGCTACTATTGACTATTTTAATCAGTAATTATCAATAATTACTTACAGATAAAAGTCAAAATGCTTACTATAGACCATTTCGTTAAAATTGGTAGGGAATATGGTTATAAATCTCAAGAACTTCGTCAGTTTGCTGAGGCAGAACTGGAAAAATATGAAAGAAAAGAAGCAGAAACAAAAGGCTGCATTAAAGAAAGAGGAAGAGGAACGTGAGATGAAGCAAATTGCCAAGGAAAATAGATTAAGAGAAATTGCTCAACAGGAAGAAGAGAATAAATTGAAACGAGAGGAAATTATTTTACAACAAGAAATGGAATTGGCGCGTATTAAATTGGAGACAGCAAAATTACAAGCACAAAGTGCTGATGCAAACCAGAATAATAACGCACAAAATGGATCATCATCCAGCCAAACTAAACATTTCTACAACTTTAAATTACCCACTCTCAACTTGAACGTGGACGACCTTTCATCGTTCCTGTCACGTTTTGAACAGACTTGCAAAACAAACCATTTGCCTGAAGAGTCATGGGTACTCAAGTTAAATGAATTCTTGGTTGGAGAACCATTGACGGCTTCTCAAAATGCTGACCCATCAATAGCAAATAACTACGGTGCTATTAAGTCCTTGCTTTTACGAAGGTTTCACCTGGACGAGGAACACTGTAGGTTGAAATTTAAGGGAATTTTACCTGAATCTCCAAAAGATTTTGCAGGATTCATTGCGAATATACGCAATACATTTAATAGATGGGTTGAACTGGCAGAAGTCAACAAATCATACGACAAATTAGTTGATTTACTACTACGGGATAAGGTATTATCTTCGGTTAGCCAGCCATTTTTTGCATATTTGCAGGAGCGTAAACCAGGTACTATGGACGATTTAGAAAAAAAATTTCTTTAAACTACTGTTCGGCACATCCGAATGCAACCATTTCTAACTCCTCATTAAGAGAACCTCTACCTGTGGCGTCTAATATGGCCTACAATCATAATAACAAACAAAGACATCACAGTGTAGACAGAAGCAGGTTCCAAAGAAATCACAATGTTCACTTTCAGAAGGGATATAATAATGATTTCAACAATAAAAATGAGTTCAACAGAGGTAGATCACGAGATAGAAATTATTCACCTCAAACAAACTACCACAATGGTCAACATAACACTCATTATAATCGATCACATACTCCCAATAATAATAGTAACTGGAATGGTAATAATCATGGCTCGAGACATCGAGATAATAGTTACTATAGAGGACGACGAGATAATTCTAACAATTATACTCGGAATCGATCTCATTCTCGGGGATCATCTCATTACAACCATAATACAGGGGCAGCAGTTACAAATAATACTACCCCTATAGCTCAGGTCCCACTTGACAATAATACAACACAGTCTTCTGCTGCATGTTTTGCTATTAATTATAATGTGGCAAATAGTTGCCAACAATGCAATCTTATTTTTCAGAAGGCGAAAGAAACAGTGCTTAACTGCGGACATATTACACCAGAGGTAGGTCTTGCAGTCAACGATGGAACAGGCCTACTAATTTTTAACAGGGGATTAGTTAATGGATCCGTCGTCTCAGTGCTGAGGGATTCAGGATCCACAACGATTGGTGTACGACAGTCGCTGGTACATCCTAGCTGTGCAACGGGGGAATATGTCCGTTGCATGACTTTTGGGGGAACTATTGAGTTTTACCCCACAGCTATTATTCATGTTAACACACCTTTTTTTTCACAGGGAACGTAAAAGTATGTATGCTAAAAAAGCCTATAGCTGATCTGATGGTTGGTCGTATACACGGCAGTAAAGATTGTACTCCAGATGAGATTATAGAATGGGAGAAACATAACCTATGCACTGGAAACGCCGTGACGACTAGAGCGCAGACTCAACTCATGGAGAAAGTTGATGATAATAAAATGGATGCAGACAACCAAGAGGAATTTGTAGTCAATTCACCTATTGACAGGGAAACATTTGCAACCAAACAAAAAGAGGATAAATCTTTAAAAAAATTTTTTTAAGCTGGTTGATAAAGTTGACAATCTATCCTCAGGTAATAATAACAAACATTGTTTTGTTATTAAAAATGACATATTGATTAGATGTTTTAATGACAAATCACAAATGAAACAACAAGTTATGGTCCCATATACTTTTAGACGGTACATTCTTCAACATGCACATGACTCACATTGTGCTGGACATATGGGATATACTCGAACACGATCTCGAGTACTGTCTTCATTCTTTTGGCCAGGAGTGTCAAGAGATATCTCGCAGTATGTACGTTCCTGTACTACATGCCAAGAAGTGAAAGCACGTGGAGCTTTTCACACGGCGCCTATTCAGGCTTGCGATATCTCAGTAAGACCGTTTGACAAGATGGCAATAGATATTATTGGTCCATTGCTACCATCGGCCAGAGGACATAGATTCGTCCTTACGTGCATTGATTTGTGCACACGATGGCCAGAAGCCATCCCATTAAAGACCACCACTACCACAGATGTAGCTGATGCACTACATCTCATCTTTTCTAGAATAGGGTTTCCTAGAAAACTTTTATCAGACCATGGGTCACAGTTTATATCTGACACCATGAAGGAAGTCATGAAAACTTGGAACATTGATAGGAATTTAAGTAGTATTTATCATCCGATGAGTAATGGTGCGGTTGAAAGACTTAACCGTACACTTAAACAACTACTACATAAGGTTACTGCTAAGCACCCTCATGACTGGGACAGAGCACTCCCAGCTGTTCTATTTGCTTATCGGGAGGTACCGCATGAACAAACTGGCTTCTCTCCCTTTGAATTAGTTTTTGGTGCTCCCCCAAGAGGTCCTATGGGACTAATAAAAGACTTATTAATTGACGCGGAGATGACTCAGGACACTCAGTCATCTTACGAGTACGTGATTAATCTTCGGAAGAACATTATTGAGTCTTGCCAGTTGGCAACAGCTTCTTCTGAGGCTGCAAAAGCTAAGGCTCGATCTCTACAAAATAGGTCTCGACGATTACGCCAATTATTCCCAGGCGACGAGGCTTATGTGTTACTTCCTCACAATAACAATAAATTATTGATATCTTGGAATGGTCCTTACAAAGTCATTGATAAAATTTCCGACGTTGATTACGTCTTAGATATCAAGGGACACAAAAAGATATTTCATATTAACATGCTCAAGCAATTTCATACACGTCCTGAACACTTACAGTCAATTTTTCATGAACTAGATGACAACACAGTATCTACTTGTTATTATCTAACTTATCTGTCATCCAGGAAGAAGAATCTTCTTTTCCTGAGGTACAGTTACCGTTACCGGTACCAGTAGTTCAACCTACTGAATCTTGGCGGGATGTAACCATCTCTTCAACGGTTACACCGCAACAGCGTCTACAGATTGCTAATCTATTACAATCTTACCCAGATGTATTGACCGACGTCCCGGGTCGCACATCGGCTATCAGTCATGACATTACTCTCAATGATGATACACCTATTCGTGTACATCCCTATTCTGTTCCTTTACATTTCCTTGCTAAAACTACTAAGGAACTTGAACAGATGTTGTCTCTGGGAATCATTGAGACTAGTAATTCGCCATTCTCTTCTCCATTAGTGATTGTCCGGAAGAAGGACAATAACATCAGACTATGTGTTGATTATAGAAAATTAAATGCTAAGACTATAGTTGACAGCGAACCACATCCACTTATCGACGACTTACTGCCACGGCTATCCAACGCAACTATATTTAGTAAGATAGACTTAACTAAAGGTTATTGGCAGATACCACTGACCGAAAAGGCTAAGTACTACACCGCATTTTCCACTCCACAAGGTCTATACCAGTGGAATGTGATGCCTTTTGGGCTTGTTAATGCGCCAGCTACCTTCATTCGCCTGATGCGACAAATTTTATCAGGTAGACCAGACGTTATTACATATATTGACGACATATGCTTGTTTAGTTCGTCGTTTGAGGAACATGTTTCGGGACTTAGATATGTTTTCGACACTCTAAGGAATTATCATCTAACTGCTAAACCTACAAAGGTGCAAATTGCGTGTAATGAGATAACCTTTTTGGGACATATCATTGGATCGGGATATATCCGAACGTTACCTAGTACAGTCTCCAAAATTCTAAACATAGCAGTTCCTCAGACGAAGAAACAGGTCAGGAGTTTGTTAGGACTTGTTCAATATTACAGTAGATTCATACCAAACTTGTCATCCATCACGGCTGTATTGTCTTCATTGTTAAAAAAAGACATGCCGGTGAAGGTGACATGGACTGGTACATGCAATGAAACTTTCAACAAAATTATAAATTTGTTCTCGCATGAACCAATTTTAAGACTTCCCGATGCTTCCAAAAGATTTTTCTTACGAACAGATGCTAGTAACTACGGCATTGGTGCATGCCTGCTCCAGAACCATGATGGCATTCTACATCCTACCTTATACATTTCAAGAAAGCTAAAGCCTGCAGAAACAAAGTATTCAACAGTCGACAAGGAACTTTTATCTGTGATATGGGCAATAACTAAACTCGAAAAGTTCCTGCTTGGTGCTCCCTTCACCATACAGACGGACCAACGTGCTGTAGCATCCTTGCGTCGATCTAATCATAAAAGCCAGAAACTCGCCAGATATTCAATCATCCTACAGCCATTTGAATTCTCCATTGAACATATTCCTGGCACTGAAAACATTGTGGCTGATGCGTTGTCACGTAATCCTATTGACGACGAATAATCAACATTAACATTCCTAAAACATATCAACTATAAAGGAACTAACCTTGCCTTCAATTTAAACTTTATAAACACTATATGCATCACAGAATGGAACTAAAGACAATCAAGGTATACATATTGACATTCAAACTTCGTCTAACGTCCATACACGATATATGAATATTCGTTGAACAATCATGGAACAATATCTGACGACAAGTCGAACTTATTGTCCTATGTGCACTTAATTCTTGGATGCTGTGATAAATGACATTTCTTTCCAATAAACGTTTGAACATTTTTGCCTAAAAGAATTCATCAGGATCAAGACCACGGATGGATCATCATATCCTATACTAATTAATTAGTTAACTTAACTTCTTAATTGAATTATTATCAATAAAATGAAATGTGAGAAAAAAAAATGAAATGAAGAGAACAAAAAAAAAAAAAAAAAAAAGAACGAAATATAAAAAGAAGAAATTATGAAAAGAGAAAATAAATCTCACACAAGTATTAGATTAATATTTTTTTTTTTAATGTACCTATACATTATTTAGTTAGTTAAATTAGATAGTTATTATTCACTAACACTTAACACACACAATTAAGTTAAACTTATATTCGAATTTCTTTCTATTTCTTCTCACTTATTTTGTTTTTTTTCTTCTCTCATAACATCGCGTTACATTAGAATCTTAATAATTTATCTCTTAGTTTAATTCATTAATTTAATTTTAATTAGTCAAATTAATTCCTATATGACATACTAATACGACAGACCTTACTTTCATTTAATTCTATCATTCACTATTAACATTGGACATTTTATTTAGTTGATATAATAATATGTATAATTGATATATCATGTGATTAATGTTAGATGACTATGACAAATAGTTGGTTGACATGACCGCGACACGGTTCTACTCAGAACATCGTCGGCCATATGTCACAATTGTGTTAACTTTTTTTTTTGAAAAATTGTTAAGTCGGATAGATCTTGAAAAAAAAATCTATCGATTTTTTTTTCCCGGGTGTACAGGGAATTGTTACGGTATATGATATTAACGCCGTCTGCTAAAGGTTATCAGACGTGCAATTGTAAAAGGTTAAGGCATTTAATATATTGCGATAGATGTTTCAATTACTGAACGCTCCATACACGATCGATCATGACGTGTATAGCGTTGTTTAGGACACAGTCGGTAACTAAGAAACGCTACCCTTTGTTACTTGACCGCCAAGCTGAATAGCTGCGTTTTTTCTAACCTTCCAATTCAATGGCATGATATAGCCATTTATATATGCATTTTTTGATGGACCAGGGTCAGTCCTAGAACTCTATATGAGAGGGAAATTTATGGAGGTTAGTATTTAACTAGAATTCTCAGAAGGAGAAGAATAATCGTCAAATTCATATGAAATATTCAGACTCGCAGTCTCACTGTCGGCAGGTAGCCATGTCTAGCTGCGCGTGCATATAGCTGTGATGTTCTGACGACAATACTGCATTGTATCCTTAAACGGACATTGACACATAAACCAGCAGTCTACGTTATTGATTAATTTATGCATGACTTATATGGACTTATGCTCTACTTCTATTGAAATGATCATCCTGTGTGTACAACTGTGGATTAAATGTACGGACTCAATGAAATGACTTATCAAATCAATCGTATTCCAAGGTTCAATTATTGTTCGGAATCTTCCACCCTCGCATTCGCTTAATCTTCCATCGAAGGCACGATGCACTATCACTGAATAAAAAAAACTAACATATCAATGAAAAAACAATGGCCAGAAATTTATAATTGTTTTATTCATATCATATGGAACATTGTTCAGAGCAAACCACCACGCAACATGTACCCCCATCTTAAAATGACATTGTAAAAATAACATTAAGAAGGGAATTTAATTGTTTTAATACCAGGAACTGAGAACATCTCCAATACTAGTTCCAATAGAAACAAACTATTGAAGTCATGATGACAAATACCAACAGAGCTTGAACAAAACAAAACCAGTATTACCTCATATTACTACTACACAACTGACACACATAGGATACTATTATAATATATGTCACTACAAGATTCATATTAATAAATTCTGTACATATAACTTGTAATTAAAATTGATTGTGATTCCTGGTTCCCTTTGTATTTGAATCAGGACACATATACATTCATGACAGCACTGAATACATATTGTTATTTGAAAAGTTATCAGTGACTCCTTTAAGATATCCTCTTAGAGTGTTTTATGTATGTGAGTGTCATAGTGTTGTCAAGTGTGGTGGAATAAATTAAATTGTTTATCTGTCTGTTGTTGTTATGACTTAAACTTCATCATACACATACCCTAGACATATAACGTAGTCATCACACTATTCCAGAATAATTCTGACTGAGGTATACATATGTGGCAGCAAGTAAGGTTATCTATAATACACTACTCTTATTAGATATAGATACCTTCACAGCTGATCTCAGTCAGTACACTAAGTCCCCTATAAATATTTATAACATCCCACTTCACCACATATATTGGGGTCTCGCTCTCGGGATTTTGAATCTTTCCCTATTAAAAATATTGGGGGTAATTCACTTCAGGGAATAATAAGAATTAAAAGGTATCCTTGGGTGAAAATAAATAAGGTTGAGCTCACAGTGCCTGTGTTGTCCAGAGTTAATTAGTCATAGATAAAATTGTTTAGTTATATATTTTAGACATTTATCTGTTAGACAATGGCTGACCTGGCAAAATTTCGATCTGCTGCTGTACAGACTGCGAAAGAGTTAGGAATGGACGGGCAAATTATGATTTCTTATGTCACTGCTGAATGTGACAAATATATTGAACGGGAAGAAAGAAGATTAGAAAAAGAGGCCGAAAGAAAGTTAGAGGCTGAAAAAGAGATTAAGAGGTTGCAGATTGAGGCTGAGGCTAAGAAATTGGAGGCAGAAAGAGAAGACAAAAGATTGGCTGCAGAAAGAGAAGAGAAGAAATTAGCTGCAGAAAGGGAAGAGAAGAAATTAGCTGCAGAAAGGGAAGAGAAGAAATTAGCTGCAGAAAGGGAAGCAGAAAAGGAGGAGAAGAGATTACAAAGGGAACATGAGTTACGACTAAGGGAGTTTGAGTTTCAGGGCCATGCTCCTGAAAATGGTGCCAGTCCCTTTGCCTCTGATGCCACTGCTAGCCAGGGAGCCTCAACCTCAGCTATGAATTTTCATTTAGATCATTTTGTTGAGAAAGACGATGATATTGAGAGCTTTTTAAATAGATACGAACTATTAGCTACCACGTATGGGTTAGAGAGAGAAAGGTGGAGCTTAAAGTTATCTCAAGGACTTCGTGGGGCAGCTTATGAAGTTTTTGCAAAAATGAGCAGAGGTAATTAAAAGGAAAATTAGCAAAATAGGAAAAATTGTAAAATTTGCAAAGTTTAAAAATAAATATCCCATAGGTTTAAAATTACCAGGAATTATGCTAAAGCAGGGAAAAGAAATTTTACAGGGTGGACAAACACCAAAAAAAAAACCCTAAAAAACTAAAGATAAATGAAAAGAAAAAAAAAATGATTCATTGCAGTGAGAGATAAACAAAAAATTCGAAAACAAATAAGGAAAAAAAAAAATAAAAAAAAACTCATCTGGAAAAAAATTGCAAAAAAAAAGAGGTGCCAAACAAATAAAAAAATACCTTAATTAAATATTAGGACCAAAACTGAGACATATGGACAAAAAGGAAAAAAAAAAAAAAAAAAAAAAAAAAAAGGCTTCTCAAAAAAAAACAAAAAAAAATAAAAAATTTAAAATTGTAAAAAAAAAACAAAAAAAACATCAAACAAAAAAAAAAAAAAAAAAAAAAACCATTATAATTATAAAAAAAAAAAAATATGAAAAAAAAACAAAATAAATTAACACAAAGAAAGTAAAAAAAAACTTTCCCCTAAAAAAAAAAAAAACAACATTGGTGAAAAAAAAACCAGTTTAAAAAAATATGAAAAAAAAACCTTACAAAATTTGTTAAAAAAACAAAACAAAAATTTAGGCAAAAAAAACAAAAAAAAAAAACAAAAAAAAAAAAAAACAACCAAATAAAAAAAAAAAAAAAAAATCAACGGTTTTGAAAAAAAAAAAAAAACATAAAAAATAAAAAAAAAAAAACCAAAAAAACAAAAAACTGGGTAAAAAACAAACAAAAAAAAAAAAAAAAAAAAAACAACAAAAAACAAAAAAAAAAAAAAAAAAAAAAAAAAAAAAAAAAAAAAAAAAAAAAAAAGGATTTACAAAAAAAAAAAAAAAAAAAAAAAAAAAAAAAGGTGAAAAAAAATGGTTTAAAAACTACAAAAAAAAAAAAAAAAAACAAAGACTTTATGATTAAGAAAAAAAATGGGAAAAGATTTTTGTAACCATTAAAACAAAAAAAGCTTGTTTTAAAAATGCCTTATAGAGCCCGTGAAAAAAGTGAATTAAGAGACATACTTGAGAAATGGAAACTTCCAAAAAACCCAAGATCTTTAAGGAAATTGGTCTCCTATAGAGCAATTTTAAGAGAGTCCATGGCTCCAGACCTGAGAAAGTTTCTCATGGAACAAGGTGCAGAGAGGCTGGGTGAGTTGCTAAATGTTGCTGAAAGGTATCAAGCAGCTCAAGCAGAGGTAACAGGTAATAAAAAGAAACAAGTGGATAACTTTAGGGCACCACAGAACTTTAATAAATTTGATCCTAGGGATCAAAACAAAGGTAAGCACCAGTTTGATAGGCCACGGTATGAAAATAAAAATAAAACCCCACAATTCGATGAAAGGAAATATGATGAAAGAAAATCTTTCAACCAAGGAAAAAGGTGGTGTAAAAATTGTAAGATGAACAATCATGACACTGACCATTGTAGAAGGAAACCTCCTCATTTTGCTGCTATGACATCGGGGAAAAAGGAAAAGAAGGTCAAACCTGAAGAACTACAGGAACCATACCACCCCCCAGTGTGTGAAGATGTCATCTGTAATGGTGTCACTATAAGGTGTTTATATGATACCGGTTTAGATTACGATTCCGTTGTGAGTTCTCACCTGGTGCAGGCCGATCAATACACCACAGAAATAGTGGAGATTCAAACTGCAACCAAGGATGTAGCTACCATGACACTTCCCGTCGCCCGAATAAAAGTGAAAACGCGATATGTGGAAGGAATCATAAAAGCAGCAGTGATAAATGAGCCAATCTACCCTCTGATATTGGGGTGTAGATATGTCTTCTTGGGGAATCCCAAGAGACCTGTGATATTGGCAACAGTGCAGACCAGATCACAGTCTAAAAAGGAGGAGGATAATCCAATAAATACTCACCCAGATGAGATGAGGAAGGCACAGGCTGAGGACAAAACACTCAAGCCATGTTACAAGAAGTTGCCCAAATCTCATACACCTCCAGGCAAGGGAGAGTTTTATATGAAGAACAAACTGATATATAGGAAGGCTGGATCTGAATCCAATGGTCACGGACAGCTGGTCCTTCCCACTTCATATAGGACTAAAGTGTTGGAACTAGGGCATGCGATTCCCTTCAGTGGTCATATGGGAATCAGCGCAACAGGACAGCGAATAGCTTGTCACTATTTCTGGCCAGGAATAACTGAAGATATCAAACGATATGTAAAATCCTGTCCAGAGTGCCAACGAGTAGCACCTAAACATTGGACTGCACCAGCAACTCTGGGGGAAATGCCCATAGTGGGAACACCCTTTGAGAGAGTTGCCGTGGATCTCGTGGGACCTCTCACCCGAACCAAGAGAAGGAACAGCTACATTCTGACTCTGGTGGACACTTGTTCTATGTGGGGAGAGGCAGTAGCCCTGTCATCGATTGATTCTAAACATGTGGCAGAGGCATTGCTCACAATTTTCACAAGGTTAGGCTTTCCCAATCAAATCTTGACTGATAATGGCTCTCAGTTCAAGGGGAAACTAACTGAAGAAGTTTTCAGGATCTTCCAGGCCAAACACTTCCATTGTAGTGTGTACCATCCCCAAGGGAACGGCCAAGTGGAAAGATTTAACGGCACGTTGATGTCGATCCTGAGAAAGTTGGCACACGAAAAACCAGATACATGGGACCAGTACCTGCACGCCGCATTCTTTGCTTATCGGGAGGTACCCCATAGTTCAACCGGTATGGCCCCGGCAACATTATTGTTTGGAAGGCCTATAAAAGGTCCACTCGAAGCTTTGTTAAGAACGTGGACTGATGAAAAGGCAGAGGAAAACATTACATCTTCATACCAATATGTGAATGAGCTGACCACTCGTTTAAAAACTGGCTGGAAACTTGCCAATGAAAATTTGAAACAAGCCAGGAAGAAACATGCTGCCTATTATAACAGGAAGGCGAAAGACAGAGATTTGGCTGTGGGAGAGAAGGTACTGCTTCTTCTCCCCGGGAGTCAGAATAAGTTACAGATTGGATGGCAAGGTCCATATACAGTTTTAGAGAAGGTGTCTAGAACAAATTATAAGATAGATAAGAAGGGGAAAGAAAAAATCTATCATGTGAATCTCCTGAAGAAATACTTGGAAAGAGAACATCAGGAAGAGACACACTTGTTGACCTTGTCCATCGCCATGGAGATGAAAAAGGAACCACTTTCATCATTTGAATATCCATTACACCCCTGTGAGACAGCAGCACAGGTGAAAATCAGTACACATTTAACGAAAACTCAGAAAGAGAGAGTGCAACAGGTTCTAAATAATCATGCAGAGGTGTTAACAGACCGACCAGGGCATACAAACCTATTGGAATATGATATGAAACTAATAGACCCCACACCTGTCTGTATGAAACCATATTCGATTCCGTTTGCTAAGGAGAAAGCTTTGAAGGAAGAGATAGACTATCTGTTGAAGGAAGGAATAATTTCACACAGTGAATCCTCGTATAGTTCCGGTGTTGTACTCTTAAGGAAGCCCTCTGGAGAACATAGACTCTGTATAGATTACAGGAGACTGAATGCTATTACAGAAGGACAGGTGGATCCATTGCCGGATACAAATCAGCTGTTTGCCAGACTAAATAAAGCTAAATATTTCTCAAAAGTGGATCTGAGTAAAGGATACTATCAGATTCCAGTAAAGCCTGAGGTTAGACCATACCTAGCTTTTAGTACCTCAGAAGGACACTATGAATTTAATAGATTGCCATTTGGATTGAAGAATGCGCCTAGTGTCTTCTCTAGAATGATGAGAAAATTATTGGACCCTCTGAATAATCCATGTATAACAAATTTTATGGATGATATCCTTATAGCAACAGAAACATTTGAGGAACACATTGACTCTCTGAACATGCTGTTTAATCGACTTAGGGAAGCAAATTTAACAGCCCGACCAACCAAATGTTGCGTTGGATGTAAAGAATTGGAATTTTTGGGACACACAGTTTATCAGGGAAACATGACCCCTGACCCAAAGAATTTAGAGAAACTAAAGAAAGCCCCGAGACCACAAACCAAGAAGGACGTGAGATCCTTTGTCTCATTATGTGGTTTCTACCAGAAGTATATCAAAAACTTTAATTCCATATGTGCACCGTTAACTGATTTGACACGTAAAGGACATCCAGATCGCATTACATGGACACCACAATGTGAAATGGCTTACCGAGAATTGAAGGAAAAGCTCACAAGTAAACCTATTTTGAAATTACCTGACTTAAGTCAAGAATTCATTGTAAGAACGGATGCCAGTAATATTGGGTTAGGTGCAACTCTACTACAGAAATCAGATGCATTGGATGGGGAATTAAGCCCGGTGGCATATGCTAGCAGAAAGTTGAATAAAGCTGAAATCAACTACTCAACTAGCGAAAAAGAATGTCTTGCAGTAATATGGGCAATAAAGAAATTCAATATTTATCTATATGGGAAGGCATTTAAGTTGCAAACGGATCACAAACCTTTATCGTTTCTAGCACAGGCTAGGCATGAGAACTCTAGGTTACTCCGATGGTCCTTACTTTTGGCTCCATATAATTTTAGCATCGAGTATATATCTAGAAAAACCAATTTGGGAGCGGATTTTTTAAGCCGCCATCCGTGTGATGAGAATCACCGTAAACCCCAGAAATAATAATAAATTTCTCTATGTGTATATAGAATAAAGGACTGACATATAAGGTCTGTTTTAAGAGGGGAGATGTCGTGGAATATTCTAATCCACATATATAAATTAAAACGTACATGCAAAGCCTAACGAATAAATTTAATAAAAGGAAACAGGAATGGTAAAGAACAGTGCTGTCACAATGACTGTACGCAAAATCCCCCTTGTGTTCTCATTCGTCTGCAAATTGTAACGCTTTCACGTTGAAAGTAAAAGCCTACTGTGTCGCTGCACGCTTTCTTCAATGAAACGTGTACTGTATTTCTTGGAAAAAACCTTGAGATATGCAGGCTGATCAATGACCTAGATTTAATATTTCATTCATTCCATACACGGCGTAACTAAAAGACAGATAAAGCAGGAGAGAGAGAGGGGCGAATGAAGGCAGGAAGCATGCAATACTAAACACGCGTCGCGCGATACACAATTGCTGCCATCACGCGTGTAAGGCCACATGCACTAACTTTTTTTCAGACGGACAGTGATAAAAACACTTACCTTCCCAGAGTTAGGTTTTAAAAAACCTGGAAAACGCTTATTGGGAATTATGACAATATACTGGTTTACGTTTGAAAACATTACAGTACCCAGACAGCACATCTTCGAAACAGGAGGTAGAAGAAATTGCATATTTTGAACGCAGCCACTTAGCTCCATTAAATTTGTATATTTGGGTTCCTTAGGGCTTGCTGACAAAGAATATGTAAAACGTTACGCAAATAGTCTAGGAATTACCAAATTATAGCCAAAATAAAATAGTGAGGGTGTCAGACAGCACCAAAATCAGAATCGCTCAGTGGCAGAATTTTAGGCCACCATTGTACGGGAAATGAGTCTCTATGTAAACTCCTATTTGATTGGAGCGCAACAAATGAAAGACTAAACACGATTGGTCGGACTATAAATACTATCTTGTGTTGTCAGGGGAAACGTGAGAAAGGGGTACTTTTTTGAAAAAATGTGTAGACGTGGTGTGATTGGGTAGAGCTGCGAATATACTCAATTCAGAGCGTCTGTTCATTGCCACATCTTGTAATAAACCTACTAAGAAGCAGTGCGTTGAGCACCAGTGTATATTTTTATAAAATAAAGCCTGGGACATCGGCAGATCGGAGTTGTGCTATGTCCATTGCCAGTCAACGAAACTGTTTATTATTTCTATGAATTGTGGTAAGCTTGAAATATTCAATATCTTTTAATGAAAATTGAATGTAAATTGATAATTTATGTCTGTATATATATGTGTAGTTCAGTAGCAAACATGATGTAAAGCCTATAATGCTCCAGCCTGAACAGAAGGTGTCGGAGGAAAGTAAAACTGCATGGAATGGCCAAACAGTACACTGACACCTAGATGATTGACTAGAAAGAAATAATGCTGGAATTGCAGAGGCGTAGTAACCATTAGGGAGGGAAATACTGGTATAAAGTATTTCAGATGAAGCTGACAGTTGGCCTAACGCTCTGAACTCAATGTTTGTGATGTATTGTGCTCAGTGTAGAAAGAGAGTATAAATTAGTTATGACGTAGAAGGTACATCCTTCTTGTTTCAGGGACCGTGGTCTTAAAGTTATTGAGCAGCACCTGGTCAGAGCTTTGCTGAAGCCAGAGGTGGACAGCATACTCCTTGGTCCATATAGCAACCAGTGGGGTGGCTCCAGAACTCATTAAAGTAATCGAGCAGAGGAGTCTTTTACTGCAGTCATCACGAAAGATAAGAGAGTGTGGCCATGGAGCTCAACATTATGTACCCCCATCTTAAAATGACATTGTAAAAATAACATTAAGAAGGGAATTTAATTGTTTTAATACCAGGAACTGAGAACATCTCCAATACTAGTTCCAATAGAAACAAACTATTGAAGTCATGATGACAAATACCAACAGAGCTTGAACAAAACAAAACCAGTATTACCTCATATTACTACTACACAACTGACACACATATGATACTATTATAATATATGTCACTACAAGATTCATATTAATAAATTCTGTACATATAACTTGTAATTAAAATTGATTGTGATTCCTGGTTCCCTTTGTATTTGAATCAGGACACATATACATTCATGACAGCACTGAATACATATTGTTATTTGAAAAGTTATCAGTGACTCCTTTAAGATATCCTCTTAGAGTGTTTTATGTATGTGAGTGTCATAGTGTTGTCAAGTGTGGTGGAATAAATTAAATTGTTTATCTGTCTGTTGTTGTTATGACTTACACTTCATCATACACATACCCTAGACATATAACGTAGTCATCACACTATTCCAGAATAATTCTGACTGAGGTATACATATGTGGCAGCAAGTAAGGTTATCTATAATACACTACTCTTATTAGATATAGATACCTTCACAGCTGATCTCAGTCAGTACACTAAGTCCCCTATAAATATTTATAACATCCCACTTCACCACAATAGCATTACAAGGCAGTTCGTGTTCTGGAATTCTCGGGGTAAACGTTGTAGAGAGAGACACATGAACACGCGGAAAAGAGAGCTGGAAATAGACATTAAGGGATCAAGACAATAATAAAAGACATTGAGCTGATGGTACGGGACACAAATACTTCCATAATGAAAATACTTCTAATAGAACGGGTATATACTGAGGCATCTGAAGATGTTCAGGAAATCTAGTCAGATTTTTATTTTTTATTTTTTTTTTAACGTACGCCCGCTATTACTCGAGGCGAAATCTCAGGTTAGTATGTCCAACCTAAGACTGATTTTACGTTAGTATCCTATTTTCCCTGTACGCTGACAGGTGTCCTTTCACCATTCAGGCAGATACTCGCCGTCTTCGGGGAGTACCCATTAGAGCTGAGTCGGCTCAGGAGCCGTTCAGGTTACTCCAGTCCCTGGTCGACGACACTACTTCAAATGTTCTCCTCGCCCGGGCTTGAACATGGATCAAAAGTCGGATTTAAGACTCATCATCATTTTGTCTTTCCTCATTGTAGAGCATGGAGCTACTTCTGTACCTGGTCCCACTGCAGGAAGCCTTACCCATTATTAATATGCTCTTGCAGCGGTTGTTTGTAACAATTGGTTTAACCTAATGACATTGTCAGCCTCATGTACAAACTCATGCACAACCTCATAGTAGTCGCCTAATACGACAGGCCTGAGGAAGCTGTAGTCCTATTTTCTCTTTGTCTCATCAGAGACCCCCGGGATCTAGACGGGAGATTTAAGACTCACAGGTCATGGCAAAATGTCTCTTTAATGTTTAGCTGCTGATCATTGGTTGGCCAAATATATTAAGCGAAAAATGTGGATCCAGTAAGCTACAAAAACAGAAGCTAGAACGTTATGAGCTTTCCTGAACGAGATCTTGCGCGGAATAAAAAGATTAAACAGATGCAACAACATCAACAAGGTGGAACTGATGGACAGAACCAAATAGTAGTGGAACTGATGGACAGAACCAAATAGTAGTGGAACTGATAGACAGAACCAAACAGTAGTGGAACTGATGGACAGAACCAAATAGTAGTGGAACTGATGGACAGAACTAAATAGTAGTGGAACTGATTGTGACAGATAAAAATTGAAGCTACACTTTAATCTCACCGGTACCCCTCATTTTGTTGAAATCAATCGCCAACGTGGGTTCCACGTGCTTCCCTAATTAGCATGTCCAAGTGTGCGCGCTGTCAGCCATGTCATTCGCCCTCTGTCTTAATTTTAATTTAGCCACGCCTACGGTCTTCTCTCACGAGCCATTATAATTAGCAATCTCTGGATCTCTTACTGTCATTCCTTCAAAGAGGCGGGCCAGAGGCGGCACCGGTGGTCAGTTATCGACGTCTTTTGTAGTCACTAAGAGAGAGCGAGTTCTGTAACACCTCTGATTAACACCAGAACGAGAACCGTCTACGCGGGGAAGAAATCTCTGCAGGAACGGCGGAGCCTGGCGGCAAAGTTGTGAAAAATAGCTTTGATTCACGGTTCGACCGCAAAAGTTCCCGAGAATCAGGCAGAGATGAAAAATTTCGCATGTAGCTAACGATTTCTATTCATTGAATATATATAGGCATCTCTTAAAAATTCAGTTATCAATAGCGCCAGAGATTTGAAGAAAGTACCTAGCTCATATATGAGAGCCAAACAAGAATTTTGGATTTCTTTTATACGTGGAGACTAATTCATTCTTTGTGCTGCGATAGATCATACCTTTGCGATTCAGCGGTTCTTATAGAGATGTATGGCCAGATGTCTTATGGCATTCCAATTATATGTTCCTAAACATACAAACATTGTCGGTGAAAATCTGATGTTGGAGACCCTTCGCGGTCCACCTTCTCCATCCATGAGAGTGGTTAAATAACCAGAACACTTCAATGTAAAATTTTTAAATGTTAAACTGGAACGGGACTATGCCAGAAGATTTTTCCATCTTATCCATATAAATATTACTGGCCTGATGTGGCAGAACGTACAGCATTAATTTTCTTTAAAAACCATATGACAATAAAGTTTTCCTACCACCAAATTCTACAGAGAAAATTCACGGGTCATACTCGGCTATTTCCTTCCGAGAACAGCCTGGGACTAACATTCTGTTGTTTTTTACACATTCACTATGACAAAGAGAGTCACAGCTACTGGAGGCTAGACCACTCCGGGAAAAACTATATTAACTTATAAATTTCCAGGACAGTGGTTTCTAGAAAAACCTATTCCAAACCAATACCTGCAGTACGAAGAGGAACACCCAGAAAAAACAATAATCAACGCACCAATTCAGCGACTCTCCGGGAAAAATAGCAGTTGCCTAAACGGAGAGTCTGGGGCTGAACTGGACAAATAATAGGACCATAATAGTCTTAAATACAATGTGTTTGATAAATTCCATGGAATGTATGCAGCGTCGGCAGAGGGGTAAGCATAACTGAAGTGAGCTCACTGTATGTGTGTAGAGAGTGAAACAGAACGAAAGAACTAATTTCTTAAGTTACTACTAAAATAACATCTTCTTTTTTTATTTATCTCTCACTAATCTGAATGCCCATGGGATAGTTAAATCAAGGACTTACTCTTTACCCGTCCTGACTGCCCCTACTCCCATTGTTAATTATTTGATCTTTTTGGGTATTTTACCTCGGGCGGGATCTTTCTAAATTTTCCTATGCAAGAGGGAAGGCCTATTAGATTTATATTTTCATTTCCCTGAAGTAACTAAAATGTATTTCTTGATGTTGTGATATTTAGCGAAAATAAATTTAATAAACCTTACTTTATAGTGTCGGTCAAACCCCTGACATATATATATATATATATATATATATATATATATATATATATATATATATATATATATATATATATATATATATATATATATATATATATATATATATATATATATATATGTACAAGGGGCTTGACATAAGTCTTAGGCCTGACCATGAAGGAGTCACAGGAGGAAGATGAAACTCGGCACATTTAAAGTTCATCATATTTGCTCTGAATGTGTGAAGTACGCATTTGTTTCTTCAATGGGTTTTCCCGCTACGGTGCACGGCGCAATGTACCCTATTGACCGGATCTGCTGCTCCAAAGATTTGACAAAACAATGGAAAAGAAGGAGGCCAGAGCTGTGATAAAATTTCTGATGTTTCAGGGAAAAACACCTACAGAAATACACAGGGAGATGGAACCAGTGTTTCGTGATTCTTGTCCTTCGTATAATTCGGTAAAAATCTGGTGTCAACAGTTCAAGTGCGGCCGCTCAAATGTTGCTGATCTGCCAAGATTTGGTAGACCAGCCTCAGAGTGCAACGATGAAAATGCAACAAGAGTAAAGAAAATCATTGACCAGGATCGAAAAATGGCAATTGTGGAGATAGCTAGTTGAGTAAAACTGAATGAAAGAACAGTTTATAGAATTTTACACAAAAGACTGAACATGAGAAAAGTGTGTGCAAGCTGGGTTCCGCGACTGTTGACACGTGAACAGAAGCAAACGAGGGTAAATTGCTGTCAACAGTTGCTCAAAAAGTGTGAGTCAAAAAACTTTTTGGAGACCATGGTGACAGTAGATGAGACTTGGGTACACCATTATGACCCCGAATCCAAAATTGCCAGCATGCAATGGAAAACCTTGGGCTTCCCAACACCTGTCAAGCCGAGAGCGCAGAAATCTGCAGGAAAAGTGATGCTGACTGTTGTCCTGTTGAAAGATTATCTGCCTCGTGGCAACACAGTTAATGGACAGTACTATGCAGATCTTCTCACCAAACTAAGAAAGGCTGTGACCAGGAAACGAGGGATAACGCGCACTCAAAATCTTCCTTTGCTTCAAGACAACGCGCCCTCTCACAAAGCACGGCTTGTGCAGCTAGCAGCCAACGATTTGAATATTGAAATTCTTCCACACCCACCATATTCTCCAGATTTGGCTCCATCAGACTTTTTTCTATTCCCAAATCTTAAAAAACAGCTAAAAGGAAATCATTTTGACAGCGATGAAGAAGTTATACTGGCATGTGATGACTGGTTTAGTTTGAAAAATAGGGTGTTTTACTTCCAAGGTCTTTTCAAGGTCAAGCAGAGATGGCAGAAGTGTGTCAATTCAGACGGTGGCTATATTGAAAAGGAATAAACACTATACAAAATTTCAGCTCTCTGTGACATGTCCTTCATGGTCAGGCCCAAGACTTATGTCAAGCCCCTTGTATATATATATATATATATATATATATATATATATATATATATATATATATATATATATATATATATATATGTGTGTGTGTGTGTGTGTTATTCATAGTTTGTTTTCACGTCTGTACGTAGTAGTTATATGTCCCAGAAGTTTGTGTACTTACGTGTTGTGTACCTTGTATGTTGTACAAGGAGAGTAAGGGCGTCTGAAAGTAAATAGAGTCGTAAGATAGGCTGGATTAGAGCAATTACTCAATCCAAGACTGTCTTTTTCTCTCTACACTATCACCTTTTCCCTACACGTTTCCCCTCCTTGAGAAACAATACTATTTCTACCACCTTCCTTTCACATAGCTATCACTATCACCTCTGCTTCAGCGGGACCATAAATATCTCAGTTCTATCTTCTCACAATTTACGACACTGATAGACAGAATAAAATAGTAGTGGAACAAGAAGTGAGGGTGCCCGTGTGTCACCGGGACATGAAAGCAGAGTAATCAACAATAACTTTGTATTCTACTAAGCATGATATAGAAAGCAACAGATGGATTGGACATTGGGCTCTATAGCCCACATCCTGTAGGCACGTAAAGCCAAATATGTTCATAATGAACAAGCCAGCAGAAAGTAGCTCAGATAAAAACTCAGCCATCCAAGACGTAAGAAGGTCCTCTTCAACAAGAGCACAAAGAAAATGATGATGATGATGATTAATGACTTTTGACCAAAGTGTCATGCGTGCTGCCAGTAACTTTGTACTTTCTCAACAAGCTTCTTACGTGGGATCATTATTTTGGGCTTGTCTTCCGAATAACTAATGAGCGTGGCCATTATATAAATATAAATATAAATAAATATATAAATATATATATATATATATATATATATATATATATATATATATATATATATATATATATATTATATATATATATATATATATATATATATATATATATATATATATATATATATATATATATATATATATATATATATATATATATATATATATATATATCCCAAGAAGCAATCCCAAGAAGCAATAAATAATTTGTGTCATCTCTCGGTTAAAATAGGTCTCCAAATAAATGCCTCTAAAACTAAAGCTATGAACTTTTCTAACGAGACCTTTGATATCATCTTGAACGGGGAAAAACTACAGAAAGTTGAAAGTTTCAATTATTTAGGCAGTAAAATGACTCAGGATGGTGACACAACAAGAGAAATCCATACTAGAATTGCTTTGGCAGCTAGCGCCTTCAATAGATTATCTAACATTTGGAAATTACGATCATTGAATATACATACCAAGCTTCGTCTGTTTAATTCAAATGTTATCTCAGTGTTAACATACGGCTGTGAGAGTTGGAAAATAACAAAATCATTGGAGAACAAGCTGAATACATTCGAGAACAAATGTCTTAGAAAACTCATGAACATCAGTTGGAAAGAATTCAAGACTAATCGACAAATAAGAGAAGACTCTAGGCAGAAATATGTCTCTGACTATATAAGGAAAAGACGATGGTCATATATCGGTCATGTCCTACGAATGCAAAACAACAGAATACCACTACAGGCGCTCACTTGGGTTCCTGAGGGTAAGAGGAAAAAAGGAAGACCAAAAGAAACACTCAGAAGAACAATAATAAGAGAAGGAAGAACGTTGGGCCTAAATAATGTGCAAGAGCTAAGAGGAGTGGCGTCGCAACGAACAAACTGGAGAGCACTGGTTTCTGCCTTATGCGCCGTGTTTGGTGCTTAAAGAATTTATTATTATTATATATATATATATATATATATATATATATATATATATATATATATATACAGATATATATATATATATATATATATATATATATATATATATAACAGCTGAAATGATACAGGCAGGAGGAGAAGGCAGCGTTCGTATATACCATGCATTATGCTGCAAGATATGGCAAAGCGGAATTTGGCCCAAGGAATGGAAAAGATCAATTTACATACCCTTGCCAAAAAAGGGCAACCTGAAACTGTGCACAAACTACAGAACTATAGCTCTTATAAGCCATGCCAGCAAAATACTATTACAAATCATAATTAAAAGGATGCAACAAAAGCTAGAAACAGAAATAAACGAAGTACAGGCGGGTTTTCGACCAGGTAGAGGCACTAGAGATCATATATTCAACATGAGGATCATCATAGAAAAGTGTAGAGAATTCAACGTTCACCTACATACTTGTTTCATTGATTACACCAAAGCTTTCGATTGTGTACAACATCAGCAGTTATGGGCTATTATGAAAAATATGGGATTTCCAAACCACCTTATACAACTCATCGCACTGCTGTACCAAGAACAACAGGCAGCCGTAAGAATAGAGGGGGAAACATCAGAATGGTTTGAAGTACAGAAAGGAGTAAGACAAGGCTGTACCCTTTCCCTTTACCTGTTTAACATTTATGCCGAGAATATCATGAGAAACGTAAGAGATGACCAAGAACACACAGAGTTTGACTCATTTAACATCGGCGGGTACCAGATCCCGGAAATCAGATATGCTGATGACACAGTCCTCCTATTGACCAACCCAGAAGGACTTGAACAATTAATTCTGTCCACCAAAAAACACAGCGAGGCCCAGAATCTATACCTAAACACCAAGAAGACCAAAGTATTGACAACAGACAAAGTAAAGACCAAACCATGCAGGTCGACTTGCCCAGTAATTGATGCGTTCAGAGCACTGTTCAACGAATAACTCATGAGCACGGCCAGTATTTTTGGACTGTTCAACGAATAACTCATGAGCACGGCCAGTATTTTTGAACTGTTCAACGAATAACACATGACAGCAGCCAGTATTTTTGGACTGTTCAACGAATAACTCATGAGCGCGGCCAGTATTTTTGAACTGTTCAAGGAAAAACTCACAAGCACGGCCAGTATTTTTGGACTGTTCATCGAATGACTCATGAGCGCTGTCAGTATTTTTGGACTGATCAACAAATAGCTCATGAACGCGGCCAACTTTTTTGGAGTGTTTAAGAAGTGAATCACCAGGTGGACACATATTTTTGGACCGTCCTCCGAATGATTCACGTGTGCAAAGATTTTGTTTAAAAAGTGTCTTCCTAATGATTCATGATAGAGACACATATCTTTGGATTATCTTTCGAATGACTCATGAGTGCGACCAGTATTTTTTTAATGTTTGAAAAAACATAAGTCGCGAGCTGAATAAATATTATCGAACTGTCTTTCGAATGACTCATGAACGCGACCAATATTTTTGGACATTCTGCCACAGTGTGACCTTGTTTACTAAAATATTCCCCGATGTCCCACAAGAAGGGCTAATAACTTCTATAGTCTCGTCTCGAGTGTTGTGACAAAACTTGCATTTCTAAATTTGAAAATTCCTTAAGAATAATCGCTGTTTAGCATTAATCACGCACCAGCTTAAGATACGGACTCATTTCTGGACATCGATCAGGTAAAGTCTGCATTAGATCTCGTGTCTTTAATTCGAAATGGGGGGTAGGGAACGTAAAGAGGGCGAGTGGAAAGGGCGGTAAAATGCCAGAGAGACCTGGAACCAGAACTTAGCTTGGGAGTGTCTCTAACCTGACATGAAGAGAAGAAGGTGAAAAATCTGAGTGATTGTCACTGGGTGTATGTGTATGTGTGTGTGTAGTGAGAGAGGGAGGGTTGGGAGAAGATACGGGCAACAAAATAGGGAAGATGAAGTGGTCAGCGTGGAGGAGGAGTGAGTTAAAAAACCAGAGAAGGATTTGCTAAAGTGCAAGAAGGAAAATTAGGAGACATTAACAGATTTTCTGTCGCAAGAGAGGGCATTTATATTGACATGTAAAGCCCATATGTTTCCTGGAGCCAAGAATTTAAGACAGAGATTTTAGTCTGAAGCGGGATCTAAGACCGGCTTTAACTCGGGGGCTGGGAAGGAAGGTGGGCGCGGTGGCCGAATTTCGGGTCTGGCTGCTGAGTCATCAAATCAGGACAGATTGACATCTAGGAAACTAGAAAAATGATACAATCACCGTAAACATACGACACAGACATCAGAAACAGAAATAGATGCTGACATCATATGATTTTTGTTTCTTTCGGGTTTTGCCTTTTTGTGGCGAGGCACAATCCTTTCAACCTAGACCTAATAAGTCTGTTAGTTATATTGAGCGTAACTTGTCTTTCAAAAATATGTGAACCATTGTAACTATCGTACAGCGTTGATAGATACTAAGTCATGACAAGGACTAATAGTACCTATATGCTAGCATGATGAAGACCTGAAAAGGATTGGTTCGGAGAAGGACTGCCAGCTGCACCAGGGCTACCAGCTACACCAGGGTCACCAGCTACACCAGGGCTACCAGCTACACCAGGGTCACCAGCTACACCAGGGCTACCAGCTACACTAGGGATACCAGGTACACTAGGGCTACCATCTACACTAGGGCTACCAGCTACACCAGGGCTACCAGCTACACCAGGGCTACGAGTCACACCAGGGCTAACCGCTACACCGGGGCTACCAGCTGCACCAGGGCTACCTGCTACACTAGGGCTACCAGTTACATTAGGACCACCAGCTACACTAGGGCTTCCATCTACACTTAGGGCTACCGATTACACCAGGGCTACCAGATACACCAGGGCTAGCAGCTACATCAGGACTACCGGCTACACCAGGGCTACCACATACACCAGAGCTACCATCTGCAACAGAGCTACCGAGTACACATGGGCTACCAGCTACACCAGGGCTACATGCTACATCAGGACTACCGGCGACACCAGGGCTACCAGCTACACCAGGGCTGCCGGCTACACAAGGACTACCGGCTACACCAAGACTACCAGCTACACCAGGGTTACCAGCTACATCAGGACTACCAGATACACCAGTGCTACCAGCTACACCAGGGCTATAAGCTACACCAAGGTTACCAGCTACATCAGAAATACCAGCTACACCAGGGCTGTAAGCTACACCAAGGTTACCAGCTACACCAGGAATACCAGCTACACCAAGGCTACCGGCTACACCAAGACTACTAGATACATCAGGGCTACCAGATACACCAGAACTGCCAGCTACAACAGGGCTACCAGCTACACCATGACTACCAGCTACACCAAGACTACCAGATACATCACGGCTACCAGCTACAGCAGGGCTATCGGTTACACCAGGACTACCAGCTTCATCAGGGCTACCAGCTACACCAGGACTACCAGCTGCACCAAGACTACCAGCTACTTCAGGGCTACCAGCTACACCAGACTCCCAGCTACACCAGGACTACTAGCTACAGCAGGGCTACCGGCTACACTAAGACTACCAGATACATCAGGGCTACCAGCTACACCAGAGCTGCCAGCTACACCAGGGCTTCCAGCTACACTGGGACTACCAGCTACACCAGGGCTGCCGTCTACACCAAGACTACCAGCTACACCAGGGCTACCAGCTATACCAGGCTTACCGGCTACACCAAGAATACCAGCTACACCAGGGCTACCGGCTACACTAAGGCTACCAGCTGCTAGTGAAAGGAAATAAAATAGAAAGAAAGTTGAAAGTAAATGGGCAAGAGGACCACAGCTCTTTCACATGAGATGATGGCGTCGAGAGATCATTATACATCTACACCTGACGGTAGAAGAGGAACGACAAAGTAAGTAGAGAGATCATTACGAAACTGCCGATCAGAGGATACCATCAAGGCAAGAGGCGGAACAAGAAGTTATAGGTCCATTATTGCTGACCCTATATAGAGAGATGGCAAATAATCTAATCTTTGTGCCGTGCCCCAGTGTGAAGAAACAAACACAGAATTAAAACAAGAACAAACTGGTTTCTTAAGGGCGAGAAGAGAAGGAAGTCATATGTATCCAAAGCGGCATAAACTTTAAATACGGCCTTTTGTACACATATAATGAAGTCCGACACAATAATCTGCATCTTCAATTCAAATATCAAGTAAGTTTTATTGAATGGATCTGAAACATGGAGAACAACAAAAAGTATAACCAAAATGCTACATACTTTCATTAATGGGTGATGGCGAGGAAAAGAAGAATTGAAGTGGTACCACAAGATAACCAATGTGGAACTGATAACACGAACCAGACAAGTGCCAGTGGAAATAAAGAGATGAGAATAAGACGCTGACGGTGGGTAGGACACACAGTGAGACAACAAGAGATGAGAATGAGACGGTGACGGTGGGTAGGACACTGATAACAAGAGATGAGAATAAGATGGTGACGGTTTATAGGACACACAGTGAGACAACAAGAGATGAGAATAAGACGGTGACGGTGGGTAGGACACACAGTGAGACAACAAGAGATGAGAATAAGACGGTGACGGTGTGTAGGACACACAGTGAGACAACAAGAGATGAGAATAAGACGGTGACGGTGGGTAGGACACACAGTGAGACAACAAGAGATGAGAATAAGACGGTGACGGTGTGTAGGACACACAGTGAGACAACAAGAGATGAGAATAAGACGGTGACGGTGGGTAGGACACACAGTGAGACAACAAGAGATGAGAATAAGACGGTGACGGTGTGTAGGACACACAGTGAGACAACAAGAGATGAGAATAAGACGGTGACGGTGTGTAGGACACACAGTGAGACAACAAGAGATGAGAATAAGACGGTGACGGTGGGTAGGACACACAGTGAGAAAACAAGCTGATAGCATTACTGGGCAGTTCTTGTTCTGGAAACCCCAGTTTAAGAGGGGTAGAGGGTGACCAATTAACACACGGAGAAGAGAACTGGAGATAGACATGAAGCGGATGAATACGACATGGGAAAGACCTTAACCTGATGGCACGTGACACGAACTTACCGTAAGTTTGTTGAAGGCTTATGCTACTCGGGGGGAGCTGAAATGTGATAATGTTGTACAAGTCAAATAAAATGTGTGGAGTTTTCTAGTGTACATTTTATTTCCTGTGACTTAACCTATACTGGTCCGGTGTTGCCAATTTAAATTTTTTTCCCCAGTCGTTTTCGAATTCTACTAAAATATCTATGCGCGCAAACTCGCACGCATGCACGCACACACGCGCGCGCACACACACACACACACACACACACACATATATATCGCACGGTGGCTCATATGTTCCTTAAGTCATAAAAAGGGGTGAAGAAAATAAGATGTTTATGTGTAGGTATCCACATATATGTTACATATTTATGTGTAAACATTCATGAAACCAAATGATACATGCTATGCGTCTGTTTAATTTTTATCACAGTGCTCAAAACAGCCACCCACTCAGACATACACACATATTTTACAATATTAAAAGTTTGACAAATATATTTGTTGAATTTCCTTTCAAGTTCTGCAATAATAGATCATCCAAGTGTGATTTGTTTGGTACGATGATTACTGTGTTGCTCGTGTTTGCTGGCCCCACATTTCGGATCTCATTTATGTTGAATAAAACATTGTTGAATTAGGTCACAATAACTGAATAAATAAAATATAAGAGCGAATGAATAGGAGGTCCAGTGTGTAAGTTGTGCACATTAAAAATTCCTTGGCAGTTGTAAATCTAAAGAGTAGGCCATACAGCCGCTACCCTGGCAAAATTTACAAAATGTGGAAAACCTACCACTACAAAAAAAAGCAAAACAACGTATTTATAGAATATGTGATTCCTGTATAAACACATTGGGATGCACACCGGTACTACGGAGTTCATGCACTGTGCTGAGATCCTCCTTGTTTGATCTAAGGGAGGATATTGGAGCACTGATGAGTTGACCGTGTGCAATGAAGATGGCCCTTAAAACCAAACCAAACTGTATAAATAACTAAACGAATTTAAGTAAATCGCTTCAGTTTACCCAGCTGTAAATGGGTACCTGATTCTATTCCTGAATTAAGGAAGGAAAAGGTACAGAGGAAGAAACTTTTTCTCCTCACCTCTCGATGCATGACCTAGTATGGTGAAGCCATTGACACTTCACTTCTCTACGGCAGTATCAGTTACGGGACTACTTTTACCTGTTAGGTAAATCACAGGCTCTCGTAAGAAGAACTTAGGAGGGTACAGGTAATAAAACAGTAACATAAGTGATTGGACCACAGGGGAATCGAACGTAGGACTACCCAGACAAGGCCATCGCCTAGCTGCAAGAGTGAAAAGACACACATGCTAACCAGTGGTAGCCTCCTTCAGTCATAACTGACTATGGGAATGATGCGCCCTTCAGGTGATAACCCTCAGCTGCTTTTTCTACCTGGTGTTTACCTTTTGGGGTGTTACCTTCTCTTCTGCTTACTGTACAGCAATTCCAAAGGTTGTCATAGCCGTGAGTTGTAGTGAGGATATGCTCTGTGATATGTCACATTTTCTATCGTTACATTTTTCTGTGACCTCCTTCATTTTCTCTCCTGTGCCCTTCGTTTTGATTTTCTACCCTGCTCCTTATCGTTGATTCGCTTTCGTCGTTCAAGGTTTTCTTATCACATCTTGTCACACCTCTCACCCACCCCTCTCTCCTTGCTATTTTCTCCTTTGTTATCGGCGACGCATAGCGAAGGAGTGGACTAGCCATATTGATTTTCGCTTATTGCTAGCTCCAGACAGAGTAAGAGTCTACACTGAGCGACGTTCCTATTGTTAAAGCATACTTTTTATCTGGGAAGATACACGAAACCATGTTGTTCACAGGTTCCAATAGAGATACCAATTGGTATTGGGAGGTAAGTTGTCAATTCGCACATGACGTGTCGGAAGAGGACAATCTTGGTGAAGATTAAGACACGGACAGTAAGATAACAAATGTGACTTTGGAACATGGAAAACTGCATAATCGTTTACGCCCAGACCTTGTTGTGATGAAATAATTAGTCATCATGCAAAACCAAGTGCTGCAGAAGCCATCAGTGCACGATTACACACAGCGCTATGGTTCATAATTCTTGCTAGGGAACTAACTGCATGTTAAGGATCGTTAGTGATCGATAAAGGACAAGACGAGCACGACGTTTCCAATGGTGATATAAAATATGACAGTTTTCTGCTCTGTTGTTGTTAAAGAGATAGATAATGAAGGAAATATGAAGTCTGTGAGTAGTAAAAAAAACAAACTAACAAACAAATATTTGCAAATAGCAGACGCTTGTAAGACAGGAAGAAGGAGGACACTAAACAACGGAAGAAAACTCCAGAAGTGATAAATTTACCGGGGAATTGAACCAGGGACGGTCCGAACAACGCCATTGGCTCACTGGGAGATTAAATCATGAAAAGAAGCACAGCCAATTAGACACCCTAAAAAGTGACTAATTAGTAGTGGTCATTTTTCCCGAAACTATTACCAAATTATGGAGTATAGGCCATTGAACGACTTAGACATTTACAGACTCCATCACTTTCCTATTAGAACGTATACATCACATAAAGGCTGAAATACTTGAATGTAGAAGGTCGTAGAAGATTCCCCGGTGAACTTATCACCTCTGCTACTTTCTGTTTTCGGGTTCCTTCTGTCTTTCTTGCTATTCATCTATATGTGTTCATTTATATGTTGTGAAAGAGCTGCATTTGCATTCCATTCTCCTGGCAGATTGCATGAGGCTGGAAACCTCATCATGTAAAACAAATTGCCACATAAATCACTAATGCAAGAGCATGTGGCTGCTTGGTGCAATCTTCCAGCAAGAGTATTTGACTGCTTGGTGCAATATTCCAGCAAGAGCATGTGTCTGCTTGGTGCAATCTTTCAGCAAGAGTATGTGGCTGCTTTGTGCAATCTTCCAGCAAGAGCATGTGTCTGCTTGGTGCAATCTTCCAGCAAGGGTATGTGACTGCTTGGCACAATCTTCCAGCAAGAGTATATGACTGCTTTGTGCAATCTTCCAGCAAGAGCATGTGTCTGCTTGGTGCAATCTTCGAGCAAGAGTAAGTGACTGCTTGGCGCAATCTTCCAGCAAGGGGACCAGCTTCAGTGATGACCCCATGCTCCGCAAGGAACGCAAAGCTAAATGATGATGAGGATAAGTCTATCCGGGAAAAAAAGCTAAATGATGATGGGGATAAGTCTATCCGGGACAAAAGACAAAGCTAAATGATGATGGTGTGACGAAATGGACGACCTCTACCGATCTTTGGTTCTCTCCGGCAGTATCGGTACTTCCTTGGTACTGATTTTATTAGGTGCTGTCAATTATCGCACTTTTCTTTCTTTCTTTATTTTTCTGCTAAGTAGCAGATATTTAATTTTATTAAATCATCCTATAGGTGATAAATATCACATTTGCAGGAGCGGCTGATATGATACATCACATTTGCTTGGCGCTACTCAGATTTTTTGGTTATAGGCGCGGCAGATTAACATGTACATCGGCCAGTGCTATCGGCTTAAATCACAGATAAGACACGGAGTTTGCGTAATGCGACAGATAACCAGATTACTGTCTGTGTGACACCTGTGGGCAGACAAGTGTGATATAATCGCTTCCGGTCACTTGGTTAAAAGTAATCATGGATTTATTACATTTTAGACAATATGAGTCTACAAATGTGTTTGTGAGAGTGTATGCAAGCCATCATATTACCCTATATGGGAGACGTGACCTTTTACAAAATTTTTCCATGTAGGAAATATTTTGAAAGTGCCACACCCGACCTGTTTGAAATGATTGGATCTTTCTGATTAGATTCGTAACAACATTGAGGGGAATATAGCCTGACCATTTTCGCAGTTTTAACTCACCGTGAATTTCAAGCTCGCCAAGACAACACCAGACCTCGCCAGAGTGAAGAATAGATTCATAATTCCTATTTGTTAACCGGACCTTTTATTGGAGAACCAAACAAGACTTATAAAGCACAGGAACTCTTTACATTTTAAAAAGGAACACCGGGACTAGGAAACTGAAGAAACACGGAGCCAGAGGGGGAATCTGTGGTCAAAATTAAAGACATCCCAGACACGTGTAAGAGAACGATTCGTCTCTTTTATTTATCTGAGCAAACAGGCCTGTAGCCAGGATTGGCGTAAGTTGTGATTTACATTTCATATTTTATTACTAACATGTGAACTAACATATACATGTATATATTACCATGTGAAGTTTAATGTGTGAAACTCGCTATTGGATGTCAACGTCATTTGGGACTGGCAACCTCAGTATCTAGAATGATGATTCATGAACCACCACTGCACGGGCTGGTGATTGCTTTATTTATAATTTCGTAAAGAGAACTAAAAGCATAAAGTAGTTCCAGGTTCTCTATGGAGCAGGGAGGGAAAGATGAAAGAAATGATGTACATTCTAAGTATAATACTTACATTTTCAAAGCACTGTAAACGTCCCTATAAACATATTCACTTCAAAATTAATGTAAGTTTTCAAGCTTTACACCAGTGTAAATGTCCATGTGAAAATATTTATTTTAAATTAATAGAAGTTTCAAACTTTTCCATAAGTGTAAATATAAATAAAACATAAATGAATTTATATTGTGAACACTTTTCAAACAGTGGAGATGTAAATGTAAAACATATTATATCTGTACATTTAACCTTTTAATTGAAATGTAATGTAAAGCTAAAGCTATTCAGTTTAAATGTAAAGGAAGTTTTATCCCGAGGGATTAAATTTAATTCTCATCGAGGGTAAATTCTGATATGGGATGGTAGAATAGAAGAGGAGGGGCACATAACTGTGTTGGAAAACGTCATACTCAGAAGAGCGTTTCGTTTCTATTTCTATTACCAGTTATTAGTGGTACCAGCAGAAAGTACTATCTCTGGAACCAAGTGAAGGTAGAAGTGGACTGACGTTGTGAGAGACGCCACCATAAGAGGGTCTTATAGACAGACGCAGAACCAACTTGGCCATTACTCCTTGATGTTTTTGGAACGTGCGGCGCCTGAACTTTGACCAGAGACGAGCGAAAGCAGAGTGAAAGGAACTGACCCAGCAGGAGAAGAAACTACCATTGGCAACTAAGTGAAAATATCCGCTGCCAAAAGTGACCTCCTTTATTCAGTTAAATCCCATCCAAGTGATGAAATTGTTTTCATAAATATTCAAATTATTTTCCAACTGTTAAAACTTAAAGTGATTATTAAATTTTGTTATTTGTAATGTTACAAATTTAACTTCGATTCAATCCTTTTAAATGTACTACATGTTTGTCTCAGTCAAAGTTACTAAACACACACTCTAAACAGAGCTATATATACATTATAATAATAATTCCACTGATTAACTCAGGGGTGGGGGCTTAACGAGCTAGAATAAACCATTGCTTAAATTCTTCATAAAAGGCGTCGGCAGATTACAGAATTAACGTGCTTAGCGACAGCCAGCATTGTTTTCGCTTATCTGAATATCTTATGAAGACTCCCATGTGATAGAAGCTTTACTACTCTTCTATCGACATTTCTGCCAAGAGTAATCTTGTGTAAAGATAGACTCCATTGAAGCCTATAATAGATACTCTTGAGTTTTGGCCACTGTTGGACCACTATTGCAAAGCAGGGGAGGCAATACCGTCTGTCGCATGTTACGCAGTTGCCTAGTTAAATGTTTGAAGACCGAAAAGTGGGACACCAGTGTTCTGGCCTGAACAAAGGAATGCAGGGGTATTTTCCTGTGTGTATCTAGGGTAGCCAATCAGAAAAGGGGTTTCCCACGGACAGATTTAATGACTTCGGCGAGTGTATAAGGAAGAATAAATCGTCCGAAATCATGGTTAGAATTAGACATCGGGAAAAAGAACGGAATGACAGACAAGGATGAGAATGGTCTCCTTTTGACGGGAATATCTTCAATTATGTATAGGTACAAGGAAATCAGAAGGGAGTAAGTAGTTGTGAAGAATTTTGCAACAATAAGTGTCCGTGAATTGAGAAATCCTGTGTTTTTCCTATTTATAATTCAATATAAAATCGTTAACACGACAGATATGGGAAAACAACATATGGATATAAAGGTCAACTCACGGAGAACGGAAATATATAACTCCAAAGGCTTGAACTGGGAAAGGTGAAATGCACGAGACCAAGGTTGGAAACTCATTTAGCACAACCCCCTCGAAGTTACAACTATTTTGGGAAGTTTGCTGGAGTTGCGAGCCTTGTTTCCTATACGTCCGATAGCTCCCTATATAAGGGCGGTCGTAAATGATTTCAAATTCACTTGTACAGCGAAGCAAGACAGAAGGACAACGGCTGGAGAGAGAGAAACGTGTCATGGCCAATATCTTGTTATTTGCAGCCAGGCAGTTCTGTTACTCCACAAAAGCGAGTCTTTACTGATCTTAATTAGATCCTGCGAGGGTATGTAAAGTTACTATGTAAAATAATACAGTAATTACAACTTTATTTCAGGATTTGTTTAATCTATATGTTATGAAAGTATCATGTATATTAATTGATTACTTGGTATGATTGTTGAAGATTGGAACCCGAAATATAACCACCATGACTGAGTCCGTATCAGGGCTAGCACAATCCTTTTCAGGACTAATAACAATTTTTTCAGGACTACCAACAATCATTATCAGGGCTTATTCAATCTGTCTTCAAGTTACTGCACTTTACAGAGCTAACGTGTCAGGCAGGGGGATACTATAACCTCATACCATATATGTGTGTACATATTATTTTGTATTATTTGATTTTATAAAATGTTCCACAGTAGACACCTGTCTTGTCACTGATCCATAATCATGCATTTTCACGCATACATCTGAAAACAAATTCATCTCACCTACAATAGGAATGTGGTAATTGTTATCCACAAATAGCCACATATCCTACAATTATCTGCAGGTTCATACTTGTCAACCAAAGTCAGAGGTCAATGATCAAGAATTGCTCGATGATCAATGCTAATCGCCCCGGCAGTGTCTGGATTGGTAGATGCACGACCTACTGAAGCTGTACATCTCATATGAACACTGATTAACCTAACAGATGAGTGATATTTGTGACAATCGTGCACCCAAGAAGCAGAGTTTTGTGATGACAATTTGCGTGATAAACTAGTGAAAGTTATAAAGTGAATAAGACAGTGAAGAAGTCTATTACCCAACTAATTGGAAAAGTCTAAAGAAATGACATTTTAGTTTAACTTGTAAAAACTGTAATTGATTTCGCCAATTTGGTGTTGTATAAATATAACTTTTGTATCACCAGTCACACACAATCACCACAATTAGATAGATGTAAATAAAGAGGATATAAATTGTATTCACCAGCTTTATTCATTCAATATAGTTGATACTGAGTTTGGTTGAATTTTTATTAATATCACAGGTGGTCACATAGCGGAGGTGGCGCAGTAAGGTCTGACTGTTCTCTGAATATTTTCAGTCCAGATACTTTCACAGCCGTGACTATCGAGTGATACCAGTGTACTTCTCTGTCACTGGGACCTCACACATTCTGGAGAGAATACTATTTCTACTCTAGCACTATCATCTCACCCATATAAAACATTTCCGCTACACCGTCACAGATGGGGATAAATCTTTCCAGGACAAAAGACAAAGAAATGATATAAGTTACAATGTTACTATTTTGTTTTTCTCCACAGCCCGCCTCTTTGTCCACCAGGTGCTGCTTATTTTTTAATACCTTCTTTTGTTTTCCATCTTGCCCAAGAGGCATTTCTCATCGGGATTTACCGGTGACAGCGGGGATTTCCATTGACAGATTATTTCTGTTTTCATTTTTTAATGCAGCTCTCGTCATCATGATCATCATCGTTATCATCATCATCATCAGTATCATCATCATAATCATCATCAATTCTTCAGCTTCCCAAGAAGCATAGGCCTTCAACAAACACATGCCACGTCTTGTCCTGCGCCACCAGCTCAAGTTCTGCCCATGTTTTCCTCATCCCTTTCATGTCCGTCACCAGTTGTCTTCTCCATGTGTTCGTTGGTCTCCCCTTACCTCTCTTGCCCTGAGTATTCCAGAACATCATCATCATCATCAGTTGCCATCTCCACAACGAAGGTTGGCTGTAATGGATCTCCAACGTCTTCTGTCTCTTGTCTTGGTGGTGCACTCTGATAGACTCTTTCCTGTCCATCTTTTGATGTTATCTTCCCACTTATAGCGCTGTCTTCCCCTTGCACGTTTGCCTTCAACTCTCCCTTCTGTTATGGTCTTCTGAAAGGTGTTATGCCTTTTTATGTGGCCAAAGTATTTTAGCTGCCGAACTTTGACCTCCCTCATTAGTTCTCTTTTCATACCTAGATTTTCTAGGACCTCCTTATTTGTTTTCATCTCTTTCCACGAGATATGCCCCATTCTTCTATATATCCACATTTCAAGAGCCTCAATTCTTTCTTCCAAATGCTTATTCATCGTCCATGTTTCTGCACCATACAGAAATGCAGAATATATATAACACTTTATGATTCTCAGTTTTAATTTGTGAGATAACTGTTTGGATGTCAGTATATGTTTCATATTGTTGAATGTAGCTTTGGCCATTCCTATTCTCTTCTTGATTTCTGTTTCACATCTGCCATCTTCTGTTATTATATGACCAAGATATACGTAGCACTTGACTTGTTCCAGGATTTTCCCATTTACGCTTATCTTTAATGTGGGTTTATCGTCTGTTTTGCTAATTATCATAGTTTTCGTTTTCTCAATATTAATGTCGAGTCCATATTCATGACTTATACTGTTCACTTGCTTCACTAGTTCTTGTAACTCCTGTTCGCTTTCAGCTAACAACACGGTATCATCTGCATATCTTAGGTTGTTTATTGACCTTCCACTGATGTTCAGTCCTGGTATTTCCTGTATCTGTTTGAAAATTTTTTCGGTGTATAAATTAAATAGGCAGGGGGACAGCACACAACCTTGTCTGACACCTCTTTTTATGTCTATGTATGGTGAATAATTCCTTCCCGATCTTACTGTGGCAGTTTGCTCCCAATAAAGGTTACTGAGTATTCTTATATCCTTTCCATCAATACCTATGTCTTCGAGGCATTCAATTATTTTCTCATGATGGACTCTGTCAAAAGCCTTCTTATAGTCAATGAAGCACATATACATACTTTTTTGGACCTCTGTATATTTTTCTGCTAATATTCTTAGGCAAAATATTGCCTCTCTTGTTCCACTGTTCCGTCTAAAACCAAACTGTTCTTCTTGGATTTCGCTGTCTACTTTACTTTTTACTCTTTCCTGTATGATTTTGAGCAGTATCTTAATTGCATGACTCATCAGGCTGATTGTTCTGAAGTCTGAACATTCTGTTGCATTTGGTTTTTTGGGCAATGTTATGAAAACTGATTTCATGTCGTGTGGTATATATACTGTATTGTATATATCGTTGCATATTTCTGTGATTGTATCTATACCAAAGCTCTCCAGAGCTTCTATCATTTCAATTTTTATGTTATCCATGCCTGCTGATTTTCCTTTTTGTATCATATGAATGGCATTCTCTACTTCTGACCTGAGAATGTTTGGGCCTTCATTAGAATCTGGTGATGGTCCAGAACAAGGACTGTCTTGTAATGCTATCAACAGGTTTTCTCAATATGTCTCCTCTCCATCTTCAACGTCTTCTTCTCTCAGTTGTTCCACTGGTACTTGTCTTGTTCTTGTCATTAGTTCCATCTTCGTCATCTTGTCAAACTACTTTCATCTTTCTATCGTACGCAAGCACCCATTAATGAAAATCTGCAGCTTATTTGCTGTAGTTTTTGTTGTTTTCAATATGTCAGACAATACAATAAGTGCATTTAGCTTTTTTTCTAATTTATTTTCTCTACTGTTTACGCGGGCTTGTCCCTGATAAAGTCCTTGTTGTCGCAATGTTGGCCATTTATTGTCCTTCATCTTAGTAAAACTTTCACCAAGTATATTTGTTAGCCTTACCGTTTATCGTAATCTCAGGAAAGCTCGTACCATGTACTTCGTAAGACTCTCGTAACTTTGTTAACTTTTACCGAATATCTTTTTATGCATTCAGATTAGTTCTTACTTTCATTTCTCTACTGTTATCGTATGTTTTCTCCTGGACGAAAACTCTATGGTCGTAACGTGGTCTGCCTGTTTGTCTTTTATATTAGTAAGATTACCGCTACATACTTGAAGTCAACTCTTCTTAATCTGATTTACGTTTTGCTGTTTATCGATGACGGAGCCACCATTGTAGCTGGTCTCATTCTCAGGAAGCTTGCATCAAAACATTTACGTCCTCTTGCAGCGTTATTTTCTGTAGCAATGTTTTTAGATGTTGAGATTGCCAGTCCAATGCACAACCTAATGTTAGGCACCTCGTACGACACACGATTACAACATGTCTGAGGGAGTAGTCTTCTTAATCTTTACTAGTCTCCTCAGAGATCCATGGGACAGTGCCGTCTTAAGGCATAGGCACACTGGGCACTGCCCAGGGGCCCCACGATTCATAAGACATCTCTTGGCAGAGTGGATAATTACTCGCTGGGGGGGGGGGGGGAATTCAAATCAAACATGACGTCGCTAAGTTGACGAAATTCCTTTTGAAAGTACCATTAAATTATAAATCTATAGGTTTAATTTTATTGCCCGTTTACATTTTTATTCCCGTGGGTGGGTAGGGCTGGTAGGGACCCAGTGCATTGCTTTGCCCAGGGCCTACAATGCCGTTAAGACGGCCCTGCCATGGGAACAACACTGAAAATGGATTTTTCCCGATGTACTGAAGCTGTACCTCATCCTCTAAAAGAAGGTGCTATATAAACTTTCGCTACAAGATCACATGACATTTTTGTCTTCACTTGTCAGCTCCACAAAAGAGCATACGTCATCAACAAATTTATGCTAAGTCTTCATGTCACGTGACATCAGCTCAACATACAAGGGGATTGACATAAGTCTTGGGCCTGACCATGAAGGACATGTCACAGAGAGCTGAAATTTTGTATAGTGTTTATTCCTTGTCAATATAGCCACCGTCTGAATTGACACACTTCTGCCATCTCTGCTTGACCTTGAAAAGACCTTGGGAGTAGAACACCCTATTTTTCAAACTAACCCAGTCATCACATGCCAGTATAACCTCTTCATCGCTGTCAAAATGATTTCCTTTTAGCTGTTTTTTAAGATTTTGGAATAGAAAAAAGTCTGATGGAGCCAAATCTGGAGAATATGGTGGGTGTGGAAGAATTTCAATATTCAAATCGTTGGCTGCTAGCTGCACAAGCCGTGCTTTGTGAGAGGGCGCGTTGTCATGAAGCAATGGAAGATTTTGAGTGCGCGTTGTCCCTCGTTTCCTGGTCACAACCTTTCTTAGTTTGGTGAGAAGATCTGCATAGTAATGTCCATTAACTGTGTTGCCACGAGGCAGATAATCTTTCAAAAGGACACCTTTGCCGTCCCAAAAAACAGTCAGCATCACTTTTCCTGCAGATTTCTGCGCTCTCGGCTTGACAGGTGTTGAGGAGCCCAAAGTTTTTCCATTGCATGCTAGCAATTTTGGATTCGGGGTCATAATGGTGTACCCAAGTCTCATCTACTGTCACCATGGTCTCCAACAAATTTTTTGACTGACACTTTTTGAGCAACTGTTGACAGCACTTTACCCTCGTTTGCTTCTGTTCACGTGTCAACAGTCTCGGAACCAGCGTGCACACACTTTTCTCATGTTCAGTCTGTTGTGTAAAATTCTATAAACTGTTCTTTCATTTAGTTTTACTCTACTAGATATCTCCACAATTGTCATTTTTCGATCCTGGTCAATGATTTTCTTCACTCTTGTTGCATTTTCATCGTTGCACTCTGAGGCTGGTCTACCAGATCTTGGCAGATCAGCAACATTTGAGCTTCTGCACTTAAACTGTTGACACCAGTTTTTTTACCGAAGTGTACGAAGGACAAGAATCACGAAACACTGGTTCCATCTCCCTGTGTATTTCTGTAGGTGTTTTTCCCTGAAACATCAGAAATTTTATCACAGCTCTGACCTCCTTCTTTTCCATTGTTTTGTCAAATCTTTGGAGCAGCAGATCCTTTCAATAGGGTACACTGCGCCGTGCACCGTAGCGGGAAAACCCATTGAAGAAACAAACGCGTACTTCACACATTCAGTGCAAATATGATGAACTTTAAATGTGCCAAGTTTCATCTTCCTCCTGTGACTCCTTCATGGTCAGGCCCAAGACTTATGTCAATCCCCTTGTATTTCCACGTCTTCTTCATCCCCTTTTATGTCTGTTCTGCGTTCTCTTGTCCATGTGTTCTCTTGTCCATGTGTTCTTTGGTCTTTATCTATTTCCTCTCTTGTCCATGTGTTCTCTTGTCCATGTGTTCTCTTGTCCATGTGTTCTCTTGTCCATGTGTTCTCTTGTCCATGTGTTCTCTTGTCCATGTGTTCTCTTGTCCACGTGTTCTCTTGTCCATGTGTTCTCTTGTCCATGTGTTCTCTTGTCCATGTGTTCTCTTGTCCATGTGTTCTCTTGTCCATGTGTTCTCTTGTCCATGTGTTCTCTTGTCCATGTGTTCTCTTGTCCACGTGTTCTCTTGTCCACGTGTTCTCTTGTCCATGTGTTCTCTTGTCCATGTGTTCTCTTGTCCATGTGTTCTCTTGTCCACGCGTTCTCTTGTCCATGTGTTCTCTTGTCCATGTGTTCTCTTGTCCATGTGTTCTCTTGTCCACGCGTTCTCTTGTCCATGTGTTCTCTTGTCCATGCGTTCTGTTGTCCATGTGTTCTCTTGTCCATGTGTTCTCTTGTCCACGCGTTCTCTTGTCCATGTGTTCTCTTGTCCACGTGTTCTCTTGTCCATGTGTTCTCTTGTCCATGTGTTCTCTTGTCCATGTGTTCTCTTGTCCATGTGTTCTCTTGTCCACGCGTTCTCTTGTCCATGTGTTCTCTTGTCCATGTGTTCTCTTGTCCATGTGTTCTCTTGTCCATGTGTTCTCTTGTCCATGTCTTCTCTTGTCCATGCGTTCTGTTGTCCATGTGTTCTCTTGTCCATGTGTTCTCTTGTCCATGTGTTCTCTTGTCCATGTGTTCTCTTGTCCATGCGTTCTCTTGTCCATGTGTTCTCTTGTCCATGTGTTCTCTTGTCCATGTGTTCTCTTGTCCATGTCTTCTCTTGTCCATGTGTTCTCTTGTCCATGTGTTCTCTTGTCCACGCGTTCTCTTGTCCATGTGTTCTCTTGTCCATGTGTTCTCTTGTCCATGTGTTCTCTTGTCCATGCGTTCTGTTGTCCATGTGTTCTCTTGTCCACGCGTTCTCTTGTCCATGCGTTCTCCCCCCCCTCACCCTGTCACAAGTGTTTCTCTTGTCCATGTTCTCTTGTCCACGTGTTCTCTTGTCCATGTGTTCTCTTGTCCACTCGTGTTCTCTTGTCCTGTGTTCTCTTGTCCATGTGTTCTCTTGTCCATATCGTGTTCTCTTGTCCATGTGTTCTCTTGTCCATGTGTTCTCCTTGTCCATGTGTTCTCTTGTCCATGAGTTCTTACTCCACTGTGTACCTTGCTACTGTTTCTCTTGTCCATCCTTGTCCATGTGTTCTCTTGTCCACGTGTTCTCTTGTCCATGTGTTCTCTTGTCCATGTGTTCTCTTGTCCACGTGTTCTCTTGTCCATGTGTTCTCTTGTCCACGTGTTCTCTTGTCCATGTGTTCTCTTGTCCATGTGTTCTCTTGTCCATGTGTTCTCTTGTCCATGCGTTCTGTTGTCCATGTGTTCTCTTGTCCACGCGTTCTCTTGTCCATGTGTTCTCTTGTCCACGTGTTCTCTTGTCCATGTGTTCTCTTGTCCATGTGTTCTCTTGTCCATGTGTTCTCTTGTCCACGCGTTCTCTTGTCCATGTGTTCTCTTGTCCATGTGTTCTCTTGTCCACGCGTTCTCTTGTCCATGTGTTCTCTTGTCCACGCGTTCTCTTGTCCATGTGTTCTCTTGTCCATGTGTTCTCTTGTCCATGTGTTCTCTTGTCCATGTGTTCTCTTGTCCATGTCTTCTCTTGTCCATGCGTTCTGTTGTCCATGTGTTCTCTTGTCCATGTGTTCTCTTGTCCATGTGTTCTCTTGTCCATGTGTTCTCTTGTCCACGCGTTCTCTTGTCCACGCGTTCTCTTGTCCATGTGTTCTCTTGTCCATGTGTTCTCTTGTCCATGCGTTCTGTTGTCCACGTCTTCTCTTGTCCATGTCTTCTCTTGTCCATGTGTTCTCTTGTCCATGTGTTCTCTTGTCCATGTGTTCTCTTGTCCATGTGTTCTCTTGTCCATGTGTTCTCTTGTCCATGTGTTCTCTTGTCCATGCGTTCTGTTGTCCATGTGTTCTCTTGTCCATGTGTTCTCTTGTCCATGTGTTCTCCTTTCCATGCGTTCTCTTGTCCATGTCTTCTCTTTGTCCATGTCGTTCTTGTCCCCCGCTCCACCCCATGTGTTCTCTTGTCCATGTGTTCTCTTGTCCATGTGTTCTCTTGTCCATGTGTTCTCTTGTCCATGTGTTCTCTTGTCCATGTCTTCTCTTGTCCATGTCTTCTCTTGTCCATGTGTTCTCTTGTCCATGTGTTCTCTTGTCCATGTGTTCTCTTGTCCATGCGTTCTCTTGTCCACGTCTTCTCTTGTCCATGTGTTCTCTTGTCCATGTCTTCTCTTGTCCATGTGTTCTCTTGTCCATGTGTTCTCTTGTCCATGTGTTCTCTTGTCCATGTGTTCTCTTGTCCATGTGTTCTCTTGTCCATGTGTTCTCTTGTCCATGTGTTCTCTTGTCCATGTGTTCTCTTGTCCATGTGTTCTCTTGTCCATGTCTTCTCTTGTCCACGTCTTCTCTTGTCCATGTCTTCTCTTGTCCATGTCTTCTCTTGTCCATGTGTTCTCTTGTCCATGTGTTCTCTTGTCCATGTGTTCTCTTGTCCATGTGTTCTCTTGTCCATGTCTTCTCTTGTCCATGCGTTCTGTTGTCCATGTGTTCTCTTGTCCATGTGTTCTCTTGTCCATGTCTTCTCTTGTCCATGTGTTCTCTTGTCCATGTGTTCTCTTGTCCATGTGTTCTCTTGTCCATGTGTTCTCTTGTCCATGCGTTCTCTTGTCCACGTCTTCTCTTGTCCATGTCTTCTCTTGTCCATGTGTTCTCTTGTCCATGTGTTCTCTTGTCCATGTGTTCTTTGGTCTTTATCTATTTCCCTCACCCTGGGGATTGTAGAACAGGGAAAAATCTGGTAATGCCGTCAACAGGTTTTCTCAGTGTGTCCATCTTCAGCGCCTTCTTGTCATCTCTTGTTCCACTGGCACTTGTCTGGTTCTTGTCATCTCTTGTTCCACTGGCACTTGTCTGGTTCTTGTCATCTCTTGTTCCACTGGCACATGTCTGGTTCTTGTCATCAGTTCCACATTGGTAATCTTGTCATACCACTTCAATCTTTCTATTCTATGCAAGCACCCATTTATGTAAGTCTAGCTGTTTGGTTGTTGTTTTTGTTGTTCTCCACGTTTAGGAGCCTTGCATCAAGACTGACTTGACTTTTGAATTGAAAATTCGGAATTTTGCGTTAGAACTTGATTTCTTTTGATCTCTATACCGTTCCCAATTCAATGAAAGCTCCTTTAGCCTTCCGTATTGACGGTGGATATGACTTACATTAAGACGACCTGTTGAAAACTAGATTTACCAGTAAAGTCACTGTTGTCCTGGAACCTCTATAGAAAGAGGAATACGGGGAGACAAAACAGTCACTCACACACACACACACACTCACACACACACACACCACACACACACCACACACAAACCACACACCACACACACTCACACACACACACACACCACACACACACACACACCACACACACACACACACCACACACACACACACCACACACACACACACCCCCCCACACACACACACACACACACCACACACCACACACCCCCACACACACACCCACACACCCCCCACACCACACACACCCCACACCACACCCACCCCCCCCACACCCACCACACACACCCCCCCCACCCCCCCCCCCACCCCCCACACACACACACACCCCCCACACACCACACACCCACACCCCCCCCCCCCACACCCCCCCCCCCCCACACACACACCCCCCCCAACCCACACACCCCACCCCCCCCCCCCACCCCCCCCCCCCACACACACCCCCCCACACACACCACCCCCCCACCCACACACCCACACACACCCCCCACACACACCACCCCCCCCCCCCCAACCCCCCCACACCCCCCCACCATACACCCCCCACCCACCACCACACCCCCCACCCCCCCACCCACCCACACACCCCCCCCACCACACCCCCACACACCCCCCCACACCCCCCCCCACCCCCCACACACCCCCACACCCACACACACACCCCCCCACCCCCCCCCACACCCCACCCCACACCCCCCACCCCACCCCACCCCCCCCCACCCCCCCACCCCCACAACACCACACACAAACACACCACCACCCACCACCCCTACACACCCAAACACACACCCCCACCCCCCCCCCCCACACCCCCACCCCACACAAACACACACCCCACACCACACACACCAACCACACACCCCACACAACTTTAAATGATTGACGATTATGGTTACCGATCAAATGACTGCTGAACATCTGCTTCAAAGGTGCCCAATATGTGAGGAATAGATAAAGCACATTTGGCCATCATCAATACCATTTCTGGAAAAAACTATACGGAGATATCAACAGTCTCAAGTTGACATCAGCTTTTTTTAAAATATATTCAAGCTGGCGTCTGAGATTTTTGAAGAAAAAGAAAGAAGAAGAAATGATGGCTAAGAACATGATGGCTTGTCATGTTTTTGCTGATAACATGTGATCCCTTGGGAGCTGATGGTATTGATGATGATGCGCTCTTGGTGTATTTGATCTAAGCTGAACAAGCTGTTGCAATTTCCTTGCTTTCATAAATCCAAACTTCACTTTCCGTTTAGATCAGTAAGGAGTAAGGGTGTAACCAGTAAAGCTGGCCTTCTTGCATGCGCCGAAATATTTATATGCCCTTACAATTGTGGTGTCTGTACCAATTTGTTTAACACGATGAGCTTACCGACCCCAGCATAACATCTTTAGTCGTCTTTCTTTTAACCAGCGCTGTGAAGTATGGAGTCGGAATCGTGAAGTCGGTCGTTATTTAGTGGAATTGAAGTCGGTAAACAATTTATAGACTCCGACTACGAATCTTATGGCATATGACAAGTAAAAACTATAACTGTAGTCGGAGTTTGGTGTCGGACTTCTAAAATTTCAGGATTCGGAAAATTTGTTGGTCAACCTCACGACCCTGCATTTAACCATACGTATGGTATCGCGAAAGGGCCACGTTCGTTGCCAGCGAATATAAAGTGCCAATAGCCGGACATAAAAAACAACTGCAGATCTACAATATCACTTGTTCCCGATTCAAGTATATCTCAAAGCATTTTTCTGGCACGACTCAAGAGTAAACGTTATTTGTTTGTTCCACAAGTAATCTGGTATTATCTTTCTTCTTTCGAAATGGAATCATCTGAGCATTTTGCCTGTGTCCTTGAACTTTACCTTCTGGCAAAGCTATGTCAAAAGCATTTCTAGACAAGCAACCCCGATTACGCCCCAAGCTTGTGAGACAAGATTACTGGCGTGCTCTTGTGATGATGGGAAAATAGATGCAAGGACAGTGCGACCTACTTTGTTCTTTATATATACTTCACAGTCAACATATTACATTCTTTTTCTGTACCAAACATATATTATGCCACAGCGAGTAATTGAAATACTTTACTGTAGACATTAATGTTCTGTCATCTCGTCTTCATTCATTGCCCATCAGTTCCCCAAGAAGCATAGGCCGTCAACAAACACATGCCAAGTCCGCCTATAGCTTGCCATTGGCTCATAGGCCTTCAACAAACACATGCCAAGTCCGCCTATAGCTTGCCATTGGCTCATAGGCCTTCAACAAACACATGCCAAGTCCGCCTATAGCTTGCTATTGGCTCATAGGCCTTCAACAAACACATGCCAAGTCCGCCTATAGCTTGCTATTGGCTCATAGGCCTTCAACAAACATTTGCCAAAGCCCCGACTAAGCTTGCCAATGCTTTAAAGGCCTTCAACAAAACATGCAATTCTTTTCTACCTCCTGTTTCGAAGATAGGTGCCATTGGCTCATAGTCTTTTTATGTCCTCTTCATCATTTTCATTTCCGTCTCCAATAAGAGTTTTTTATGATTCTCGTGTTTTTGATCTACCTTAGTGTTTTTTATCACTGTCCGTTCCAGAAAAAATTGTCCTGTGATAATGTCGTCCTCAATGTGTACCGCTATCGCGTTTTCTTGCGTTCACTGATTTTCACCCTCCCCCTTTCTGGTTCCTTGCGTCAGTTCGTTCACATTTGTGACCTATAATTACATTTAAATCCTTCTTATACTGTCACATGTTTTTCGACGGAATGCAATGTTTCGAAGCAAGGCGGGTAAAATATAAGCTTTTACATCGCCAAACCGCGTCCAATTTGCGCAAAGCAGAAATCAATGGGATTTCGAGATAATTCGAAGCATGATTTTCCCTTAGGTCTTCTCTTTATTAATTTTATTTGTTAGGCATATTTACCTAAAATTTATATATGTGTTAGAAGATGTGTGCTTTTCGACAGTTATTACGGTGAAAAGACGGATTCCAACATAAATGGCTATAAAGGTACGATATTACATAGCCTAAGCATTATCTAGATATCTATATCTCTGCTTTATGTGCAGTGTAGCCGCAGATATGTGTGTTATAAGGCAGAAAAACAAGGATCGTAAGAAGTTTTGACCTGTTTCGGCAGCACTAGCAAAATGTACATTGAAGACAGAAAAAAGAAAGCTATATGGAATGATAGCGTCAAATCGTTTGTGTAAAACAAGACCGAGATGAAAGAAATTGGTTGAAAAATAACGTTACAGGAATTTATGGAAGTTTTACCACAAGCACACTTTGGACCAGATGCTACACATTTTACGAGGAAGTGAATGAAGGTACCAGCCAATGGCCTTATTGTTTCTCATACGCCGGATGTGACCGTATATAAGGGGGAAGGCAGGGAGGAAAATTTCACTCACCGCCAAAATCGAATACAGAACACAGAAGACAGTGTTACACCACCCAGCGCCTTTGCCATTCATCAGTGTGTGCAGCCTGTCAGGCCTTTAGGTTTCCTTGTGTATTCTGATTGAGGGTAAGAGTACCTTAATTAAGAATGTGTATATAATATTATTTTATTGCATATTCATATTGTATTGGTGTGTAGAATCATTTTGTGAAATTTCTGGAGGGAAAACACCATTCTGTGTTGTGCATAGTTTTTTTTGATTTACACCAGAAGATTGAAAAAGTAGAGTAAATTTATGGAGACTTTGAAAACCTTTTACGATTATTGGATGAGACAATACCTAAGTAACATTGATAGAACATGATGGTTTAAAGTACTGAATGATTTGAGTACATATTTGAATACTATATTAAGGCATATATTATATCAGTAATGTCAATCATGGACAATAAAGTAAAACTGAGTTTTTGGAATAATGTATATTTATTTTTGTTAAAACTATCTGGATTATGTCTCTGACTGGAACTGTCTACTGTATCTTAACATCTTCTTTCTGATTGTCTTGCTAATCTCACCTCTGTGGTAGAGAAAGTTCTATTGGCCAGATACAAGCTTAGGACATTATTTGTTTCAGATCCTATCGAAACCTACTGTTAGCAAAACTGAAGACTGGTTTTCCTGTGCAAAGCAAAGAAGCATTAAGCCCCTAGTGGTGCTTCAAGTCTGGTTTGGGAACCCTATTACCTGGGTTTTCCAACCATAGTTGCAGCAGAGGGACATACGATGTTGACAACCAAAGCTAAGTGGTCTACAACTGACTGACCTGATTCATTAAATATGGCCACCAACACTTATAAGACACATGATGATACTGAGTTGTTGTTGGGACATATTATTGTGACAGACAGAATCTAAGTCACAGAGACTCTATTAAGATTATATAACAGTGAATATAGTTTTCAAATTCAAGTCAAGGAACAGTGAGAGTAGTATAATTGAACTTTTATTTAAAAGGACATTTAGTTTTAAAAATTATCAAGTTCTAAGAAGAAGGTACCATTAACACTGTGTATTTTAAAAAGTAATTGTGTTTACACATTTCATCATTGAGTATAAAATCATCATCAATTTGAGTTTCACTCCATCATCACACTTGTGAAATGGTAGAATGTTTAGTTAAGAAGTCACATGGCAGCTTATAGAATTACTTAGCTGTCAGTGGCGTTTCTGTTCCTTCTAATGGTTTTGTTCCTGGTAGACTGATCACGCTGGTCAAGGGTGTAGGGGGTAGCACGTTCCCAGAAGAAGTGTCATGGAGTGTCTACAAAGCTGGTCCCTCGTCTTAAAGCTCAGGCCACTTTTCCCTTCTTGTTCCAGAGATAGTACCCGCAGATTTTACCACCACCAACAAGCCAATCCTGGCTCACAGACTTTTTGTTAAGATGAATGAAGTTAAGGCACTTGAATCGGCCTCTTACACGTGTTCTTGGGGGTCGTTACGTTTACAAGATAATTCCCTCTATGACTCCGTGTGTTCAGTTTCCTCAGCCCCGGTTTCCTTGTTAAAATAATAGAGATTTCCTGGGTTGTTTTGTAAGTCCGTCAAGATTCTCCAAGAAAAGGTCCGGCCTGATAAAATGGAATTATGAATTCTAACTTCTGGCAAGGTCTGGTTGTGTCGTCTTTGGCAAGCAATTTCTCACAGCGAAGTTAGACTTGATCAAACGCCCTGTTATATTGCCTGTCTTACCCCCGCATCTGTTTGTTATGAAGCTACTCATGGCTTCATTTCAAATATGGTTGTTGGGAGGGGTAATCAGCGAGTAAGCAAATACGCTGGCGATTTGTATGGCTAATCTGTAGTCTGATGTCGGCTGCACCCGCGATTAGCCAACATGGTTGTCGTTAATCTTATCTCAGCCGCTCCTTGCAAAGCAGGGAGAAATAGGTAACAAAAAGACATGACGACTTATCCCTGAGAGGAGTGAAAGAAGGTAGATACAAAGTATCTGTTACATAACAGAGAAAGATAAAGTGCTGGCCCTGGAAAAGCACGCAATAAGTCAGTACAACAATTGAAATGAGTACTGCCGTAGTGAAAGAGAGATCGAGACGGGGTCGCCCCAAATCCATCTAATCACAATATTAATCCTTTTTTTCAGCTCACATCTGTTATTCAGCATGAATTTTAAAACTATCTGCCATAAGATTTAAAAAAACGTAAGTGTAATATATTTTTCGTAAATTTCTACAGTAAATATCGTCACGTGTCATGGAAAGAGAAGAAACAAATAAAGAGGTGCTAGAAAACCTAGGAATGAAAAGAGAATTAATAAAGTAGATCAACATTAGACAACTAAAATATTCTGAACGTATAAAAAGACAACACTTTACTGCAGACCATAATGGAAGACAGAGTTGAAGGCAAACATGCAAGAGGAAGACATCACTATAAGTGGGAAGATAACATCAAGAGATGGACAGGAAAGAGTCTATCAGAGTGCACCATTAAGACAAGAGATAGAAGACGTTGAAGATCCACTACAGCCAACCTGTAAACATCACCTTCGGAAATTACAGTGTCTTCCAACTCTATAGCATGGAATGAACGCTCGTAAGAGCAGGATGCAATATTGCACGGTGGGGGGTGAGGGGAGGGGCGCCAAACCGAGACCACCCACCCCCTTGCAAAATCCCTAGTTCCGGCTCTTCACACATTCACTTACGCAGGGAGATTTACAAGTCTCCCCCTATTTTTAAATTGTTCTTTCTTCGCTCATATCCAACTTCTTCATATCCAACTATCAGTTTATAGTCATGCTAAATCTGCAGGCCTGTTGCCAGGACCAAGTCCAGTCTTTTCCAGGTCATCGCGGCAGCCCAATAACTTCTGCCTGAGCTCGGCACCTTCTGTCCATGTCAGGCGTCGTGGGTCATCATGGGCTGGGCAGCTTTGGAGAAAGTGTTTAGGGGTCTGGATTCCGGTTCCACGTGGACATTCATTTGTTATCCTGAGGCGATAGAGGTGGCCTAGTAATCTGCAGGGGCCAGTTCTCAGGCGCAAATTGATGGTCTGTTGGTGTCTATGAAGCTGGTGGATTGGGTCATATCTGTTGTATATATTTCCTTCTTCCACTAGTATTTTCCTTAGGCAGGTTGTGTGGAAAGAGGACAGTTTGGACATTTCCTTTTCTGTTACTCTCCAGCCTTCTGCACCGTACGGAAGTACAGAACTTATGCAGCTCTCATATATTTTAAATTTAGTTTTCGTACAGTACTGGGAGGATTTCCAGATCTTGTTTAGTGTGATAGGAAAGGGAAAGAACTGAGATATGACTACGTAAGAATAATTTATGAGTAGTAAGACTTAGCTCTGACGTCACGGGAGCACGAGAAATAAGTGAGCTGAGTGAAGAGGGGAGATCACTCTTCAATGGTCGTCAGCTGAGAACAGGTTAGCGTTAGACTAACAACATCGACCAGATACCAAGTTATGGTACTGCTGCAATGTGCAGAGAAGAGAAGAAGAGAAGAAGAGAAGACTAATGAAAGAATTCTACAACAGAGTTAATCATGTCAAGATATGTTCAGCATATATCGCCAGCAGTTCATCCTGGTATGTAAACACTCGCATATTTAAACGAGCATAGATAGGCAAAGAAAAGTGTTAGAACTGCAGTCCAGTGTCGGACGTGTAGACAATTTACTAGGAACAGTTTATAGCTAAGAATAAGTTACCAGCACTGGAGTTTAACCAGACAATACTTCGAAGCTTAATTTTTCGTAGATTGAGAACAGCACTTGTATATGAAAAGATGGGAAAATAGAGAACCAAAGTAGACAGCAGAGAACTTGAGTTAATCCAGAGATAAATAATGATAGCTCCTGACCAGTGCAGCTGTGAGGTAGAGATGTCAACAATGAAGTCTCATATATATATTTATTGATAATCAGCCTCAGAGGTAGCCATTGTGAATGTGTTGTTGACAACAAATAAAGAATGTTTGGTGTCAGATTTGAGTCGTCAAGTTATTCAAGACATTAAAGTGTCTGATCATGTAAGCTCATTCAGTAGACACAGGAACAAGATAAGCCACCATTGTACGACACATATATTCACAGCCAGCGAACATAAGACAGGGACATTACGGTCATCATTAAGTCGAGAACATACACAAGGGTCAACGTAACATCAATCACACAAGCAAAAGAACCTGGGTTAGAAGTTTGGGTAGAGAATCAATGAAACTATCACACATCTCGTTTTACTTCTTCTTTCTATACCATTATCTCTCCTATTTTCCTTGCTGGCTCTAGTCTTGGGTCGGTATTCTCTTGGACCCATCTCCCTACTTGCCTCCATAGTATCTCTACTCTTCGATCTCACATCCATTTCATGAGCCATTTAAGCATCTCCAATGCTAACTGTTGTTTTTCAACTCCTTGTGCCTCCTTTATTTCTCCCTTACTTTGTACTTCGCCGCCCGCCTGACTGGGCTCCTCACTTAGCCCACTTATTTCTCGTGCTCCATTATGAAAACCACGTACTTAGGGATTCAAAAAGCTGTCAGTATTTTCCATGGACTGTCCCTATGTATGCTGTAAAATGCCTTTTCAAAATAAACAAAGTTTATATGCAGCTGTTTCTGCCATTCTGAACACGTTTCCAAGGGTGAAGATACGGTCTACATATTGCATGTTTCTTCTGAATCATGCTTGTTCCTTTCACAACATATGGTCAAGTGCTCTTGAAATTATTTTAATAATCATCCTGCCCAAAATTTTGCTGGGAACTGATAGGAGAGTAATTCTTCTCCAATTGTTGCTGTCAGTGAGGTCAGCCTCATTTTTATAAATTTTATAAATCTATATATGTGTATATATATATAACATCAAAGTTCTATTTAGATGCCTTATAAATGAAGTTATTCAGTCTATTCTGTGAGAATTTGAGAATTTTTCTAATGGCACTAAATTTTGGTTGACTCATAGCAGTTAGTGGGGATTACTTAAAACGAGCCGCAGTCGTAACTCATAAATACACACACACCTAGAGCATAGGATAGATCTTGAGAGAAGATGGCTTACTTCACAGCTTTCTCTCTACAGCCGTCACTTCACCTGTGAAGTTAACTATCTATCTGTCCTGTGCTATCCATAATTTAGATTTTCAATTCTTAGCTATTTGTACTATCTCTCGTTGTGACACTCTGAAAACTCTTCCCAAAATATAAATCTCGCCACAAATGTCCAGGACTGTACTTGAAGGAAAAGTTCCAAGAATAAAACAAACCGGCGGCACGTGAGCTGAAATATTCAGGAACGGACAGGAAAGACCTCTACTCTACAGGAGTACAGATACAGGCATGAGACAAAGATGGAGACTTAATTAAATATAGTGGCTCAACTATTATCCAGGTTATGGGACAATGGTTGGGGAAACATCATCATGTAAAAGGAACAATGGTTGGGGAAACATCATCATGTAAAAGGAACAATGGTTGGGGAAACATCATCATGTAAAGGGAACAATGGTTGGGGAAACATCATCATGTAAAGAGAAACAGTGAAGGCACTCACAGCTTACGATCATTTGCCGTTATGTTTCAGAAATCTTGGGACCATACGATTTAAAATATCTACATAAAAATTGGCTGCCGACTTAGAAGAGAGAGGATGCTATACAATTTACATTAGCACACAGAAATAGCCAGAGAATGATAAAACAGGCCTCGTGTAATTCCTCATGAAATATAGTGCATATCTGAGTCAATTATGCGAAAAATTATCCCTTGTGAATTTCTACAATCAGACAGAACATGACATTTTTGAGTTAAAGGATAGAACATCAAGATGCGCCCAAATTATCAACTTCATTTCTGTCCGGTCCCACTGGTATCTGTAGTGAAATTGACAGAGATACAACGGTAAAATACCTCCAAAGATAACATGTAAGGATAAAAACATAATGCGTAGGCTGCTGATAGTACATGATCGCCCAGACCGCGGGTCATCACCCGCCATAAAAATTGACTTGCTAGACTGGAGGGGAACGGCGGATAAAAAGGAAAAAATATGACTGGAAAGATTGCGTGAGACTAGAAAGGCTAAGGAGACGCAATTGGGGGGGAAACGGAGAAAAGTCACGTTTCCCAAGTTGACATAAAGTACGGAACTCGACAGAAGGGACCTTGGATATGTTGCGCCACAGTCATTTATTGGTCGCTTTTGCGATACCAAGCCTTTGATTTGAATTCAGCGGCAGAACGCAGATGTTTGGAATATTACAAAAATTAAAAAGTAACTTTTTCGTAATATTAATGTTAGGAATATAAAAATTAGCTGGCCGGATGGCCCATTCTGAGCAGTGAACTAATATGTTCTTAATTTTACAGACGGATAGATAATATTGAAGATAATGACAAAAGACAGTGTTGTTCACATCAGCGACAGACTGTATTGAATAAAAAGTGTCGCTATTTGCACAAAAAAACACGACCTCGAGACGCAGGTGTTCAAATCTACTTAGTAGGGAAGTGAAGGGACATTGGTGGGAGCTGTGTCTAAATATAACTTTTAACGACAAAATTTTGGAGGGGAGAGAAAGGTTGGTTCAAAAATCAAGTACGTTTTTGAAAAAAACAAGTAGAGACGGACAGACTAACAGATAAACATCCATACTTGACTGAAGCATGACTGAAATGACTTTAGGGTAGGAAATTTGAATTTGAAATAAACCTAGGCAGTGATTGGCCACAGACAATCATTTTATCGGCGCTCAGACGCGCAAGTGGGGCCATTCCTCAATAGTTGTTCGATGATAGACACAGTATTTTAAAGTGTGGTGATTTCCAATTGAAAGAAATTGAAATAAGTTCAGGGACGCCATACTATAGCCAGCAGCTCAGCTGAGTTTTGCTAGCATTTCTGTGTTCTTTATTCATAATCTGGTAAGATTGAAATTATTTCTTTGTATATTTTGAATATTGTTTAATGTTCGAGTGATTTGATACTGCCATATCATAATCTAGCCTTACAAACAAGTAGGGATTTGCTCTAGACCCCCCGCCCAAGTCAGGGTCTAGGGACCAACAAAATACATAAACTCCAGCAAGGGTTAGGAAAGACAGATCAAGTGTTGAGAATAATGAAACATATTACCTATCCCCTTTTAGGGAAGGAAACTAATAAATATTTTTCAGAATCTATAGTCTGGGAGGACCTATCTGATGTAAAACCACCATGGTAAATGTGCTGTTTGGTCAGAGAGATCTGACCTGTCTGTATGATGTGGTTGTTGTGTCCGTGTTGTGTCCAGACGTGGGTAGAGAATAGAATTTTGACACATAGCCAATACTTTGATTGCAGAGCTGTGAGTTTCAGTTGTCAACAAGGCGGTGTCTATTCAGTTGGTGATTTTACTCGAGTGTATCTGTGCAGTACGTTGTGACAGAGACCACTATTATTGCCCGCCAGCACGGAGAGGTGGGACCACCAGATTTCAGCACCAGAGCTACATATGCAAGATGAGTGAGCCTCTGGTCTGCTGGAAGTTCACCAACGCCTTTTAGTTACTAATACCCCATAAAATTCCTGTAATTTACTGGACACTGTGTAGTCAATATAGACAGGTGTGATGAGGCCACCCCAACAGCACAAGCATTAACTATCCTCCCAAGTAGATGACTAATAGAACATTTTAATAAAACTAACTAGTCTAGTACTTATATATGTACACTCTTGCATTTATTATGTAACATTCCATGCATTTCTTTCATAATTTTTAAATCCTTTTTTTAAAAAAAGTTCTGGTCAACATAAAACTTGATCCAGAACAAATAAATGTAATATAATTCTATCAAAAATTTTACACTCTTGAGTTAGTTCAGTGTATTATAATATTTGTTAAATATTATTAGTCTGCTTAAATATCTGTGGGTGTACCTATAACTATCACACCACATTACATATCATTACCCTAGACATTTTACATAGCTACATTCATTAAGGAAAAAAATTGAGTGTGAGGTCGTAGTGGTAGCAAGAAAGGCCTTCTGACAATTCACAACTACATTTTATCTCAGGAGCCTTCACAGCTGGCCTCATACATTACATTTAGTAATATCACCATCATACAATACCATCAAACCCACTACAGTATCCAGGGAGCATTTATTACTCGCCCCCGATTTTATTATCGTCTGCTTTATTTCTCAGCTGTGTACACGGGTCGAGGTGGCTTTGGCTTAGTTGTCTCCTGTTTTTTTTTTTTTTTTTTTTTGGCTTCATAACTTTTCTCACTACACGCGCCAGTGGAATAAGAAATGAGAAGAAAACGCTGGAGATGGTTAGGACACACATTGAGAAAACCTGTTGATAGCATTACAAGGCAATCTCTGTTCTGGAATCCTTAGGGTTAGAGAGGTAGAGGACGACCAAAGTACACACGGAGAAGAAAACTGGTGACAGACATGAAGGGCATGAAGAAGACATGGACAGACCTTTAGTGGATGGCACGTGACAGGAAGACATGGACAGACCTTTAGTTGATGGCACGTGACAGGAAGACCTATGCCTATTTGGGAGTTGAAAGGTGAAGGAAGAACGCATCTCACTGCATAGGGGTAACAACCTCATCATTTAAAAATAAATTACGTCAGGAACCACCGCTGCAGGAGGTCAGAGACACTTTGATGCAGGCTTCCTGCTAGAGCACCAGCTACATTAGTGGTTTTATGCTCCATAGGGAGAACAAAGGAACAAACACAACTGTTGTCATAACTACGGGCTGTGGTTGAATGCATGTCTGGGTTCAGCTCATAAAGACGCTGGAATGTTGTCATAACTGCTGGGCTGTGGTTGAATGCATGTCTGGGTTCAGCTCATAAAGACGCTGGAATGTTATCATAACTCCGGGCTGTGGTTGAATGCATGTCTGGGTTCAGCACATAAAGACGCTGGAATGTTGTCATAACTGCGGGCTGTGGTTGAATCCATGTCTGGGTTCAGCTCATAAAGACGCTGGAATGTTGTCATAACTGCGGGCTGTGGTTGAATGCATGTCTGGGTTCAGCTCATAAAGACGCTGGACTGTTGTCATAACTGCGGGGCTGTGGTTGAATGCATGTCTGGGTTCAGCTCATAAAGACGCTTGACTTTTGTCATAACTGCGGGCTGTGGTTGAATGCATGTCTGGGTTCAGCTCATAAAGACGCTGGACTGTTGTCATAACTGCTGGGCTGTGGTTGAATGCATGTCTGGGTTCAGCTCATAAAGACGCTGGACTGTTGTCATAACTGCGGGCTGTGGTTAAATGCATGTCTGGGTTCAGCTCATAAAGTCGCTGGACTGTTGTCATAACTGCGGGCTGTGGTTAAATGCATGTCTGGGTTCAGCTCATAAAGTCGCTGGACTGTTGTCATAACTGCGGGCTGTGGTTGAATGCATGTCTGGGTTCAGCTCATAAAGACGATGGAATGTTGTCATAACTGCGGGCTGTGGTTGAATCCATGTCTGGGTTCAGCTCATAAAGACGCTGGAATGTTGTCATAACTGCAGGCTGTGGTTTAATGCATGTCTGGGTTCAGCTCATAAAGACGCTGGACTGTTGTCATAACTCCGGGCTGTGGTTGAATGCATGTCTGGGTTCAGCTCATAAAGACGCTGGAATGTTGTCATAACTGCGGGCTGTGGTTGAATGCATGTCTGGGTTCAGCTCACAAAGACGCTGGAATGTTGTCATAACTGCGGGCTGTGGTTGAATCCATGTCTGGGTTCAGCTCATAAAGACGCTGGAATGTTGTCATAACTGCGGGCTGTGGTTGAATGCATGTCTGGGTTCAGCTCATAAAGACGCTGGACTGTTGTCATAACTGCGGGCTGTGGTTGAATGCATATCTGGGTTCAGCTCATAAAGACGCTGGACTGTTGTCATAACTGCGGGCTGTGGTTGAGTGCATGTCTGGGTTCAGCTCATAAAGTCGCTGGACTGTTGTCATAACTGCGGGCTGTGGTTGAATGCATGTCTAGGTTCAGCTCATAAAGACGCTGGAATGTTGTCATAACTGCGGGCTGTGGTTGAATCCATGTCTGGGTTCAGCTCATAAAGACGTTTGAATGTTGTCATAACTGCGGGCTGTGGTTGAATGCATGTCTGGGTTCAGCTCATAAAGACGCTGGAATGTTGTCATAACTGCGGGCTGTGGTTGAATGCATGTCTAGGTTCAGCTTATAAAGACGCTGGAATGTTGTCATAACCCCGGGCTGTGGTTGAATGCATGTTTGGGTTCAGCTCATAAAGACGCTGGAATGTTGTCATAACTCCGGGCTGTGGTTGAATGCATGTCTGGGTTCAGCTCATAAAGACGCTGGACTGTTGTCATAACTGCTGGCTGTGGTTGAATGCATGTCTGGGTTCAGCTCATATGGAGCAGAAACAGGAAATGATGATGATCATGTACATACATTTACTGTTTTAGTAAATTATGAAGTTCAAAGATGTAGAACCACATATTACTTGTCATGTGACATGCACGATGACGGGTATAATCAACTACGTTCAACGGGAATACCCCGTACCTGGTATAAAATATCAGTATTGTTTGAGATTTCTGGGGGTTTATTTATGTCAGAATATTCTTGGAAAAACTCAATGGAGATTCAAACAGAGTCAAACTGATCACAGCTTTCTTTGAAAATATTCAAGTAGACATCTGAGAGTGTACGAAGAAGATTGGTGTGTGGGCCTTATCATCGTCCTCACATCCGTTCCTTCTTTGTTCCTTTCATGTCTGTTGCCAGTTTTCTTCTCCATATGTCTTCAGGTCTCCATTTATTTTTCTTACCCTGGGGATTTCTGAAATAGGATTGCCTTGTAGTGTTATCACTTTGGTGTCTCGGCGGGTGTTATCCTATGTGGGCGTTTTCCCAAAATAAATGGATTCTAGAGCGGAAAAGTGTTAGAAAGAAGCAGACAAATATCCGGGTACTTGGCATGTGTTTGTTGAAGGCATATGCTCCTTGGGAAGCAAAAGGGTATTGATTGATTGATTGATTGATTGGTTGATTAGTTGCTTGATTAGTTGCTTGATTGGTTGATTGATTGGTTGATTGATTGGTTGATCGAGATATGAGGAAAGAACGGTAAGGTTGAAATGTCACACACTGAGTATACTGGTTGATAGCATCATAATGTAGTTCTTTTTCAGGAATACCCAGGTAAGTGAAATACAGAGCGACGTAAAATCACACGGGGAAGGGCATTGGAGACCTTAATGGACCAGATAGTGACACATGGAAAGCCTTTTAACGGATGACACAAGCATGAAGACTTGGCGTGAAATTTTTGAAGGTCTACGCTCTACCGCGAGATGAAGGTAACAAAGGATGGAATGAATTTCATAACAGAAAAAAAATGTGTCACTTTGTGGTCCGAGCGCCATGGTAGTCTGATTGAAACTCAACGGTTGAGAATAGCTGGTGCGATCACACTATACAGGTTGAGGCAAGATGATGTGGTGGCATACACAAACTGAGAAAAGCTGATATAATCGCAACACACAGGTTAAGACAAGCTGGTATGATCATCAAACACGTGTTGAGAAAATCTAGTATGATCGCTACATGCATGTTGAGAAAAACTGGTATGATCGGTACATACGTGTTGAGAAAAGCTGATATGATCGTAACAAGCATGCTGAGAGAACACGTTATAATCATAACACACAGGCTGAGAAAGCTAGTATATCACAACATACAGGTTGTGAAAGGTTGGTATGACGACAACGCAGAAGTTGAGAAAAGCTGATATGATCGCAACAGAGGTTGAGACGAGCTTGTATGATCGCAACACACGGGTTGAGATAACATGATGTAATCACAACGCTCAGCTTGAGATAAGCTGGTACAAGTCACAACACACAGATTGAGAAACACTGGTCAAGAACAGGGGGGTGCAGGTTAAAAAAAAAAGTTTAAGGTAGTCTATAGCAAACACTGCCGTAGAGAAGAATAGAGACTTCATCACATTAGGTCCCGTTTTTTATGGGGGCGGGGGGATGGCCAGTTCCCTTCCTCATTGCCTTTGACTTCCCTAACTCACGAGTCTTAGACAGATACCCTTTTACAGCGGGATAGACTGGGGCGTGATTCTACCAGGTATCGAACCCGGAATCCAGTAACTGTGCCGCGAAAGGAAAAGCAGTCTGGCGCTTACATGCAGATGAACAAAACGAAAAGAAATGTTTTGACAACATGTCATACATAACAATAGAGAGATATTATAACTGACAATAACAAACTGAAACAGTAACATTTAAATAGCGCTGCAGTACGCTTACCACAGCTGTCCCGTGTAGATGTCCTGGGGTTAAGTCTGTGAGAAGACAACGAAAAAAATAGAACAACTGCTCACACAAGCAATGTTATAAGACCAGACTAATAGAAAACTGTGCACGGGGCTGACAACTTCATTCTGTCAAACAAAATGCAACACAAACTAGGACTACACAAGTACATAAATGTTTAGGTGAAAGTTTATGTAAGCTACAGTGGTGGTTCAATGTCCTATAAAGAGACACAAAGTAAAATGATGATAGTTAATCAGATTATCAAAGCTAGGATTCATCAAGTCAATACAGTAACAGATCATCAAATCTATGATTCATCAAGTCAATACAATAACAGATCATCAAAGCTATTGTGACAAAACGTTTGTACATGTAATTTTGATCCCCTCTCTCACCCCTCATCCGCTTTGTATTTGGCATATTTTATGCACCTTCATTCATTTTTTTTTGCTGTAACTACTCCCAGACTTGTTTACGTTTCGCCAGGTGAATTGTAATAATACCTGGCTAATTACATCGGTCATCGGGTAATACGTTCATCACTTGAGTTGCCTAGCCACCTTTGATAGAGTCGATCTCTATTGACACAATATGGTCGCGCACGATCGATGAAAAGAAAAGCCATATTGTCTGTCTGAGAGAGCTGTCTGGGGTGTGCGACGACACAGGTGATGATTAGAAAATCGTTTCCGCTGGCCCATCTCGATATCAAAATTATCGATAATCTGCCTGGGGAGACAATATTGGTGAGAAAGCATCTAGACAGGCAATGAGTGCACAAATGGGTTTATGGGTTTTTCATAAAGATGCAAGCGGAAGTATTACGGCTTTTTAGAAAGAGGTAATGCGATGGAATTTTAAAATTTGATATTTTAAAACACGCGGGGGGGGGGGTGGATTATATTAAACACCCCGACCCAGATAGTTTTAGCTTACGATTGGCTCGATTTGAGAGACGGGATACACAATGGTTCTCAATGGAAAATTCGTTGGAAGTACAATCTGGGATTTTGAACTGAGAATTGGAAATATAATCGGAGTCACATATCAGACTGCATCGCCACGTCAAGCTAGCAATTCTTCAGAGCCAGAAGGAGAAGGATCGGACAAAGTATTTCATAATTATAAGTGACAGATCGAAGTATTTGGGCAACTTTAAAACTTAAAAATAAACCCGCATTTTTTAAATACAAAGACTGGAAACTTAAAGGACCAGGATCGAAGTATTTAGGCAACTTTAAAAATTAAAGAAGTAAGCCCGCTTTTTTTAAATACAAAGACTGGAGACCTAAGGAATCAGATCACCCGTCATATCAGGAATACAACATTTTACCAGATCAAGTGGTTCGAAAGCATCAATTTGCTGTGTCCTTTCTAAACTGTGCCAGGAGATTGTGTTCCCAAAAGCTTTTATGGGGTAAGTGTAAACATCTATTTTACAAATGTGAATTTGACATGTTTTCCTTGCTAGGTGGTTTTATATATGAGGCTGGCAACCTCAACATATGAAAATAGTACGTTCATAAACCACTACAGTAAGCGCTTGTATTTGTTTATGCTAATTCGCGCAGAAACGCAAAATCATCAGCAACCCCAGACTCCGACTGGAGCAGTGATGAGTGATGATTACACCACATGTGCCTCAAGTGTACAGTATCATTTGTGTGAGATATTTGTACCTTGTTAATTGTAATTCAGCCACGACATTGCCCCGCGCTGTCCAAGCACATATTTTCCCAGTTTTATACCCAGAAGAATATTAGTGATTTCTTATAATCTTCTCTTAGTTACGCTGTGTATACTCAAGAATATAATTATTCAGAGAGGCTTTCATTGGTGAGTGGACAGCGAGACAATGTGCCTGTTAATTTGCAGCCCACAAATGTACTTAGCAGAGGCATTTGTTCTCTTTACTTTGTCTAAAGATCGTGTGACGAAGCTATCAGACTTTTCGTGATACGAAGCTGAAAGGCGAATGTTCTACACTAAAAGCAGGGAAACAATACTAACCGCATAAATTGGACAAGTTGTGTGAAGAAGTACCCTCATCTCAGAAGAATTGACGAAGCCACGGCTGCAGTAGTCATCGATTCTAAGCTAAGTGCTTACTAAAAGGCAACAGCAAAGAACATCAACATTCCTCTATCCAGTCTCTTTGAAGATAAAACTTTCATCTAAAATTCACCATCATTTCATCTCTATTTTAACCTGTTAAAACTAATTGATTATTAAATTTGTTACATGTTATTGTGAAACATAACAGTCATAGTTGATTCAATATTATAAGTGTGAAAGCAAACGTATGAGCAAGACTCTTTAATATATATACACTTAGACATATATTTACATATTTAGAGCTAATTCTTAGAAAAGAATTTCGCTGGATTTACACCAGCTGGGGGCTTGAACGGGCTAAAACCATTGCTTAATTCTTCACAAAAGGCGACGAATCAGATATAAGTTAACAATTGCTCTGCCCTATGCATCATTGTTCTTCACTTCTGAAAATATATTGTGGAAACTCCCTTGAGATAGAAGCGTCATTACCCTTCTATATACAACTCTGCCAAGAGTAATCTTGTGCGAAGGTAGACACCTTGGACGACCCATTTTAGATACTCTTGCGTTTTGGCCACTGGTTGACCACTACTGCAAAGCAGGGGAGGCAACCCGTGACAGCTATGATTCATCAAGTGAAAACAGTAACAGATCATCAAAGCTATGATTCATCAAGTCAATACAGTCACAGATCACCAAAGCTATGATTCATCAAGTCAGTACGGTAACAGATCATCAAAGCTATGATTCATCAAGTCAATACAGTAACATATCATCAAAGCTATGACTCATCAAGTCAATACAGTAACAGATCATCAAAGCTATGATTCATCAAGTCAATACCGTATCAGATCATCAAAGCTATGACTCATCAAATCAATACAGTAACAGATCATCAAAGCTATGATTCATCAAGTCAATACAGTATCAGATCATAAAAGCTATGATTCATCAAGTCAGTACGGTAACAGATCATCAATGCTATGATTCATTAAGTCAATACAGTATCAGATTATCAAAGCTATGATTCATTAAGTCAGTACAGTAGCAGATCATCAAAGCTATGAATCATCATGTCAATACAATATCAGATCATCAAAGCTATGATTCATCAAGTCAGTACAGTAGCAGATCATCAAAGCTATGATTCATCAAGTCAATACAGTATCAGATCATCAAAGCTATGATTCATCAAGTCAATACAGTATCAGATCATCAAAGCTATGATTCATCAAGTCAATACAGTATCAGATCATCAAAGCTATGATTCATCAAGTCAATACAGTATCAGATCCGCTTACAGCAATACAAAGCAGACACAATAAAATATAAAAAAAACATGAATAAAGGAATAAATAAACGACTGCTGTAAACACAGATATACAAATACATGTCCAAAAGCAGAAGCAATTGTAATCACAGAGGAACTGGTGTGGATCTACTGCCCTGGTCATGCAGGGGTACGCAGCGATGAGCGAGCCGACAGATTAGCTTCAACAGCACATATAGTGCGGACACTGGATATGGATAAGGTGGAGATACTAGGTACAATTAACGAATCGTCTATTAGAGAATGTCACTGTAATCGATGAATCATCAAGGCTATGAGTGCTGAAATTTGGCATCAAACGTAAGACTTTATAGGAGGGTTGGATGTATAAGAGAATAAGTCATGTATACAACTAGCACGTCACAACAATCTATACCCTTCGGCATTTGTTGAGGGAGAATGAACACCTGTGAGTTTGCCCGGATAGCAGTGATGTCGGTTCTGAAGAAAGAAAGAAAAGAAAAAAGAAAGAAAGGGAAAGGACACTAAATAACAGAAGTAATTGGCACTCGGGGGAATCAGTCCAAGATCATCCAGTCGGCACCATCGCCTTGCTGCAAGAGTGACCCATGTAACAACATACGACCAGCCAAGCACCCCTTAAAATGTTAAAACTGATAACAGAAAGTTAAAAAAAATAGGCGAAAAGTGGCAGTTGCGAGTCAGTATTAAAAAAAAAAAAAAAAATTAAACTGGAAAATTGACCATTTGTAAAAATGTCTCAGATACAATTTTTCATGTATTTACATCACGCTGTTGAAAATTTAATATAAGAACGAGACCAACAATGTACAGGCATACCTCGCTCTTTCGACAGGTTAGGGGCCATAGCACTGACTAAAGTTAAAAATCGACGAAAGTCGAAGCATCGCCTTTATTTAGCTTGCAATTGCATCAGGGCCGCCAAAAAACGTAAATAACTAACTATATAACACCTGCGAATGCGCGCAACACCTAAATAAACAAAAATAAATAGTATTAATATGTTTAATCACAAATATAAGAAATTCAAGGCGGACAATTTTTAAAAAAAACAGTGCATACCGAACGACTTCTATTCAAAGACTGAATGACGAAAGATACAAGATGGCGCGCGGTGGTGACGAAATGCGATGAAAGAGCGAAGCAAGCGACGAAATTTGGAAACGTGGTTTTATTTGAAAACCGAATAAAGAGCGAAGCGACGAAACTCGAAGCGGCGAAAGTCGAGGTATGCCTGTACTACTAATGTCAAACCTTCACCTAACAACGAGACAGTACACTCACGTGGCATCAGACGACTGGTTACAATACCTGATGATCAACCGAAAGTGATGTAAAAGATGTGAAAAGATCTATGATAATCTTTGAACAACACCAGCGAATGTATATATCGATGGAAGGAAGGAATGAAGGAAGGGATTTTATTTTCACAGGGTTGAAATCTTGGCACGCCGGCTCGCCCTGGCGTGTTTCCATTTGTCTCAACCTTCATTTTTTTTAATGGTGATACTAACAAAACGGTCAGACCAGGACAGATAATAGATGGAAGAGATCAATGGATAGATGGACAGGTAAGTAGATAAATAGGTGTAAGGTGTGTATTAGATAGATAGATAGATAGATAGATAGATAGATAGATAGATAGATAGATAGATAGATAGATAGATAGATAGATAGATAGATAGATAGATAGATAGATAGATAGATAGATAGATAGATGTGGCAGCCTCGTCATAAAATTACATTGCTACAGACAACCTACGCAAGAGCGCGTGAGTGCTTGCGGCGAAAAAGGAAACGGAAAAATTAACTTCTTTTCACTATCAACTAACCGTATTAGAACAGGACATAACAGACTGAACAGTCACTTATACAGACTGAGATTGGTCCCATCACCCCTATGTACGTGTGCACAGGCAGCACAGACAGCCGAACATATCCTGCAAGACTGCCACATGCTTAGTCAATTGCGGACTGAACATTGACCCACAGAGACGCACATCCACACAAAGCTGTTTAGGAGTCTTGACGAACTTTCAACCACAGCAACATACATCCAGAGAACCGGACTTCTTGTGTAGACATTACTAAACAACAGCGAACGAGAAGAAGAAGACTATTAATTACAAGCTGGCGATGGATAGATCACACATTGAGGAAACCTCTTGATAGCATTACACGACAATCATTGTTCTAGAATCCCCAGGGTAAGGGGAGGTAGAGGTGGACAGAAAAAACAAATGAAGAAGATAACTGAAGACAGAAATGAAAGGGATGAGGAGGCATGAAAAGATCTTGAGCTGAAGGCACGTGACATGAGAACTTGGCGTGCGGTTGTTGAAGTTCTATGCTCCTTCTTGAGCTAAAGGATAATGTATGAATAAATCGATTACGCCCGTTACAGAATGCGGATTCCATTTATACGGGAAATCAGATCCTTCCACTCACTTATTCCCTCCAGAAAAAAAATTGAAATAAAAAAGAACGAAACAAAACCACTTAAGCCAGCTACAAAGAAATGACACATTAATGAACACACGTAAAAAAAAAGAAGCAACTAAGTCCTGTAGAAACATACGCACAATTAAAACTCAACACCAACAATACCGAACAAGCACATTAAAAAAAAAAAAAACAGAAAGGAAAATAAAGTTATAATCCCTTATATGCTAATGGTGTTACAGAAACGTATGTAACTAACTTTGAAAAAAAATATCCCTTCAGCTTTTCGAGAAATACAGAAAACGAGCTAAATGAAGTATCATTGAACACCTATTAAAATAACGCGCATGCCTTGCTATCCTTTCATCGTGCATTGGCCATTGCTATAAGTCATGATACGTTTGACTTCAAAGATTCAATGACATAAGTCATGATAAGTTTGACTTCAAAGATTCAATGACATAAGTCATGATAAGTTTGACTTCAAAGATTCAATGACATAAGTCATGATAAGTTTGACTTCAAAGATTCAATGACATAAGTCATGACAAGTTTGACTTCAAAGATTCAATGACATAAGTCATGACAAGTTTGACTTCAAAGATTCAATGACATAAGTCATGATAAGTTTGACTTCAAAGATTCAATGACATAAGTCATGATAAGTTTGACTTCAAAGATTCAATGACATAAGTCATGATAAGTTTGACTTCAAAGATTCAATGACATAAGTCATGATACTTCAAAGATTCAATGACATAAGTCATGATAAGTTTGACTTCAAAGATTCAATGACATAAGTCATGATAAGTTTGACTTCAAAGATTCAATGACATAAGTCATGATAAGTTTGACTTCAAAGATTCAATGACATAAGTCATGATAAGTTTGACTTCAAAGATTCAATGACATAAGTCATGATAAGTTTGACTTCAAAGATTCAATGACATAAGTCATGATAAGTTTGACTTCAAAGATTCAATGACATAAGTCATGATAAGTTTGACTTCAAAGATTCAATAAGTGACATAAGATCATGACATAAGTTTGACTTCAAAGATTCAATGACATAAGTCATGATAAGTTTGACTTCACAGATTCAATGACATAAGTCATGATAAGTTTGACTTCAAAGATTCAATGACATAAGTCATGATAAGTTTGACTTCAAAGATTCAATGACATAAGTCATGATAAGTTTGACTTCAAAGATTCAATGACATAAGTCATGATAAGTTTGACTTCAAAGATTCAGTGACATAAGTCATGATAAGTTTGACTTAAAAGATTCAATGAAGTTGAAATAGAAATTAATGAAATGACAACTGGAGATATTGTGTTGTCAGCAGCTGGACGTGCAGCACAAAAAGAACAGGATAATTATCTCCCCAACCCCCAATTCTTGGCGGGTTACTTACTAGTAGTAATCATAAAATAGTTAGTATGTATATACAGACCGCTGACTAAACAGAGACCACAGGAGAAGCTGCGAGAAAAAAAAGATGCTTAGGCAATTATCGATCGAAGGGGTGGCGGATACCACAATAAAGTAATATGGCGCAATGCCAAAATACACTACGTGCGCTGAATTGGAAACAGATAATAAAAACCTTCATTAGAGTTCGTAAGACATAAGAAGTTAGGAATAGAAATAATAAAGGTATCATAGGAACCCAGCACTAAAAAAGGTTACAGGGAAACAAGTTCTGTGGGAACGTCCCACCCTTCTTTCGTATAATAGCAATTGAAACTTGCCACATTTCACAAACATGTGAACACAAATGTGCTGTATAGTTGCCGGCCGTCTCTAAAGAGACAACGAATGAATAGTCATACTGTTCCTTCAAGCATGCCGTAAGAGGCTACAACTACGAGGTTGTGCGGGAGCCTGGCAACCACTTCATGTAAAACAAATTGCTTTGGAAACCACTGCGTGGGTCTGTGGCGCCGGCTAATGCACGCCACACGCTAGAAAATATATAGGATTTTGGTGCTGATGAGCGCTGCACGATAGTAATTTGTCGATATGTGTATTGCGCACATGACGTGGGCAGTGTGGAAAAAAGATGGACAGAGCGTGTGTTGACCCTGAATGGGCGACTTGTGTATGTGTATTCTCCCCAATGGTAGAAATATGGGAAATTTAAAAGAGAAGTGTCTTGAAACATATTAATGTTTATTAAATACAACGGAAGGTAGGAATAGGAATGAGGTAATGTTTATATGGACCTACGGATTATAGGAGTTGCTGAATCTACCTAATTATGCATGCTGTGTAATGATGTATTGTCTACGTGAATAATAAATGGAGTGTGACTAAAATATCCAGCTGTTATATTGATCGTTGTGTGGAATCTTCGAGTCATAGAAAGTATCGTTAATGAACTATTGTGGCTGTCCTGAATCTTGTGGACCTATGCTATATAAACCTAGACACAGTGTGAAAACGAGCACAAACAATCAACTGAAGAATATAAACTTTTAACGCCACAGATATGGGAGGCTCGTTCCGTTGGAGAGGAATTAATTGTTTGGAATTTGTACAATGCTGTACTGTGGAAAGTACGCAATATATCAAGCACACGAATTTGTGGAATCAATAGAAATTGCAATTTTTCGTACGAGGTCATGCCAAGACCTTGGACTGTTGGGAAGACATTAATACCAAACAACATATATTCTATTAAAGTCGCTGAATAGACATTTGACTGCCTACGAACAGATATGAAATTTCGACACAATATACTGCGGTCACAGGTTACTATGAAGAATATTGTCACCTCGAGGCCATTTCACGTTGAATCGGTGTAGTGAACCATTACATCAAGGTCACCTGAACGGACTTGTAAATCCTAAAGTAAAGTTACCAGTGGACATTTATTATACCAATAATATGAATCGTGAGAAGCATGACGGTATCCAGAAACAATCTTTTGGGTATTTCAAGTCTGACAAGTCTTTCAACCCTGATGTCCGAGAAATCATTTCGGTTGTCTGCAATGGTCAGGAAGGATGATTTAATCTTTTACGTACGTCACCAAACAGATTTGCTGACCACGTGGATTTCCTAAGTAGGAACAGGGAACGTCTTGTACAGGACACTTATACGCGTTGTGCAACCCAGACTTTACATTCTTTTCTTGACCCGTGTTTATTGCATAGATTCAAGGCTACTTTGCGAGGTTGATGCTTTTTGTTTACAACGAGGATTGGCGGTCGTGGATTTTAATCATATAAGCGAATATATGTTTGTAGGGTCATGGTCTCCGGTCCTAAAAATGTCAGGCACATCTTATTTTTGTGTATCTTTTATGTTTTATGTTTTCTTGTGGGCGACACTCAATTATATCTTTGGATGAATTTAGTCGTCGTCGTTCTATAGATTTTGATTGTATTGATCTCTTTCAGGGATTCAGCATTTAGTGCTGTCGTATTTCCGCTCTGACTGAGATTAATATTTTCTTTTTTGTTTAGCTGTGCTGTCGAGTAACATATTGTCGTGGAATTCTTATTTAGTTCAGTATTATTATGTTCGTACTTGTAGTTCTTCTCTGACTTTCTTTTTAATATGTACAGCAGTTCTATGTGATTGTATCTCGTCCTGTACTGTTCATTGACGGTGGAAACAACTGTTTTATTATATGGTAAGATTTTATGACTTTTTACATTGTTGTCTTTTTCCTGATTTGTTTCCAGTGTTGTCAGTTAATCTTTTGTCTAATGTGATAGTATGGCATGCTTTTAAATAGGTAGTAAAGGCGATATTTAGTACTGGATTATAGTATATTGTTAATTGCTGATATGTTAATATATACGATGATTACGGATACACTGTGAGATTAGTTGATAAGTATCATATACTTCAGAGACAAGTATATCACACAAAACGAATAAATACTGTACATACAGTTGGTTTTGAAAAAGGTTTGAATTACCTTACGACTAAGTATAGTCATTGGGCAACAAGTGGGAGAGATATACATTTTGAATCTATAGCCCATTACTCTTTAATTTCAGTATGGCTGACTTTGTGAAGGTTAAGGCTGGATTTATACAGAATGGGAAGGACTTGAATTTCTCGGGTGATGATCTTATAGCCTATGTAAATAAAGAAATAGCGGAATACAAAGAAGAGAAAGAAAGAGAAGAAAAAAGAGAAGAGAAAGAAAAAGAAGAAAAAAGACAAGAGAAAGAAAAAGAAAGAGAAAGAGAAGAGAGGGAACATGAGAGAATGGAGAGAATTCGTTTAGCAGAAATTGCTGCAGAACAAGCGAAATTTGAAAGAGAAAAAACTTTTGAGTTAGAAAAATTGCGCTTACAATCTTCTTTTTCTAGGGAATCTTCTGGTACTGGATCGTCGAAGATCATTAATTTAAAATTACCAAATTTTTCTTCATTGCATGACGATATAGGATTCTTTCTTTTGAGATTTGAATCAAGAGTTACGGCTTTAAATTTACCTAAGGCCTCATGGCCTGAACATTTTGTTGGGTTACTTACTGGTGAAAGTTTACAAACTTTTTTTAACATTGCCGATGACAAAAGAAACGACTATGAATCCATAAAATCAGTATTTCTTCGCAAATATTGTTTAGACGAAGAAGGATATCGTTTAAAATTTAAATCGATGGGTCCTATGGAAGGTAAGGATGTCGAAGACTTTGTGTCTTCAGTGAAGATGTGTCTAAACAGATGGATTGAACTGTCTAATATTACTAAATCTTTTGAAGGACTTTATGATCTCTTCTTAAGAGACAAAATTTTATCTTCGGTAAATACTGAAATTTTCTCATTCCTTCAAGAAAGGAAGCCCACAAATATAGGAGAAATGGAAAAATTAGCTCAACAATTTTCGGTCGCACACCCAAACTTGCCTTTAGGTAAGACGAAGGTCCTAGAAACTTTGCCAGCTTGTGCGGTCACTCATGATAGATCACGCACTCGCAGCATGGACCGACGGTATAGGGATGACTATCAAAATTCCTATAGAGGTAGATATAATTTCCCTCATAATCATTCGCCCTCACGGGGTATAGAGAGACGAAACTTTAACCATAATAATAAAAAGTCATGGCAAAGAAATAATCAATACTCCAATAATAATTACACTCACAAACATCATTTTTCGGGACCCTCACGTAATGATTACAATAACAGTAATTACAATAACAAACATCATGTCTCACCACCATCTCGTGATGATTCTTCTCGCACGGACAAAAAGAGTTACTATCGGTCTGACTGTCCAGTGGATCGGAGAGGAACACATTTTTCTAGGAGTCAAAGTAGAGGAAGATCACAAGCTCACGCTTGTCAGCTTGACGTTGGTAATGATAATATTTCCAATAATGAGAATAATACTCATGCCAATGCATGTAGTTTTGATCTGGAAAATAGTGGTAATTGCAGGGAATGTATGACTCTATTTCAACCTGGATCTACTCCACGTCTGAGATGTGGACATGCTCTGCCAGTTTTGTCTTTAAATGATGGGGTTGGCTCACTCGTGATCCATAGAGGTTTTGTTTTTGACACACCTGTTTCTATTTTACGTGACACCGGATGCACCACCATTGGCCTAAGGAAGGCACTAATTCCTTCTTCTTGCTTTACGGGAACCTCTATAAAGTGCGTAACTTTCGGTGGAACTGTTGAATCTTATCCGCTGGCAGATGTGGTAATAGATACTCCGTTCTTTTCGGGAAAAGTAAGAGTATGTGCTCTCGATCGACCTTGTTGTGATTTACTTATCGGTAACATAAAGGGGGTTAAAGAGTGTTCTGAACAGGATATTATTGATTGGGAGAGAAATCATCCCTCCTTTGCTAACGCGATCACAACCAGAGCACAACAAGCTGCAGAGACAATTGAATTAAATTCTTCTATACACACTCAACACATTACAACTTGTCATTACATTGACAAAAATATATTTATAGCAAAACAACAAATGGATCCTTCTTTGGCACATTTATTCCCATTAGCTATGGCTCGAACTATTAAACATTCTAAAAATTCAAGACATTGGTTTCAAATGCAGGATAATATTATGATACGATGTTTTGATAATTACTCTTTCATTCTCAAACAAGTTATAGTACCTACGTCATTTCGCGCACTAGTTTTGTCAAATGCGCATGACGTACCATTTGCTTGCTGGACATATGGGAATTTCCCGTACGGCTTATAGATTACTAAAACACTTTTATTGGCCTGGGGTAAATAAAGACATTTCAACTTATTGTAAATCTTGCGCTGAATGTCGAAGTGTTGCACGTAAGGGTGCACATCAATCAGCACCTTTACAGGTCACGGATATTGCTGTACGCCCTTTTTTCAAATTGGCTATTGATATCATAGGACCACTGTCTGTAAGGTCTACCAGAGGTTTTCAATACATATTAACATGTATTGACCTGTGTACGAGATGGCCAGAAGCCATTCCTTTAAAAAATATTACCACAGTGTCGGTAACAGATGCGTTGCTGTCTATATTTTCACGCATCGGGTTTCCGGAAGAAATCCTTTCTGATCATGGATCTCAGTTCGTGTCAGGTATGATGTCAGATGTTTTCAACACACTTCGTATCCGTCACTCTCTTAGTGCTATATTTCACCTTAGCTCTAACGGGGTCGTAGAACGTTGGAATGGGACATTAAAACAATTGTTGGCGAAGGTGACTACATCATTTCCTCAAGAATGGGATCGTTTTATTCCTGCTGTACTGTTTGCGTACAGAGAGGTTCCTAATCATACTGGTTTTTCGTCTTTTCAGTTAGTATTTGGTGCGAACCCAAGAGGTCCAATGTCTCTCTTACATGATTTGTTAATGGAATCTGATGTGAATAATAATAAGAAGAAATCCACTTATCAATACGTTACAGATTTATGCCAATATCTTGTGGATGCATGTCAGGTGGCGACTGAAGCATCTGAGATGGCAAAATATAAGACCAGATCTCGCATTAACAGAGATAGACGACTAACGTCTTTCTCAATCAATGACGATGTTTTTGTTCTCCTGCCACTCAAAGTAGATCACTTGTTAGTAACATGGCAAGGTCCGTTTAAAGTGGTTGCAAAGAGAACGGACGTGGACTACGTCATCAATATGCGGGGTAAAGAAAAAACATTCCATGTTAACATGCTCCTACCATACATCACTCGTCCTCCTCAGTTACAATTCATTTGTGAGGCTATCATGAACCAACCTACCCATCATGCATCTATCGCGTTGGTGGATGAGGTGCAAACCAATTTCGCTGATGTACCTTCTACGTTTCCGGTAGCACCTATTAAGTCTTCGGAAACATGGAATGATGTTATAATTTGTACTGATTTACCTGCAGATCATAGGGATCAAATTCGTTCTATGTTGGTATCCTTTCAGGATGTTTTGTCTGATCTTCCGGGACGTACTAACATTATCACACACGAAATCAAATTGTCAGATTACACCCCGATTTCATTACGACCATACGCCGTTCCTCTACATGTTAGAGATCAGGTGGAAAGTGAAGTAGATGGTATGTTAAAACTGGGTATTATTTCACCGTCCGATTCTCCTTTCTGTTTTCCTATGGTGGCAGTACGAAAGAAAGACAAGTCAATTCGTATTTGTATTGACTTTCGTCGCCTTAACAAGGTGACCATATCCGATTCTGAACCAATGCCTTTGCTGGAGGATTTGTTGCCACGCCTATCATCCGCCACTTTCTTCAGCAAGTTTGACCTATCTAAAGGTTACTGGCAGATTCCTCTGGCTGATGTATCAAAACCTTTGACTGCTTTTGCCACTTCTCGTGGATTGTTTCATTACAATGTCATGTGTTTTGGTTTACGGAATGCTCCAGCGACATTTGTACGCATGATGCGTCGCGTTTTAGGTAATCGCACCGATCTCATTTCGTATATGGACGATATTTGCATTTTTCATGATACTTGGGAACAGCATATCGCTGGGATACAGTCGTTGCTCCAAACTCTCAGAGTACATAACCTCACAGCTCGACCTTCCAAAGTCGAAATTGGGTTTACTGAGATTTCATTTCTGGGTCATAAGATTGGCCGACATACAATACAACCTGATGAGTCTACACTAAAAAGGGTACTGGATCTTGCCATACCAACTACTAAGAAACAAGTTCGTAGTTTGCTGGGACTCATAAACTTTTACCACAGGTTTATACCACGATTTTCCCTTTTAACTTCTGTTCTATCTGCTCTGACAAAAAAGGGTATGCCTGACAAAATAATATGGAACAAAGAATGTGACCATGCCTTACAGAACATCAAAACACAATTTTCAAAAAGTCCAATACTAAGACTACCAGACTTACGACGACCTTTTCTCGTTGTTACAGACGCATCTCTGAAAGGAATCGGGGGATGTTTAATGCAGACCTTTGATGGCGAGTGCCACCCGATATTCTACCTCAGCAGAAAACTTTCAGAGACAGAATCCAGATATCCAATTGTGGAAAGGGAACTTTTGTCATTGGTATGGACATTACATAAACTACAGAAGTTCTTGGTGGGTACACATTTTAAATTATACACTGATCAAAAAGCCCTCACATATTTACAGACTTTTAAATCGACTAATGCACGTCTCACCCGATGGGCGCTACAAATGCAGGGTATGATTTTGACGTTTTACCAATAGCAGGAAAGGACAATGTCCTAGCTGACACCCTCTCTAGAGTTATGTAATAACAATAATTACTTATTTATTCATATTGTTATTACTGACATTATTTTTTTCCTTTAAAATCTAGATAGATATCATTTAATCTCGCTTCACATTATAATTGCCTGACTGAAAACTAAGTTTTCAGTTGTTCGAGGGGGGGGGGGGGGGGGGGAATGGGGGGCCGGCTAATGCACGCCACACGCTAGAAAATATATAGGATTTTGGTGCTGATGAGCGCTGCACGATAGTAATTTGTCGATATGTGTATTGCGCACATGACGTGGGCAGTGTGGAAAAAAGATGGACAGAGCGTGTGTTGACCCTGAATGGGCGACTTGTGTATGTGTATTCTCCCCAATGGTAGAAATATGGGAAATTTAAAAGAGAAGTGTCTTGAAACATATTAATGTTTATTAAATACAACGGAAGGTAGGAATAGGAATGAGGTAATGTTTATATGGACCTACGGATTATAGGAGTTGCTGAATCTACCTAATTATGCATGCTGTGTAATGATGTATTGTCTACGTGAATAATAAATGGAGTGTGACTAAAATATCCAGCTGTTATATTGATCGTTGTGTGGAATCTTCGAGTCATAGAAAGTATCGTTAATGAACTATTGTGGCTGTCCTGAATCTTGTGGACCTATGCTATATAAACCTAGACACAGTGTGAAAACGAGCACAAACAATCAACTGAAGAATATAAACTTTTAACGCCACAGGGTCCCACACTTTTTTTTTTTTGCCGGAGACCATATATATATATATATATACTCGTATAAATCGTACTGTGTCATCAACTCCTATTTATTTATACCACTTGTTCTCCTGTTACTAGAAGACCCTTTACAGCACTGTAACGAGGTGATCCGATCATCATAAGTTTTACGCCTAGTGTTGATTCTTGTGGAATTAGTTTTTTGATGATTACCTCCATCATTATCAACATAATTTTCCTTTGTGCTGCCTACTGCAGAACTATACTAGACATTAACAAGATGAGACACTATACTTGACATTAACAAGATGAGACACTATACTAGACATTAACAAGATGAGACACTATACTAGACATTAACAAGATGAGACACTATACTACACATTAACAAGATGAGGCACTATACTAGACATTAACAAGATGAGACACTATACTAGATATTAAGAAGATGAGACACTATACTGGACATTAACAAGATGAGACACTATACTAGACATTAACAAGATGAGACACTATACTAGACATTAACAAGAAGAGATCAAGTGATAATTTTCAGACTAAGAATCGGCCATTGCAGATTCAGATACCATCTGTTTAACAAATGGACAATTGGACAGACACATATGTGCCGATGTGGGGAGGACAATCAAACATGTCCTCCAAGACTGTCGGCTCCACGAGAGGCGCAGGGTGACAGCATGGTCTACTCCGGCCCAGCTGAGGGAGAAGCTGTGTGACGACGAGAGAAGCCTGAGACGGATTAAGAGAGAAACATGTGGTTATTTGAGAGTAAACGACGAAGAAGAAGAAGAAAACAGAAACGTGAAGGTAAAAACAGTCACATAACAGATCCTGCCGTAGGGAAGTTAAATGTTCGAGACCTCATTTATACTAAGTCTCAGGATGAATAGTTACCGTCTTCGCCGTTTTTGTCTTCCTTAATTACACAGCAGGGTTAGTTACCCATTAACTGCTGCGCTGGCTGCAGCGTGACGTGACCAGGTTTTGAACCCTTTTTTTTCCTCGTTGTATCAAGCACTCTGCCACTCGAGCGACTGTAGGACATTAAACAAAAAAGGTCAAGGTAGTCTCATAACAGATACTGCCGTAAGGGAGTGAAATGTTAGAGATTTCACTACACTAGATCCAGCATCGAGAGGTGGGGGGGGGGGGGGGGTGTGACCATTTCCCTTCCTCGCTGCCTTTTCCTTCCTAACTCAAGAGCAAAGTCAGGTACCCAATTACTGCTGGGTAGACTGGAGCATGTCGATACCGTGAATCGAACCCGATACCTTTGCCATACAAGAATAAAATAAAGATCATGGAAGTTGAGAACCACAAGAAAGCACAATCAAATACCAACTTATTGATAATAAAGACGCTGACGATAATATTAAGGATGGACAGTCAGACGAATAAGATCACGTGACATCTATCAGAGGAGAGCTAGACAGGTGGCTTTTCTTTTGCGGTTGTTTTTTTTTTTTTTTGTGCGTTTATAAAAGTTGGAATTCGTCTAAAAATTTTGCATATAAACGAAATAAATGTAATTGTAGCCTGCAGCGTAATCGAAAGGCGGAGTTGACAGGGCCATTTTGTCGGGCCGCTGATGTTAAAAAATCTCATCAATTTTTTAAGCTTTACGGGTCACGGGTCATCTTGATGACTTGTTATATTCAACCCTCAGGTTATAGCCCAGTGTAATACAGGGGCCTTACATGGGGGTCTCTGTGGGGTCACAGAACGAGTATAAATACTGCGCCGTCTTGCAAGTCGTACAAGATGACTAAATTGTGCACGTGGCTGCCAGTCTCAGCATGTAAAAAAGTTGCTCTGGAAGTCGCCAGTGCAAGAGTGTCAGAATAATTCGTGCAGGCTCCTTGCAATCAGCCAACGGCTGATGTTGTTCTATGCTCGATATGAAGCGAACAGGATGATGATGATGATGAAGATGAATATTCCAAACAAAAAAACAATAATTCAATAGATGGATTAATAAATTAAAAATGAAAGAAGTACTGACTTTATAGACTGACTCGTTGACTCATTGACTCAAGCATGAACAGATTGAGTTAATTACAGAGTATTCTCGAACTAAGATAGCGAATGACTAAATTGCTGAAAAACTCCCTGACTGGCTAACTCACTAAATTACTGAATGACAGAATGACTAACTAACTCACTGAGTGACTAAATTTATGCAAGACTCACGGGGGAACTCACTAACGGATGAACTGTGAAATGATACCCTAAGTGCCTAATTCGCTGAAAGACTAAATTACCGACTGACTAAATAATTGAATGATTATATTACTTAATTATCTAAGACATAAATGACTAAATTATTAAATGACGTAATAAGTGAAATATCAAATACCTAGATAGCTCATTGACTCAGAAAATAACTTTAATTTCTGAAAAACTCAGTAATTAGATCAGTACAAGATTACATGTCTAAATGACTCGATGAAGCAACGAGTCACTAAATTACTGTATTATTCAGCCACTAACCCACCGAATGACTAAAATTTTGAAAGACTCACACAAGCTCTCCAAATGACTATACAACTAAGTGACTAAATAATTAAATGACTTACTGGCCTACTACATTACTGAGAGACTCTCCGACTAACAAACTCACATTCTAACTAGATTATTTAAATGACACAATGACGGACTATATTATTCAATGAATGATTGTATGTTATGAATAAAACATTCGAGAATCATTTTACATCCAAACTAAAACGCACCGGCGTTTGCTCTGTTATAACGTTAAAAATAATAACAACAAATAGTCACCTGAAAGAAATAACATACAATTTTCATAAACATCACCAGTTAATTTAGCAGATAAACGGCTGAAGAGAAACACGCAAATAATTAATGAGAGTGGAATGAGCAAAGTAAAATACAACACTGTACAAAATACAAAAACAAAACAATGAGCAAACAAAAACTGGGAGACAGAAAAGGGAAAGTACATCCAATAGAGAAAGTGCGTTCCTTACTTGGTTGACTGATTCCTTGGTGAATTTACACAAACACTTTTAGGGTGTGACTTCCTAGCTTAGCTCTGATGTGCTGTGCTAAGCTCTGGATCTGGCACACGGTTGACACACGACAAAAGTCTAGAACTATCCAAAATCTAGTGGTTTCTCTTGCTCCATGGCATGAACTTGTGTCCATCTGCTGTGTCCAGGGAGATCAGGTGTCTCCTACAGCAGATGTCTGGCCCGTCAGCCGCTCACACTGTAATGGCGGATATAATGAACTCGCACGCTCATAAAGCGTTATTTCTTGTTTCTGACCGACTTCTCAAATGGTAACACTATTGTTAGTCAAATCCCGGGCTACGTCACCTCCCCGGCCCGTCCCTCAACTGACAAGTTTGCGCGTCTAAAAATGGCGTTCAGGGACCGACTACTACCAGCTTCAAGAATTGCCCGGGACGGTCAGTTCTGGCGAGTACGATGAGTCACTTCGGCAGTCATTTCTCTGTAAATGCAAATGGCCGGTACGGACAATAAATGGAAAGTTCTTGTCTTGTTAGGCAAATCTCATGGGGCAGTTTCTGTAGATTATTCCAGACATGAAGACAAATACGATCCATCAACCTTACCATTTGGTACTGCCTTTAGCTTTC
>JAMPIV010002288.1:0-35000 GCA_024509875.1 Oreohelix idahoensis | reverse complement strand
CATGTTTTCAGCAAACAAAACTAGTATAGGTCTATACCCCCCCCCCTTTTTTTTTTTTCTTCCCCCCCCCTTTTTTTTGTTCGACGTCTGTAAACCGAAAAAAAATCCGGGTTTCCAAAATGAAGCTATCTCCGAGGATTTTAGACAAGGGAATACAGACCTGTAGTGCAAGAAAACAAATGTACAAGACTACATAAAGATAAGATAAAGTCTGAAAAAACATTGACTGCAACAATCCTGACACACTTACAAATTTGTCACTTTTCAGTAATACAATCATAATTCTTCAATCATTCTGAGAATAATAATGAACATTTAGTTTATGATGTGCCCAATCACAAAATCGTTCCCTCTTCAACCACCCAGAACAAAACTACACTCTTAAACCATCCAGAACAAAACCACACTCTAAAACCTCCCAGAACAAAACCACACCCTAAAACCACCTAGAACAAAACCACACTCTAAAACCACCTAGAACAAAACCACACTCTAAAACCACCTAGAACAAAACAACACTCCTAAACCACCCAGAACAAAACCACTCTAAAACCACCCAGAACAAAACCACATTCTAAAACCACCTAGAAAAAAACCACACTCTTAAACCACCCAGCATAAAACCACACCCCGAGCACAATTACAAACTCTTCAACCACCCTGAGCACAATCACAGACTCATCAACCACCCCATCCACAATCACAAGCTCATCAACCACCCTGAGCTCAATCACAAACTCTTCAACCACCCTGAGCATAATCACACACTCATCAACAACCTTGAGCACAATCACAAACTTAACATCCACCCTGAGCGCAATCACAAACACATCAACCACACCGACCACAATCACAAACTCATCAACCACCCCGAGCACAATCACAAACTCATCAACCATCCTGAGCACAATCACAAACTCATCAATCACCCTGAGCACAATCACAAATTCATCAACCACCCTGAACACAATCACAAACTCATCAACCACCCTGAGCACAATCACAAACTCATCAACCACCCTGAGCACAACCACACTGAATACCACCGTAAAATCTTCAAGCACCCTTTACATAAACATAACTTATTATTCCGAACACGTCCTCAGACCAGACTCACTTGGACCACAAAACCTGAAGTCACAACAACCGCTAGCCTATCAACAAACCTGCACGTGTAACGTATACACGCAGTGGCGTATTTCGATGGAAGCTTTGGGCTGAAGCCCTCCCACCTCAATTCTTTCATAATATGAGCCAGGTGGCTCAGAACATTATATATTTGTGTATTACGCTTGTAAACATTAGCTGACGTAATTGTTTTGGCAGATAATTATTCACCTTCTAAACAAAGGTTATATAGTATTATAACAAAAATGGCTTATCAGCAAGGGAATTTTTTTTTTTTTTTTTGGTGGGGTGTGAAAAAAGGCTTCCAAGAATGAATCTTTAAATATGCACCTGTCACCCCTAGACACCTGTCACCCCAAGACACTATTTCCTTTTCTGCATTCCGTTGACCGTGGATTCGCCACTGCAGTTGGCCCTCTTACATATACATTACACAAACAAAATGTATGTGCCCCTTGATGCGGTGGTTTCCGTGGACACTTCTTTTACATGATGACGCTACCAATCACATGCACAACCTCTTTTACGACATGCTTGAGGGATCAGTATTCCTAATCTGCCTTTGCTTTCTCAGAGATCCTTGGGAATTACATACAACCATATGGTCATCATTAAGCGAACTACGTTCCTGTGGATCAGTGCATCCGAGTTTAACAGGCATTTCTGTTGGGTTGCCTTCCTTAGCCCTTGACTGTCCCCAGCCTGCCTGCAAGGCAACATGTGTGTGTGAGTATATGTGTGTCTCTCTCTTTGTCTGGTCCCTATCCTTCGACTTGTCCGGCTTGTGAGACCCTGCTGGTAGCTATGCTACCGCCGGCATAGCTCTTGGGGTCATGGGGACACACAAGATCCTCTACCTGGCACAGGTGGAGACACGCTAGAGGAGAAACCATATAACTTATTAGGCCTCATGTTGTTCTCGGTGGACTCTGAAGAGAACAACAAAGAACATGCCTACTGTACCCACAGGCATGTCGTACAAGGCCGACACAAGGAGGTTGTGCAGGAGGTTGGCAACTTCATCATGTAAAACAACTGACTAAAGAACCACGTGACTGCATTGTCCAGGCTTTATGTCAGGAGACCAGCTTCTATGTTGGCTTTATAATCTACCAGCAGCGCAAAGAAAAATTGGGGCGGGGGAGGAGAAGAGAGAGAATGTGTGTTGGGAACAGACCTTTTATGTTCATTACACTCAGGGCAAACCTATAGGCAAACCTCAGCTAGTTGAAGGGTATGATTGCTAGTTATTCCTGCTGCGCGCTTTTTGTATACACGCCGGATTTATTTTCCGCAGTATCTCTCCGTTATCCATATCAAATGCATCTACTATGGGTGCTTTAATCAAAGGATTATCCTACTTTCTACTTCTGCTACTGTAGTGAAATTGACAGAGATACAACGGTAAAATACCTCCAAAGATAACATGTAAGGATAAAAACATAATGCGTAGGCTGCTGATAGTACATGATCGCCCAGACCGCGGGTCATCACCCTCCATAAAAATTGACTTGCTAGACAGGAGGGGAACGGCGGATAAAAAGGAAAAAATATGACTGGAAAGATTGCGTGAGACTAGAAAGGCTAAGGAGACGCAATTGGGGGGGAAACGGAGAAAAGTCACGTTTCCCAAGTTGACATAAAGTAAGGAACTCGACAGAAGGGACCTTGGATATGTTACGCCAGTCATTTATTGGTCGCTTTTGCGATACCAAGCCTTTGATTTGAATTCAGCGGCAGAACGCAGATGTTTGGAATATTACAAAAATTAAAAAGTAACTTTTTCGTAATATTAATGTTAGGAATATAAAAATTAGCTGGCCGGATGGCCCATTCTGAGCAGTGAACTAATATGTTCTTAATTTTACAGACGGATAGATAATATTGAAGATAATGACAAAAGACAGTGTTGTTCACATCAGCGACAGACTGTATGGAATAAAAAGTGTCGCTATTTGCACAAAAAAACACGACCTTGAGACGCAGGTGTTCAAATCTACTTAGTAGGGAAGCGAAGGGACATTGGTGGGAGCTGTGTCTAAATATAACTTTTAACGACAAAATTTTGGAGGGGAGAGAAAGGTTGGTTCAAAAATCAAGTACGTTTTTGAAAAAAAACAAGTAGAGACGGACAGACTAACAGATAAACATCCATACTTGACTGAAGCATGACTGAAATGACTTTAGGGTAGGAAATTTGAATTTGAAATAAACCTAGGCAGTGATTGGCCACAGACAATCATTTTATCGGCGCTCAGACGAGAAGTGGGGCCATTCCTCAATAGTTGTTCGATGATAGACACAGTATTTTAAAGTGTGGTGATTTCCAAATGAAAGAAAGTGAAATAAGTTCAGGGACGCCATACTATAGCCAGCAGCTCAGCTGAGTTTTGCTAGCATTTCTGTGTTCTTTATTCATAATCTGAGCTGTGAGTTTCAGTTGTCAACAAGGCGGTGTCCATTCAGTTGGTGATTTTACTCGAGTGTATCTGTGCAGTACGTTGTGACAGAGACCACTATTATTGCCCGCCAGCACGGAGAGGTGGGACCACCAGATTTCAGCACCAGAGCTACATATGCAAGTTGAGTGAGCCTCTGGTCTGCTGGAAGTTCACCAACGCCTTTTAGTTACTAATACCCCATAAAATTCCTGTAATTTACTGGACACTGTGTAGTCAATATAGACAGGTGTGATGAGGCCACCCCAACAGCACAAGCATTAACTATCCTCCCCAGTAGATGACTACTAGAACATTTTAATAAAACTAACTAGTCTAGTACTTATATATGTACACTCTTGCATTTATTATGTAACATTCCATGCATTTCTTTTCATAAATTTTAAATCCTTTTTTTTTAAAAAAGTTCTGGTCAACATAAAACTTGATCCAGAACAAATAAATGTAAACATTTCTATCAAAAATTTTACACACGTGAGTTAGTTCAGTGTATTTTAACATTTGTTAAATATTATTAGTCTGCTTAAATATCTGTGGGTGTATCTATAACTATCACACCACATTACATATCATTACCCTAGACATTTTACATAGCTACATTCATTAAGAAAAAAAATTGAGTGTGAGGTCGTAGTGGTAGCAAGAAAGGCCTTCTGACAATTCACAACTACATTTTATCTCAGGAGCCTTCACAGCTGGCCTCATACATTACATTTAGTAATATCACCATCATACAATACCATCAAACCCACTACATACATTGGGGTCTTGTCCAGGGATAATTAGCCCAACAGTAATATTAGGATCTCCTGGTTGGAGAAATAAAATTAGGGGAAAAAAAATTGTGAAATTCCCTTTAAAATTAAAAGTGTCCCTGCAGATAAAAGTTGGTGAATCTTCACAGCCAGTGATAATTAATTAGTTAACTGGTTAGTTAGAATTAGTTAGACTATAGTCATAAGAAGTACTTAGTGTATTTACTGGTTAGAGATTTAGCTTGTATATTATTATATTGTCTGAAAAGTATGGCGGAGCTAGCAAAATTCCGATCAGCTGCTGTGCTGACCGCAAAGGAGATGGGAATGGATGGTCAGATTTTAATTCAATATGTAACGGCTGAATGTGATAAATATATTGAAAGGGAAGATAGAAAGGTAGCTGAAGAGAAGAGGTTACAAATTGAGGCTGATAGAGAAATTAAGAGGCTGCAGATTGAGGCAGAAGAAAAACGACAGCAAAGGGAGGCAGAAGAAAAACGACAGCAAAGGGAGGCAGAAGAAAAAAGGTTGACAGAAGAAAGGGAGGAAGAAGAAGATAGAAGGTTGCAAAGGGAGCACGAATTACGACTAAGGGAGCTGGAATTACAAGGCCCGGCTCCTGAAAATGGTGCCAGCCCTTTTGCCTCAGATGCTACGCCCAGTCTGGGAGCCTCAAACTCAGCTATGGGGTTTCATTTAGACCATTTTGTTGAAAAAGACGATGACATAGAGGGGTACCTAGGACGTTTTGAGTTATTAGCTACTACATATGGGTTAGAGAGAGAGAGGTGGAGTTTAAAGCTATCACAGGGATTGAGAGGTACTTCTTATGAAGTATTTGCCAAAATGAACAGGGAAGACCAAGACAATTATGACATGTTAAAGCAGGCTTTGTTATTAAGGTACGAGAAGAATGGTGAATTTTATCGTAAGAAATTTAGAAATGCCAAACTGTTGTCTGGGGAGACATACCACCAATTCTCTGCTAGACTAGAAACCTATTTGGAGAAATGGACGGCTCTGGGGAAGACCCAAGATCTTAAAGAAATGATCATGATTGAGCAATTGAGAGAGTCCATGGCTCCAGACATGAGAAAATTTCTCATGGAACAAGGTGCAGAGAAGTTGGGGGAAATTTTAAATGTTGCTGAGAGGTATCAGGCAGCTCAGGCAGAGGTAAGTGGTGCTAAAAAGAAGCACATAGACAATTTTTAAAGCTCCACAGCAATTTAATAAATTTGATAATAGAGAGCAGGGAAATAAAGGTAGGACAAACTTTGAGCGGCCAAGAAATGACTATCGCGACAGAAACTCACAGTTCAATGACCAAAAGTTCAATGAAAGAAAACCGTTGAACCAAGGAAAAAGATGGTGTAAATGGTGCAAGAAGGATAACCATAACACCGAATTTTGTAGAAGGAAACCTTCAAACATTGCTGCAATGAAGTCGGGGACGCGAAGATTAAAGGTTAATCCTAATGGACAACAGGAACCTTATCACCCCCCAGTTTGTGAGGATGTTATTTGTAATGGGGTCACCATAAGGTGCCTTTATGATACAGGTTTGGATTATGATTCAGTTGTGAAGTCTAGCCTAGTGGACCCAAGTCAGTATACCACAGAAACAGTGGAAATACAAGGGGCGACTAAGGACATACCACTCATGACACTTCCCATCGCAAGGATAACGGTGAAAACTCGCTATGTGGAGGGAGAAATCAGAGCAGCAGTGATAGATGAACCAATCTACCCTCTGATATTGGGGTGTAGATACGTCTTCTTGGGGAATCCCGAGAAACCTGTGATCATGGCGACAGTGCAGACCAGGTCACAGAAGAAGGAGGAAGAAGGTGAACCTATAAATGCTCATCCAGAGGAGATGAGGAAGGCGCAGGCTGAGGATAGGACACTCAAGCCCTGTTTTAAAAAATTGCCCAAATGCCACACACCTCCGAGCAAGGGGGAATATTTCATGAAGAACAAACTCTTATACAGGAAGGCCGGAACTGGAACAAATGGTCACAACCAGCTGGTTCTTCCCACTTCATATAGAGATAAAGTGATGGAACTCGGGCATGCGATTCCCTTCAGTGGTCACATGGGGATCAGCGCCACAGGACAGCGTATAGCTTGTCATTACTTCTGGCCAGGGATAACGGAGGATATAAAAAGATATGTCAAATCCTACCCAGAATGTCAAAGGGTAGCTCCAAAGCACTGGACTGCTCCTGCAACTCTAGGGGAAATGCCCATAGTGGGAACACCTTTTGAGAGGGTTGCAGTGGATATTGTAGGACCTCTCACTCGGACCAAGAGGAGGAACAGTTACATCCTTACTCTGGTGGACACTTGTTCTATGTGGGGAGAGGCGGTAGCCCTGCCATCAATTGATTCAAAACATGTAGCAGAGGCACTACTTACAATATTTACCCGATTAGGATTCCCGCATCAAATCTTGACGGATAATGGTTCTCAGTTCAAGGGAAAACTAACGGAAGAAGTTTTTAAGCTATTTCAAGCCAGACACTTTCATTGTAGTCCGTACCATCCACAAGGGAACGGCCAGGTAGAGAGGTTCAACGGGACTCTCATTTCTATCCTGAGAAAGCTGGCACACGAAAAACCGGATCTGTGGGATCAATTCCTGCCCGCCGCATTGTTTGCGTACCGGGAGGTACCACATAGTTCAACCGGGATGGCTCCCGCAACTCTGCTATTTGGGAGGCCAATAAAAGGTCCATTAGAAGCTCTATTAAGGACCTGGACAGATGAGAAGGCGGAAGAGACTGTTACCTCATCGTATCAATACGTGAACGAACTGACCACTCGTTTGAAAGCTGGATGGAAACTGGCAAATGATAATTTGAAGCAAGCCAGGAAGAAACATGCAGCATATTTTAATAGGAAGGCAAAGGACAGGGAACTGGCAGTCGGAGAGAAGGTGCTGCTTCTACTACCCGGAAGCCAGAATAAATTACAAATTGGTTGGCAAGGTCCATATACGGTTCTAGAGAAGGTGTCTAGAACAAACTATAAAATTGACAAAAAGGGGAAGGAGAAAGTTTATCATGTAAACCTGTTAAAGAAGTATCTGGACAGACCACTCCAGGAAAGCACCCCCTTATTGACCTTGGCTATTGCAACCCAGATGCAAAAAGAACCACTCACCTCACATGAATACCCATTACATCCTTGTGAAACCGCAGCACAGGTAAAAGTCAGTAAGCACCTGACTAAAAACCAGAGGGAGAGAGTTCAACAGTTTCTGGAGGAACATACAGATGTATTAACAGATAAACCAGGCCATACAAATTTGCTACAGTATGACATGAAACTGGTAGACTCAAACCCAATCTGTATGAGAGCCTATTCTATTCCGTTCGCGAAGGAGAAGGCATTGAAGGAAGAAATAGAGTATTTGTTGAAGGAGGGGATTATTTCGCACAGTGAATCATCTTTTAGTTCTAGTGTCGTTTTGTTGAGAAAACCGTCTGGGGAACACAGACTGTGCATAGATTACAGGAAACTGAATGCTGTCACAGAAGGACAAGTGGATCCATTACCAGACACAAAACAGTTATTTGCCAGACTGAACAAGGCAAAATACTTTTCAAAGGTGGATCTTAGTAAAGGCTATTACCAGATCCCAGTGAAGCCTGAAGTGAGACCTTATTTGGCTTTTAGCACTTCGGATGGACATTATGAATTCAATATGCTACCATTCGGACTGAAAAATGCTCCGAGTGTGTTTTCAAGGATGATGCGCAAAATTGTTGGATCCCCTGAATAACCCATGTATCACGAATTTCATGGATGATATTCTCGTCGCCACAGAGACATTTGAAGAACACATTGAAGCTCTGGAGATGTTGTTTGATAGACTTCGGGAGGCGAACTTAACTGCTAGGCCAACAAAATGTTGTATTGGATGCAAAGAGTTGGAATTCTTGGGACACACTGTATATCAGGGTAATATGACCCCTGATCCTAAGAACTTGGAAAAACTGCAGAGAGCACCTAGGCCGCAAACAAAAAAGGACGTGCGATCATTTGTGTCGTTATGCGGATTTTATCAGAAATACATCAAGAATTTTAACGCTATTTGTGCTCCTCTGACTGATCTGACTCGCAAGGGACTTCCAGATAAAATTATTTGGACTGCACAATGTGAACTAGCGTTCCAAGAGTTAAAGGAAAAACTCACTAGCAAGCCTATTCTCAAACTGCCTGATTTGACACAGGACTTTGTCTTAAGAACCGATGCAAGTAATGTAGGACTAGGAGGGGCTTTGTTGCAAAGATCATCTTCACCTGATGGGGAACTGAAACCAGTCGCTTATGCAAGCCGTAAATTGAATAAGGCGGAACAAGGATACTCCACAAGCGAAAAAGAATGTTTAGCGTTAATCTGGGCAATAAAGAAGTTTCAAATCTATCTGTATGGTAGGACTTTTGTGGTGGAGACGGACCATCAGCCTCTCGTATTCTTATCTCAGGCTAAGCATGAAAACGCAAGATTGCTGAGGTGGTCTTTATTGCTTCAACCTTATCAGTTCAGTATCCAATATATCCCAGGCAAATTGAATGTCGGTGCAGATTTCCTCAGTCGGCACCCCTGTGATCAAAATTAGAGTAGTGGCAGACGTGAGGAGTAATTTTACCTATGTGTATCGCTGGTTTTGGAACTTGCCATAGGCATGTTTTCAAGTGGGGAGATGTGTAGTGAAATTGACAGAGATACAACGGTAAAATACCTCCAAAGATAACATGTAAGGATAAAAACATAATGCGTAGGCTGCTGATAGTACATGATCGCCCAGACCGCGGGTCATCACCCTCCATAAAAATTGACTTGCTAGACAGGAGGGGAACGGCGGATAAAAAGGAAAAAATATGACTGGAAAGATTGCGTGAGACTAGAAAGGCTAAGGAGACGCAATTGGGGGGGAAACGGAGAAAAGTCACGTTTCCCAAGTTGACATAAAGTAAGGAACTCGACAGAAGGGACCTTGGATATGTTACGCCACAGTCATTTATTGGTCGCTTTTGCGATACCAAGCCTTTGATTTGAATTCAGCGGCAGAACGCAGATGTTTGGAATATTACAAAAATTAAAAAGTAACTTTTTCGTAATATTAATGTTAGGAATATAAAAATTAGCTGGCCGGATGGCCCATTCTGAGCAGTGAACTAATATGTTCTTAATTTTACAGACGGATAGATAATATTGAAGATAATGACAAAAGACAGTGTTGTTCACATCAGCGACAGACTGTATGGAATAAAAAGTGTCGCTATTTGCACAAAAAAACACGACCTTGAGACGCAGGTGTTCAAATCTACTTAGTAGGGAAGCGAAGGGACATTGGTGGGAGCTGTGTCTAAATATAACTTTTAACGACAAAATTTTGGAGGGGAGAGAAAGGTTGGTTCAAAAATCAAGTACGTTTTTGAAAAAAACAAGTAGAGACGGACAGACTAACAGATAAACATCCATACTTGACTGAAGCATGACTGAAATGACTTTAGGGTAGGAAATTTGAATTTGAAATAAACCTAGGCAGTGATTGGCCACAGACAATCATTTTATCGGCGCTCAGACGCGAAGTGGGGCCATTCCTCAATAGTTGTTCGATGATAGACACAGTATTTTAAAGTGTGGTGATTTCCAAATGAAAGAAAGTGAAATAAGTTCAGGGACGCCATACTATAGCCAGCAGCTCAGCTGAGTTTTGCTAGCATTTCTGTGTTCTTTATTCATAATCTGAGCTGTGAGTTTCAGTTGTCAACAAGGCGGTGTCCATTCAGTTGGTGATTTTACTCGAGTGTATCTGTGCAGTACGTTGTGACAGAGACCACTATTATTGCCCGCCAGCACGGAGAGGTGGGACCACCAGATTTCAGCACCAGAGCTACATATGCAAGTTGAGTGAGCCTCTGGTCTGCTGGAAGTTCACCAACGCCTTTTAGTTACTAATACCCCATAAAATTCCTGTAATTTACTGGACACTGTGTAGTCAATATAGACAGGTGTGATGAGGCCACCCCAACAGCACAAGCATTAACTATCCTCCCAAGTAGATGACTACTAGAACATTTTAATAAAACTAACTAGTCTAGTACTTATATATGTACACTCTTGCATTTATTATGTAACATTCCATGCATTTCTTTCATAATTTTTAAATCCTTTTTTTTTTTTTAAAAAAAGTTCTGGTCAACATAAAACTTGATCCAGAACAAATAAATGTAATATAATCCTATCAAAAATTTTACACTCTTGAGTTAGTTCAGTGTATTATAATATTTGTTAAATATTATTAGTCTGCTTAAATATCTGTGGGTGTATCTATAACTATCACACCACATTACATATCATTACCCTAGACATTTTACATAGCTACATTCATTAAGAAAAAAAATTGAGTGTGAGGTCGTAGTGGTAGCAAGAAAGGCCTTCTGACAATTCACAACTACATTTTATCTCAGGAGCCTTCACAGCTGGCCTCATACATTACATTTAGTAATATCACCATCACATGCACGCCGTGTCCGTATGTTCCCGAAAATGCACCATGAAAAGATTACAAGGCTTACGTGTTCTTTTAATGGGTGTTAAATTTAGTTTTCACTGTGCAAAGCGTAAATTTTCCGTATTTTCCCAAAAAGCTGGCGCAAATTTTTCTTTGATTGTTACAGATACGGTGCAGTCAAAAAGGCATGCACACTATCATTGAGGGCAGACACTGGAACTGGGTTGGCCATGTCCTTAGAAGGGACCCAAACACCATCATCAGAACTGCCATGCTATAGACCCTGACACCACCAGAACTGACATACTATGGACCATGACACCATCATCAGAACTGACATACAAGGTACTATGTACCCTGACACCATCACCAGAACTGACATACTATGGACCCTGACACCATCACCAGAACTGACATACTATGGACCCTGACACCATCACCAGAACTGCCATACTATGGACCCTGACACCATCATCAGAACTGACATACTATGGACCCTGATACCATCATCAGAACTGACCTACTATGGACCATGACACCATCACCAGAACTGACATACTATGGACCCTGACACCATCACTAGAACTGACATACTATGGACCCTGACACCATCACCAGAACTGCCATGCTATTGACCCTGACACTATCACCAGAACTGCCATACTATGGACCCTGACACCATCACCAGAACTGCCATACTATGGACCCTGACACAATCAGCAGAACTGACAAACTATGCACCCTGACACCATCACCAGAACTGACATATTATGGACCCTGACACCATCACCAGAACTGCCATACTATGGACCCTGACACCATCACCAGAACTGCCATACTATGGACCCTGACACCATCACCAGAACTGACATACTATGGACCCTGAACCCATCACCAGAACTGCCATACTATGGACCCTGACACCATCACCAGAACTGCCATTCTATGGACCCTGACACCATCACCAGAACTGCCATACTATGGACCCTGACCAAATACTTTAGCCAATCCACCAGACCTGACCTACTATGGACCCTGACACCATCATCAGAACTGACATACTATGGACCCTGACACCATCACCAGAACTGACATACTATGGACCCTGACACCATCACCAGAACTGCCATACTATGGACCCTGACACCATCACCAGAACTGCCATACTATGGACCCTGACACCATCACCAGAACTGACATACTATGGACCCTGACACCATCACCAGAACTGCCATACTATGGACTGAACCAAAAAACTTGACATACTATGGACCCATCACCAGACTGACCATGGTTTACTATGGACCCTGACACCATCCACCAGAAACTGACATACTATGGACCCTGACACCATCACCAGAACTGAACTGACCATTACTATGGACCCTGACACCATCACCAGAAAACTGACATACTTTGGACCCTGACACCATCACCAGAACTGACATACTATGGACCCTGACACCCATCACCAGAACTGCCATACTATGGACCCTGACACCATCAAACAACTGACATAATTCTATGGACCCTGACACCATCACCAGAACTGACATACTATGGACCCTGACACCATCACCAAACTGACATTACTATGGACCCTGACACATCACCAGAACTGCCATACTATGGACCCTGACACCATCACCAGAACTGACATACTATGGACCCTGACACCATCACCAGAACTGACATACTATGGACCCTGACACCATCATCAGAACTGACATACTATGGACCATGTGTGGTGAAGTGGGATGTTATAAATACTTATAGGGAACTTAGTGTACTGACTGAGATCAGCTGTGAAGGTATCTATATCTATTAAGAGTAGTGTATTATAGATAACCTTACTTGCTACCACATATCTATATATCTCAGTCAGAATTATTCTGGAATAGTGTGATGCTACGTTATGTGTCTAGGGTATGTGTATGATGAAGTGTAAGTCACAACAACAGACAGATAAACAATTTAATTTAATCCACTACTCTTGACAACACTGTGACACTCACATACATATAACACTCTACAAAGATATCTTAAAAGAGTCACTGATAAACTTTCAAATAACAATATGTATTCATTACTGGCATGAATGAATATGTGTCCTGATTCAACTACAAGGAACCAGGAATCACAATCAATTTAAATTACAAGTTATGTACAGAATGTATTTAATATGAATATTGTAGTGACATATATTATTACAAATGTTCTATGTGTGTCAGTTGTGTAGTAGTAAAATGAGGTAATACTGGTTTTGTTTTGTTCAAGCTCTGTTGGTATTTGTCATCATGACTTCAATAGTTTGTCTTTAGGGACTAGTATTGGAGATGTTCACAATTCCTGATTTTAAGACAAGTAAATTCCCCTCTTAATGTTAATTTTACAAAATCAGTTCAAGATGAGGGGACATAATGTTGAGCTCAGCTGGCCAAGTTAGCTTATCTGGCGTGATGGCGGCAGGAAAGGACTCCTCTGCTCGAATTCTCCTCTGGGCTCTGGAGACACCTCACTGATAGCTAAAAGGACCAAGGAGTATGCTGTCCGACACTGGATTCAGCAAAGCTCTGACCAGGTGCTGCTCAGTACCATCAAGACCACTGTCCCTGAAATCAAGAAGGATGTACCTTCTACTTCATAACTAACTTAAACTCTCTTGTTTTACATTGATCACAACACAGCACAAAACAAACAATGAGTTTCAGTAGCATTTAGGCCAACTGTCAGCTTCATTTGAAATACTTTATTCCAGTATTACCCTTCTTAATGGTTACTACGCCTCTGCAATTCCAGCATTATTTCTTTCTATTCAATCAACCAGGTGTCAGTGTACTGTTTGGCCATTCCATGCCGTTTTACTTCTCTCCGACACCCTCTGTTCAGGCTGGAGCATTACAGGCTTTACCTCACGTTGGCCACTGAACTACACATATATATACAGGCATAAATCAACAATTCACATTCAATTTTCATTAAAAGATATTGAATGGTTCAAGCTTACCACAATTCATACGAATAAACACAGATACGTTGATTAGCAATGAATTCTGGCACAAACTGGCACAAATTCCCATCTGCTTATCTTCCAGGCTTTTATTTAGCAAAATATATGCTGGCTTCAACGCACTGATGCTTTATCAATCTTATTTAAACAAGTGGTTTCGAACTAACGCTCCCAAGTGTGTATATCAGCGAGTCTGACCAATGAGCCCCGTTTCGACAAGTGTTTGAAAAAAATGTTACCTTTCCCCGTTTCCCCTAACAACCAAGATAGTATTTATAGCCCGACCAATCGTGGTTAGGCTTTCATTTGTTGCGCTCCAATCAATTTGGAGTTTACATGGTAGGCTATTTCTGTAACGTAAATTTTTTTCAAACACGTTAAAAAAAAATCTTATGAGCAGAAATGATTTTATGCTGTCAGGCACCCCCAATATTTTATTTTGGGTATAATTTATTAATTCCTGGACTATTTGCGTAACGTTTTACAAAAATCAGCTCCCAAATTGGTTTTTCCAGATATATACTCAATGCTAAAATTATATGGAGCCAGAAGCAAAGACCATCGGAGTAACCTAGAGTTCTCATGCTTAGCCTGTGCTAAAAACGATAAAGGTTTGTGATCTGTTTGCAACTTAAATGCCTTCCCATATAGATAAATATTGAATTTCTTTATTGCCCATATTACTGCAAGACATTCTTTTTCGCTAGTTGAGTAGTTGATTTCAGCTTTATTCAACTTTCTGCTAGCATATGCCACTGGGCTTAATTCCCCATCCAATGCATCTGATTTCTGTAGTAAAGTTGCACCTAGCCCAATATTACTTGCATCCGTCCTTACTATGAATTCTTGACTTAAGTCAGGTAATTTCAAAATGGGTTTACTTGTGAGCTTTTCCTTCAATTCTTGGTAAGTCATTTCACATTGTGGTGTCCATGTAATGCGATCTGGATGTCCTTTACGTGTCAATTCAGTTAACGGTGCACATATGGAATTAAAGTTTTTGATATACTTCTGGTAGAAACCACATAATGAGACAAAGGATCTCACGTCCTTCTTGGTTTGTGGTCTCGGGGCTTTCTGTAGTTTCTCTAAGTTCTTTGGGTCAGGGGTCATGTTTCCCTGATAAACTGTGTGTCCCAAAAATTCCAATTCTTTACATCCAACGCAACATTTGGTTGGTCGGGCTGTTAAATTTGCCTCCCTAAGTCGATCAAACAGCATGTTCAGAGAGTCAATGTGTTCCTCAAATGTTTCTGTTGCTATAAGGATATCATCCATAAAATTTGTTATACAGGGATTATTCAGAGGATCCAATAATTTTTTCATCATTCTAGAGAAGACACTAGGCGCATTCTTCAATCCAAATGGCAATCTATTAAACTCATAGTGTCCTTCTGAGGTACTAAAAGCTAGGTATGGTCTAACCTCAGGTTTTACTGGAATCTGATAGTATCCTTTACTCAGATCCACTTTTGAGAAATATTTAGCTTTATTTAGTCTGGCAAACAGCTGATTTGTATCCGGCAATGGATCCACCTGTCCTTCTGTAATAGCATTCAGTCTCCTGTAATCTATACAGAGTCTATGTTCTCCAGAGGGCTTCCTTAAGAGTACCACACCGGAACTATACGAAGACTCACTGTGCGAAATAATTCCTTCCTTCAACAGATAGTCTATCTCTTCCTTCAAAGCTTTTTCCTTAGCAAACGGAATCGAATATGGTTTCATACAGACAGGTGTGGAGTCTATGAGTTTCATATCATATTCCAATAGGTTTGTATGCCCTGGTCGGTCTGTTAACACCTCTGCATGATTATTTAGAACCTGTTGCACTCTCTCTTTCTGAGTTTTCGTTAAATGTGTACTGATTTTCACCTGTGCTGCTGTCTCACAGGGGTGTAATGGATATTCAAATGATGAAAGTGGTTCCTTTTTCATCTCCATGGCGATGGACAAGGTCAACAAGTGTGTCTCTTCCTGATGTTCTCTTTCCAAATATTTCTTCAGGAGATTCACATGATAGATTTTTTCTTTCCCCTTCTTATCTATCTTATAATTTGTTCTAGACACCTTCTCTAGAACTGTATATGGACCCTGCCATCCAATTTGTAACTTATTCTGACTCCCGGGCAAAAGAAGCAGTACTTTCTCTCCCACAGCCAAATTTCTGTCTTTCGCCTTCCTGTTATAATAGGCAGCATGTTTCTTCCTGGCTTGTTTCAAATTTTCATTGGCAAGTTTCCAGCCAGTTTTTAACCGAGTGGTCAGCTCATTCACATACTGGTATGAAGATGTAATGTTTTCCTCTGCCTTTTCATCAGTCCACGTTCTTAACAAAGCTACATATGGACCTTTAATTGTGTGGACCTATTTGTCCATGCACCGGTATGGTCTCTTCCACTCGAAGCTTTATAGTGATGATTTTTCCTCCCAGAATTTTCATTCACAAAACGACCGCTACCAATTTTTCTTTTGGGGCTTTCTCCCCACTTAAAATTCTTGATGAGAGATTTCCTCTCTACATCCTCTTCCTCCAGTTTGTTTAAGTCCGATTGAGGGATTGTCGGCTTATCCTGGGGTAAGACATCTTTTTGCACTCTCCGCATAGTGGCCATTGTAAAACAGTTAAGTGAAGCTTGTCCGTGAAAAGGGGCTTCCCATTCCATTTGGTCCACTTTATCAAATCTATTTTTCTTTTTATTATCAGGCCTAATTTTGCCCCGGGGCGTGTCCAGGTCCTGATCCATGTTCCCACTTGTGGGTGTTCCCTCATGTGCTATGCTACACCTTTCTACAAAATTTTCAATGTCCCATCTTGCTTTGGGCCAATAATAATTGTGAGCCACCTTTTGAATGATGGTACCTATCTTCTCATGGTCCCCATCTGGTTTCACATGTAGGCTCCTTATTAATTCTGTCCTGTATCTTTTTGGAAGAACCAGCTGTCCGTGACCATGGGATCTAGTTCCGGCCTTCCTATACATCAACTTGTTTTTCATGTAAAAATCTCCCTTGCCTGGAGTTGTATGACAAGTTGACAATTTTCTGAAACAAGGCTTGAGTGTTTTATCCCCAGCCTGTGCCTTCCTCATCTCTTCTGGAGTGGTATCTAACATAATATCCTCCTCCTGTCTTGAGGTCGACCTGACCTGAAGGGTTGCCATATACACAGGTTTCCTTCTGCAACGGTCAGTGTCATGATTGTCCATCTGACAATTCTTACACCACCTTTTTCCTTGGTTGAAAGATTTTCTTTCATTATATTTCCTTTCATCGAATTGTGGGAATTTATTTTTATTTTCATACCGTGGCCTATCAAATTGGTGCTTACCTTTATTTTGATCCCTAGGATCAAATTTATTAAAGTTCTGTGGTGCCCTAAAGTTATCCACCTGTTTCTTTTTATTACCTGTTACCTCTGCTTGAGCTGCTTGATACCTTTCAGCAACATTTAGCAACTCACCCAGCCTCTCTGCACCTTGTTCCATGAGAAACTTTCTCAGGTCTGGAGCCATGGACTCTCTTAGTTGCTCTATAAGGACCATTTCCTTAAGATCTTGGGTTTTCCCCAGAGAAGTCCATTTCTCCAAGTATGTCTCGATTCGTGCAGAGAACTGGTGATAGGTTTCACCTGACAGTAGTTTAGCATTCCTAAATTTTTTCCTGTAAAACTCTGCATTCTTTTCATACCTTAACAAAAGAGCCTGCTTTAGCATGTCATAATTTTCCTGATCACCTCTGCTCATTTTTGCAAAAACTTCATAAGCTGCCCCACGAAGTCCCTGAGATAACTTTAAGCTCCACCTTTCTCTCTCTAACCCATACGTGGTAGCTAATAGTTCGTACCTATTTATATAGCTCTCAATATCATCGTCTTTCTCAACAAAATGATCTAAATGAAAGTTCATAGCTGAGGTCGAGGCTCCCTGAGTAACCGTAGCATCAGAGGCAAAGGGACTGGCACCATTTTCAGGAGCATGGCCTTGAAACTCAAACTCCCTTAGTCGTAACTCATGTTCCCTTTGTAATCTCTTCTCCTCCTTTTCTGCTTCCCTCTCTGCAGCTAATCTCTTCTCTTCTCTTTCTGCAGCTAATTTCTTCTCTTCTCTTTCTGCAGCTAATCTTTTGTCTTCTCTTTCTGCTTCCAATTTCTTAGCCTCTTTGTCAGCCTCAATCTGCAACCTCTTAGTCTCAGCCTCAGCTTGCAACCTCTTAGTCTCAGCCTCAGCTTCAAATTATAACTTCTTAATTTCCCTTTCAGCCTCTAACCTTCTTTCGGCTTCTTTTTCTAATCTTCTTTCTTCGCGTTCAATAAATTTGTCACATTCCGTTGTGACATAGGCAACCATAACTTGCCCATCTAATCCTAACTCTTTTGCAGTCTGAACCGCAGCAGATCGAAATTTGGCCAGGTCCGCCATTGTCTATCAGGTAAATTTTTATAATGTCTACCCAACAATTCAATTTCTAACTATATATCTAATGGACAACACAGGCACCGTGAGCTCAACCTTATTTAATTCCACCCAAGGATACCTTTTAATTCTTATATTCCCTGAAGTGAATTACCCCCAATATTTTTAATAGTTAAAGATTCAAAATCCCAAGAGCGAGACCCCATATATGTGGTGAAGTGGGATGTTATAAATACTTATAGGGAACTTAGTGTACTGACTGAGATCAGCTGTGAAGGTATCTATATCTATTAAGAGTAGTGTATTATAGATAACCTTACTTGCTACCACATATCTATATATCTCAGTCAGAATTATTCTGGAATAGTGTGATGCTACGTTATGTGTCTAGGGTATGTGTATGATGAAGTGTAAGTCACAACAACAGACAGATAAACAATTTAATTTAATCCACTACTCTTGACAACACTGTGACACTCACATACATATAACACTCTACAAAGATATCTTAAAAGAGTCACTGATAAACTTTCAAATAACAATATGTATTCATTACTGGCATGAATGAATATGTGTCCTGATTCAACTACAAGGGAACCAGGAATCACAATCAATTTAAATTACAAGTTATGTACAGAATGTATTTAATATGAATATTGTAGTGACATATATTATTACAAATGTTCTATGTGTGTCAGTTGTGTAGTAGTAAAATGAGGTAATACTGGTTTTGTTTTGTTCAAGCTCTGTTGGTATTTGTCATCATGACTTCAATAGTTTGTCTTTAGGGACTAGTATTGGAGATGTTCACAGTTCCTGATTTTAAGACAAGTAAATTCCCCTCTTAATGTTAATTTTACAAAGTCAGTTCAAGATGAGGGGACATAATGTTGAGCTCAGCTGGCCAAGTTAGCTTATCTGGCGTGATGGCGGCAGGAAAGGACTCCTCTGCTCGAATTCTCCTCTGGGCTCTGGAGACACCTCACTGATAGCTAAAAGGACCAAGGAGTATGCTGTCCGACACTGGATTCAGCAAAGCTCTGACCAGGTGCTGCTCAGTACCATCAAGACCACTGTCCCTGAAATCAAGAAGGATGTACCTTCTACTTCATAACTAACTTAAACTCTCTTGTTACATTGATCACAACACAGCACAAACATTGAGTTCAGAGCATTAGGCCAACTGTCAGCTTCATTTGAAATACTTTATTCCAGTATTACCCTTCTTAATGGTTACTACGCCTCTGCACTTCCAGCATTATTTCTTTCTAGTCAATCATCCAGGTGTCAGTGTACTGTTTGGCCATTCCATGCCGTTTTACTTCTCTCCGACACCCTCTGTTCAGGCTGGAGCATTACAGGCTTTACCTCACGTTGGCCACTGAACTACACATATATATACAGGCATAAATCAACAATTCACATTCAATTTTCATTAAAAGATATTGAATGGTTCAAGCTTACCACAATTCATACGAATAAACACAGATACGTTGATTAGCAATGAATTCTGGCACAAACTGGCACAAATTCCCATCTGCTTATCTTCCAGGCTTTTATTTAGCAAAATATATGCTGGCTTCAACGCACTGATGCTTTATCAAGCTATTTTAAACAAGTGGTTTCGAACTAACGCTCCCAAGTGTGTATATCAGCGAGTCTGACCAATGAGCCCCGTTTCGACAAGTGTTTGAAAAAATGTTACCTTTCCCCGTTTCCCCTAACAACCAAGATAGTATTTATAGCCCGACCAATCGTGGTTAGGCTTTCATTTGTTGCGCTCCAATCAATTTGGAGTTTACATGGTAGGCTATTTCTGTAACGTAAATTTTTTTCAAACACGTTAAAAAAAAATCTTATGAGCAGAAATGATTTTATGCTGTCAGGCACCCCCAATATTTTATTTTGGGTATAATTTATTAATTCCTGGACTATTTGCGTAACGTTTTACATATTATTTGTCAGCAAGCCCTAAGGAACCCAAAAATACAAATTTAAAGGAGCTACGTGGCTGCATTCAAAATATGCAATTTCTTCTACCTCCTGTTTCGAAGATGTGCTGTCTGGGTACTGTTATGTTCTCAACCGTAAACCCATCTAATGTTATCTTTTCTAATAAGAGTTTTTTATGATTTATAAACCTAACTCTGGGAAAGGGTAGTGTATTTTATCACTGTCCGTCTGAAAAAAAATTAGTGCATGTAGACTTACACGCGTGATGCATGCGTTCCTGATTTTCAGCCCTCCCCTCTCTCTTTATCCTTTTGTCCATCTGTTCGTTCGTTTTGGTAACGCAGTATAATTAATGTTAGGATTAATTTAGGTCATTACGCAGTACGTCTCAATGTTTTTCTTAGAAATGCAGCACACGTTTCATTGAAGAAGGCGGGTAATAATACAGTAAGCTTTTATATCAACGTGAAAGCGTTACAATTTGCAGACGAAGCAGAAAACAAGGGGGATTTCGAGTACATTCTTTGTGACAGCACTGTTATTTTACCATTGCTCTTCTCTTTATTAATTTTATTTGTTAGGCTTCATATTTACCTAATAATTTATATATGTGGATTAGAATATTTCATGACACCATGACACCATCACAAGAACTGACATACTATGGACCCTGACACCATCACCAGAACTGCCATGCTATGGACCCTGACACCATAACCAGAACTGCAATGTTATGGACCCTGACACCATCACCAGAACTGCCATGCTATGGACCCTGACACCATCACCGGAACTGCCATACTATGGACCCTGACAGCATCACCAGAACTGCCATACTATGGACCCTGACACCATCACCAGAACTGACATGCTATGGACCCTGACACCATCACCAGAACTGCCATGCTATGGACCCTGACACCATCACCAGAACTGCCATGCTATGGACCATGATACCATCACCAGAACTGCCATACTATGGACCCTGACACCATCACCAGAACTGACATACTATGGACCCTGACACCATCACCAGAACTGACATAATATGGACCCTGACACCATCACCAGAACTGACATACTATGTGCCCTGACCCCATCACCAGAACTGGCATGCTATGGACCCTGACACCATCACCAGAACTGCCATACTATGGACACTGACACCATCACCAGAACTGCCATACTATGGACCCTGACACCATCACCAAAATTGACATACTATGGACCGTGACACCATCACCAGAACTGCCATACTATGGACCCTGACACCATAACCAGAACTGACATATTATGGACCATGACACCATCACCAGAACTGACATACTATGGACCCTGACACCATCACCAGAACTGCCATACTATGGACCCTGACACCATCACCAGAACTGCCATACTATGGACCCTGACACCATCACCAGAACTGCCATACTATTGACGCTGACACCATCACCAGAACTGCCATACTATGGACCCTGACACCATCACCAGAACTGCCATACTATGGACCCTGGCACCATCACCAGAACTGCCATACTATGGACACTGACACCATCACGAGAACTGCCATACTATGGACCCTGACACCATGACCAGAACTGACATATAAGGGACCGTGACACCATCACCAGAACTGCCATACTATGGACCCTGACACCATCACCAGAACTGACATACTATGGACCGTGACACCATCACCAGAACTGCCATACTATGGACATTGACACCATCACCAGAACTGACATACTATGGACCCTGACACCATCACCAGAACTGCCTTACTATGGACCCTGACATATTCACTAGAACTGCCATGCTATGGACCCAGCCACCATTACCATAACTGCCATAGTATGGACCCTGACACCATCACCAGAACTGCCATACTATGGACCCTGACACCATCACCAAAACTGACATACTTTAGACCCTGACACCATCACCAGTACTGACATACTATGGACCCTGACACCATCACCAGAACTGACATACTATGGACCCTGACACCATCACCAGAACTGACATACTATGGACCTTGACACCATCACCAGAACTGACATACTATGGACCCTGACACCATCACCAGAACTGCCATACTATGGACCCTGCCACCATCACCAAAACTGACATACTTTGGACCCCGACACCATCACCAGAACTGACATACTATGGACCCTGACACCATCACCAGAACTGACATACTATGGACCCTGACACCATCACCAGAACTGCCATACTATGGACCCTGACACCATCATCAGAACTGCCATACTATGGACCCTGACACCATCACCATAACTGCCATACTATGGACCCTGACACCATCACCAGAACTGACATACTATGGACCCTGACACCATCACCAGAACTGACATACTATGGACCCTGACACCATCACCAGAACTGCCATACTATGGACCCTGACACCATCACCAGAACTGCCATACTATGGACCCTGACACCATCACCAGAACTGACATACTATGGACCCTGACACCATCACCAGAACTGCCATACTATGGACCCTGACACCATCACCAGAACTGCCATACTATGGACCCTGACACAATTACCAGAACTGCCATACTATGGACCCTGACACCATCACCAGTACTGACATACTATGGACCCTGACACCATCACCAGAACTGACATACTATGGACCCTGACACCATCACCAGAACTGCCATACTATGGACCCTGCCACCATCACCAAAACTGACATACTTTGGACCCTTACACCATCACCAGAACTGACATACTATGGACCCTGACACCATCACCAGAACTGCCATACTATGGACCCTGACATTATCACCAAAACTGACATACTTTGGACCCTGACACCATTACCAGAACTGACATACTATGGACCCTGACACCATCACCAGAACTGACATACTATGGACCCTGACACCATCACCAGAACTGCCATACTATGGACCCTGACACCATCACCAAAACTGACATACTTTGGACCCTGACACCATCACCAGAACTGACATACTATGGACCTTGACACCATCACCAGAACTGACATACTATGGACCTTGACACCATCACCAGAACTGACATACTATGGACCCTGACACCATCACCAGAACTGCCATACTATGGACCCTGCCACCATCACCAAAACTGACATACTTTGGACCCCGACACCATCACCAGAACTGACATACTATGGACCCTGACACCATCACCAGAACTGCCATACTATGGACCCTGACACCATCACCAGAACTGCCATACTATGGACCCTGACACCATCACCAGAACTGACATACTATGGACCCTGACACCATCACCAGAACTGCCATACTATGGACCATGACACCATCACCAGAACTGACATACTATGGACCCTGACACCATCATCAGAAGTGCCATACTATGGACCCTGACACCATCACCATAACTGCCATACTATGGACCCTGACACCATCACCAGAACTGACATACTATGGACCCTGACACCATCACCAGAACTGCCATACTATGGACCCTGACACCATCACCAGAACTGCCATACTATGGACCCTGACACCATCACCAGAACTGCCATACTATGGACCCTGACACCATCACCAGAACTGACATACTATGGACCCTGACACCATCACCAGAACTGCCATACTATGGACCCTGACACCATCACCAGAACTGCCATACTATGGACCCTGACACCATCACCAGAACTGCCATACTATGGACCCCAGAAGGACAGCGAAAGAGAGGCAGACCAAAGACAACCTGACGGAGAACAGTGGGGGCTGAGATGCAAAGCATGAACCAGGGTTGGGGCACGGCATGAAGGATGAAAGAAGAAAAAGAAGTTAGAGACAATTGGTAATATGAGGGTTATATATAAAGATGATATTCCCTGTTTATGTTTTATATACAGGTTTTTTTTGGTTTGTATCCAAGTTTAGCAGTATATGGAATAAATAGTATTTTTATTAACTGATTTTCTTTGTTTCAGGTTTCATAATTATTGTTGTTGTGAGGAGAGTCATCCTCATGTAGCTATTGGAAGTCTCCGAGGATATGAAGAAAGAATAGGTTTACTGGTCCTTCAAGCAGGTCGTAAAAGGCGACTTATATCATGTCTATGTGACTAGCAATCTCATCATGCATAACGGATTACTACAGAAATCACCGCTGCAGGAGTTTGTGTTTTGATGTCGGTTTACTAAGGGAGCATCTGAGGTGGTGGCTCCCATGCTCCTTCATCATCTCAAGTTCGTACCACGTTCTCATCATTTTCACCTCTGTTTCCAGCTCTCTTCTCCATGTGCTTCTTGGTCTACCTCTGCCTCTCTTGCCCTGGGGGTTCCAGAACAAGGACTGCCTTGTAATGCTATCAACATGTTTCCTCAGTGTGTGTCCTATCCATCGCCATCGTCTTCTTCTCATCTCTTGCTCAACTGGCACTTGTCTAGTTCTTGTCATCAGTTCCACGTTGGTAACCTTGTCATACCATTTTAATCCTTCTATTCTACGCAAGCACCCGTGTGTTACCGGGGCCCGAAAGGGGAACAAAGAATAGTAACACTGTTCCCTGCCAACCATGTCGTAGAAAGCGACTAAGGTGGGTTGGGCATGTGGCCGGTTACCCCATCCCGTAAAAATTTCAACCACAAAGAACTTCAACAAACATGGACATGTCAATTAAAGAAAATAAAACACAGCCATCCAAGACAGGGGAAGGTCCTCTCGCAGGGAGGCGTATGATGCAACACAGAGAACGCCGAAAGGAGTCTGTGTTGCTGACTAACCTTCTTTCTTCTAGGAGAACTTCCAGATTTGGCACCTGGAATGTTCGGACATTAAACGAACAATGGAAAGTGGCACAAGTAGCAGCAGAGATGAGGGAATATAAAATCGAGGTTCTGGGACTGTGTGAAACAAAGTGGAAGGGGGTAGACAAGAAGAAACTCATCACAGGTGAATTGGTGCTGTCCTCAGGACATGAAGACGAAAGTTCACACCACAGTGAAGGGGTAGCTCTTATGTTATCTAAAGAAGCACAGAAAGCACTCATTGAATGGGAAGCTGTTGGATCCAGAATAATAACAGCTTCTTTTAAAACAGCTAAAAAGAAAATAAATGTAAATGTCATCCAATGTTATGCACCAACTAATGACAAAGAAATATACGGAGATCAAGAGAAATCGGATCCAACACGAAAATAAGAATATTCAACTCAAATGTGAAGTCAGTCCTATTGTATGGCTCTGAGACATGGAGAACAACAAAGACAACTACCAAAAAGCTACAGACTTTCATAAATGGGTGCTTGCGTAGAATAGAGGGATTAAAATGGTATGACAAGGTTACCAACGTGGAACTGATGACAAGAACTAGACAAGTGCCAGTGGAACAAGAGATGAGAAGAAGACGATGGCGATGGATAGGACACACACTGAAGAAACCTGTTGATAGCATTACAAGGCAGTCCTTGTTCTGGAATCCCCAGGGCAAGAGAAGCAGAGGTAGACCAAGAAGCACATGGAGAAGAGAGCTGGAAACAGAGGTGAAAATGATAAGGAGAACGTTGAAAGAACTTGAGATGATGGCACGTGACAAGAGGACTTGGCATGTGTTTGTTGAAGGCCTATGCTCCTTTGGGAGTGGAGGGTTATGAATGAATATTCTAAACAAGCACCCATTTATGAAAGTCTGTAGCTTTTTGGTTGTTGTCTTTGTTGTTCTACATGTTTCAGAGCCATACAATAGTACTGACTTCACATTTGAGTTGAAGATTCTTATTTTAGTGTTGGATCCGATTTCTCTTGATCTCCATATATTTCACAATGCAATGAAAGCTCCTCTTGCTGTTTGTATTCTTATTTTGACATCAGTGTCTGTCCCTCCAACTTTGTCTATATTACTGCCAAGATTTGTGTACTGACCTTGAGGAGCGAAAAAAAGGAGATGATAAAGAAGGTTATATGAAGTTATAAAAGGTTGGGTTGGGATATGCAGTACATAATAGATCATTTATGGCACAGAGTTAAACATCTATACGTGTAGTTCACGCGGGTTGTCTGAAAACAAAGAAAGAGTTAAGACTAATGCGTCTCTATAGGCATGTCGTAAAAGGTAACAAATGTGAGGTTGCACATGGTGTTGGTAATCTCATGCTGTAAAAAGTATTGTTACAAAAACCAACCCTGCAGGAGAATATGGTTTGACACAGGCTTCTGCCAGTTGTCCATCTACAATAGTAGCTATATGATCCATAAGAAGCAGAATAATTATTTTATCCAGACAGATATTCTTTTTCTTCTTCGTACACTTTCATACGTCATATTGAAAATGTTGAAAGAAACCACTGGTTAGCTTGAGGATGTTGGTGTCTCTGTAGTGTTTGTCCAGGAGTGGTTCTGATGACGGGCTTGAAAGAAATCCAGAAGGTTTACAAATAGTATCCAGAATCAGAGACAGTTATATATGACTTCATTGCTCCACAAATTCCATTTCTACATGTTTATTTTGGCCCTTGCACTACGTTCGTGCCTACTTTTAATTCATGTATCACTGTCAGTTCCATAAGCAGTATAGACCTTTAACCAATCCATGCCTATCTCGCCTGTCACGTGCCATTTTCCCCTGTCTGTACGTGTCTTCTGTATACGTTTCATTTCTGTCTCCGGTGTTTTTCTCCGCGTGTATTCCCTTTCCTTCTACATCTTTAACCCGGGGACTACTACTTCTTTCTCTTCTCCTTCTTCTTCGTACACTCTCAGACATCAACTTGTTCCTCGTACACTCTCAGACGTCAACTTGTTCCTCGTACACTCTCAGACATCAACTTGTTCCTCGTACACTCTCAGACATCAACTTGTTCCTCGTACACTCTCAGACATCAACTTGTTCCTCGTACACTCTCAGACATCAACTTGTTCCTCGTACACTCTCAGACATCAACTTGTTCCTCGTACACTCTCAGACATCAACTTGTTCCTCGTACACTCTCAGACGTCAACTTGAAAATGTTCAAAGAAAGCAGTGGTCAACGTCAGGCTATTTGTATCTCCGTAGAGTTTTTTCCAATAATGGTATTGGTGACGTCCATATGTACGTTCTCTGTTCCTCATATGGTGGACATCTTTGAACCAGATGTTCAGCAGTCATTTTATCAATGCCACAGTTACACTCATCAGTAGTTCCTATCTTTAGCTTGTTGAATAGATGGTATCTCAATCTGTTGTGGCCTGTGCGGAGTCTGCAAATTACCACTTGTTCTCTTCTGCTGAGCTCGTAATATGCATCCATGGGGGATTGTAGAACAATGTAATGCTATCAACAGGTGTCCTCAATGGCCATCGATACCACGTGTCTTCTTCTCACCTGGTCTCCCACTGGCACCTGTCTGGTTATTGTCATTAGTTGACATCAGTAATCTTGTCATACAATTTCATTATTTCTATTCTACTTAAGCATCCATTTACGAAAATCTTGTGTATCTTCCATGAGTTGCTCTTGTTGTTTGAAATAAAAGTTCTCAACCTTTAGTGAAACACTGTAGAAGACTTGCAGGATTAATTAGACACATTGTATTCCCGTAGAAAAGAGAAATAATAGGAACGTATCGACGCGCATCGCACAGTGCAGTTCCTATGGCTTTCTAATGAAAGAGAGAATCTGCCTACTGATCCCTCAAGCATGTCGTACAAGACGACTAATATGAAGTTACGCATAGGCTAGACAACTCGTCATGTAAAACAGATTGCTACAGATACCATTGGCGTAACAGCATGTTGGGGCTTGATGCTGGCTTCTTGCAAAGGGCCAGCCACAGTGGTGGTTCAAGCTTCATAGACAGCAACAAGGGAAATAAATGAATTAGTGGACGAATGTGTTTCGTAGAAAGGGGAAGTAATAGAAACATATCAACATCCATCCATCAACGCCACATTGGTTTATTTATGACAACAGGATTCACGGCTTGAGAACCACTGGTTTAACAGAAGAGGTTAAAAAAAAATCTCGTAGATTACGCGTTCTTCCATAACTTCGCATCGTGTATCTTTGTTTACTCTGTCGGAAACCTTCTCTACGTTTTTGTGAGGCCAGCTTTAAGTGCTTTGTTGCGGTTGCAGGTTTCTCACAGAGCTGATATTACGTTCGCACAACTAACCCCCCTTCCTAACTTAAACTGTGCTGAGTAAAGTCTGTGGTTCCACTACAAGCCTTCATCTGTCTATAATCTACGTAAATATCTTTCTTGCACAAGTAAAATACTCACGGGAAGCGAGGACTAATGCCTCATTATACAACCAAATTTGTTTTGTTCCTTATTTCTTTGGGTGTGTTACAATAGGTCCTTGCCAACAGTAGTCAGACGTGGTAAAACACCTTGTGGGTTTGAGGTTGGAGTGGCGCATGCACACGTTCTCAGATGTTGTGTAACTACGTCACAAACGTCTATCTGTGCTGAAAGGGCGCGTGTTTGTTGTTGGTTTCTTCAGCATAGTTGTAATTCCTCAGTGCTGGGAAACGGGGATGGGTGGGTTGGTGATGAGATTGCAATGGATAATATTGTTAGTAGGATGTTACGTTAATCATAGTCGGGTCTGGCCTTAGCGATTCTGAAGCCCCATTTGGACCAATCTGCTGGGGGTCACTGGACATACGATTATAGTTTTGTTCTAACTTATTTTATGTCAAAATGTTGGTAATAAATAATATAGATATCGCTTTGTTGTTGAGTACGGTGTAATATGACATAGTCCCGAATATCTGATCTAAAATAACCTTCTTTTATTATTTTGGTTGATATGAAGGACAGTGGGACGTGTTATTCAATATCATCCAAAAAGTAGCCCACGTCGTTAGGGTTAGGATTAAGGTTAGGGTTTAGGGTTAGGTTTAGCATTCTTATTGTTATTCTTTTTGTTATTGTTGAACATAATTGACATAAATGCAAGTCCGGGCAAACCCATAGGTGCTCAGGCTCCCTCAGTATTTGTCGAAGAGTGTGAATGCTAATTGTTCCTGTAGTTCGCTGGTTGTATACACGATTCCTAACCCTAACACTTACCCCATATTAACGCGTCTCCGATTTATTTTTTAAGGTCGTAGCAAACATACGTCGCCCAACTGAGTCAAATCAGTTGAATCGGCCTAAGGCACGCACTGATCATATTATTACTATATTGATTCTGTTTCACAGATTATTATTTATTTCTAACTAATAACAATCAAACAATCTGATATCATATTATGATTTAAGTAATACATTCATGACATTTCAGTTCCCAATGAAGCATTCGCCTTAAACAAATTAATGGGGTTCTTTCTGCCTGTGCCATCCGTAATAAGTCTTCCTATGTCTGCTTTATTCCTTTCATGTCCCTCTACAGATTCCTTCTCCGTGTGTATTTAAGTCACCATCTATTTACTTTACCTTACGAGCTCTAGTGCAAGAACTGCCTTGTTGTGATGTGAACTATTTTCCTAAATGTATGTCCTATCCAACATATTCGTCTGGTCTTTGTCAGTCCTTCTACTTGCTCTTGTCTGGTTCCTTAAATCAGTTTCATATTTGTGACCTTGTAGTACTATCTCAATCCTGTTTTTTTATATTTTATATTTTTATTTATATCTTACGCCCGCTATTACTCGAGGCGAAATCCCCGGTTAATATATCTAACCTGAGACTGATTTGACGTGAGTATCCCGTTTTTTCCTGTACAATGACAGGTGTCCTCTCGCCATTCAGGCAGATACTCGCCGGTTTCTGAGGTACCCATTAGAGTTGGGTCGGCTCAGGAGCCGTTCAGGTTATTCCAGTCCCTGGTCGACGACACTGCTTCAAATGACCTCGCCAGGGCTCGAATTATTCCAGTCCCAAGTCCCGGTCGACGATACTTCTTCAAATTTCTCGCCAGGGCTCGAATATGGATCACTCGATCGCCAGCGCAGTGTGGTAACCATTACACCAGCGTGGCTCCCTCAACCATGTTATTCTGCGCAAGGAAAGAAAGCCCATTTATGCAAGTTTTGAAATTCTAGATTGTCATTTTTGTTGTCTTTACTGTTTCAGAGTCATACTATTACATTACCTTGACAGACGGCATAAGATAGGATGACTTGGCATGAACCCCAAAGACTTGAAAGGTGCTGAATAAATGACTAAACTATTGTAATATTTTATTAAAATACACTATACATTTATTCTGTACTTGACTTATTCATAGTGTTTGTTGAAGGATACACATTTGGGAAACCTGTTGATAGCATTACAAGGTAGTCCATGTTCTGGAATCCCCAGGGAAAGAGAGGCAGAGGTAGACCAAATACACATGGAGAAGAGAACTCTAGATAAAAGTGAACATAATCAGGAAGACGTGGAAAGAACTTGAGGTGTTGACACGTGACAAGATTACATGGCATGTGACTTGAGGTGTTGGCACGTGACAAGAGAACATACGACGGATATATATATATATATATATATATATATATATATATATATATATATATATATATATATATATATATATATATATATATATATATATATATATATATATATATATATATATATATATATATATATATATATATATATATATATATATATATATACTTGACGTGTATGAAAACTCGACTATCTGTACCCGGAATTGACTAGTTTATAAAAACTCCACATTCATTACAAACAATTTATTTGCTAAAAAAAAAAAAAAAATACGGACTGGCTAAAAAAACACAACCAGTACATACCAAAACTCGACTGACTTAAAAAAAACTCGACCAACTGCTTAGTAATTCGACTAGCTGTATTAAAATAAAAATAAAAGAAAAGGCTAATAGAACGCGACAGTGGGGCTTGGTATAAGTTTATTTAAGGCATGTACTTCTCTGGGAGCTGAACCATTCTACATAATGTATAAACATGACGTGAGCGTGCTATAGGTCAAGTTCACAATTATAATTTCACTTAATAAAAACACCTGCTTTAAGGGTAGGAGCTACGGTAATATTCTGTTTTCACAAATAACTTAGCCCCACGATCTTCGTTCGGGCATATGTATAAAATAATTGATTTATAAAATGATAAAGCATTTACAGGCGCCAAACCAAGTAACAAATTACGCTGATAATAAAATGTCTTAATAAGGAAGATTAAATCGCAGCTTCTATTTAATTCCTTCTGTACTGGAAACAGAACAGGAAAACGGATAATAAGTTAACAATAGCAATTTCCTGGAAAAAAACAACAAACATAACCTTGACCTGAAGAAGAATTAGAGCAGATAGAAATAGTATGCACGTGTTGGAAGACTAGGGAATAACATGTCAGCTCATGCACTACAAAAGAGCAATGAGTAAAGAATTAACAAATACTGGAAGAACGAAGTTCGGCCAGTCAATGCGGTTTACTGTAACGTTCGGCATCACACAAGGATGTATGCTGTCACCGCTACTAAATATAATTTTCATGAAATTTCTTTTATGAAATAACCATATGATCTTAATATATAGCAATTTGTGTTGTCGCTCCAAGTGGAGCCTAGACATCCAACAATTCCACATCAAGCAAGGCTATCTTGTGCCATCTAGTCAAAGTCTTTCAGTGCATTCCATATCCCTTTTAATTCTGTCCCATGTTCACTCCTCCGTGTGCTTTTTGGTGTCCCTCTAATTTGGTTAATAGGGTAATTCCAAAACAAAGACCACCTTGTAATGCTAGCAGTGTGTAAACCATAGAAACAGCACTGACACATCATGGATTTTCCAAAGACCGTTTGCCTGGTGCTTGCTATTAGATCGTTACAGAGACACCAGAATTGCTAACGTTAACAAAATATCAAACCGTTAAGATCAGGGTTTCTTAACTTTTTTTGTACCATGGACCTGTTTGATTGTCTGAAGAAGGCTATGGACCCATTTTAGTGTCCGATCTATGGGCACCGTCTTGAAAAACAAATATACATAAAAACATAATTTAGAAAAAAATGTTATCTTTACAATTTTAGGTTATTTACATGGATGCCTTAGAATCCATTCATTGACCCCCAAGTGGTCCGTAGACCATACGTTTAGAAACTCTGGTTTAATTAGAAAATTAACAAAGTTGGGGTTGTTAACTAAAACAAGTGGAACAGCAAAGATATTTTTATAAGTTGTGTATGACAGACAGAAGATTAGACGCGGAGATAGAAATAAGACATGAATGAGCCAATAACACGACCTGCCAAAGTCATGTCAGTGTTGACTCCGTGTAGTTCCCCTGGGTACCTGTTGATACACAGACAGAACAGGACGACTGTTATACGACACAGGCATGTCGAATAACGCGATTAATGTGAGGTTGTGCATACGGTTGGCAACCTCATCATGTAAAACACGCACCACTACAGATACCACGGCCACAGACACCACGGCTATAGACCCCACGGCTACAGACACCACGGCTATAGACACCACGGCTACAGACACCACGGCTATAGACACCACGGCTATAGACACCATGGCTACAGACACCACGGCTATAAGAGCACGAGAATGCTTGGTGCAGGCATCCACCAAGGGTGGCTCTATGCTCCACAAGGAGCGAAAAGCGAAATAAATAAATGAGTATAAGTAGAACACGCTGGCGATGGATAGGATACACAATAAGAAAACCTGTTGATAGCATTACAAGGCAGTCCTCGCTCTAGAATCCTAAGGGGAAGAGAAGAAGGGGGAGATTAAAACATTCACGTAGATGAGATATGGGGACAGGAAGATACAGAGATATTTGGAGCAGACGACACCAGACAGAAGAACTTAGCTGAAGGTAGCTGAAGGTTTGTACTCTTTGGGAGTTGAAAGGTCATGGTGATGGTGATTATGATATGAAAACTACTGGGACCCGAAAACATAATAGTAACACGCTAGACTACAAGGCATGTCGTAGAAAAAGACTAAGGAAGGTTGGAGATGGGCCGACTACTTTATCCTACAGAAATACTAAGTCTTAAAACTACAAACATAAAATACAGACTTTCATAAATGGGTGTTTACGCAAAATAGACGGATTAAAATGGCAAGATCACCAGTCAGATACTGATGACAAGAACCCATTGACCAAAAGGCGAGTAGAAGACGCTGGCATTAAACAGGGCACACACTGAGAAAAAACGTGTTGATAGTATTACACGACAGTCTTTGTTCTGGAATCCCCAGGGTAAGAGAGGTTGAAGAGGGCTGAAAAACAAACGGAGACAGACGTGAAACGAACGACCGAACGAACTTTATTTTCGAAGGATTAAAAATTGGGTGCGCAGGCCCGTCTAACTGTCACAGATGGAACGAACTGTCACAGATGGAACGAACTGTCACAGATATAACGAACTGTCACAGATGGAACGAACTGTCACAGATGGAAATAGTGCAGCAGTGATCATCCACTTTTGCCCCTCCCCATTTAGTTTATTTTTTGCTACAGGAACGCCGGATTCACTAGTGCAATTAACACGTGAGCCGTTTGGAAATTAAGCACGGTGGAACAGAGAGAGCACGGAGCAAGGCGTAATAGATTCTTTGATCAGGGGTGATGTTAAGTCTGAGACGGACCTTGAATTGTAAAACTGTCAGGGGAATTAATTGCGTAGCAAGGCGGAGATGATGAAAGTCAAACCAGAGAGGTTGTCGGCGGCAGAGGTGGTAAAATTACTTTTGATTCAAGAATCGAACGGCAAATAGGCTCGGGTCTGGCAGTATTATGACTTTCGCATTAAAGAGCGATAGAACGGAATTTACGGATATATACCATGTCTCTCCGATAGCTATGATCTGTTGTTCAGAAATCTATCTGAAATTCACTAGCTCGATATCTTAGATTTCTCGTACAGCGTGAAAATTATTAGATTTTCGTGGAGTGTTTCATTTTTCTGATTGCGGTAATTTATATACTAGCCTTTAAGTGATTTAGTGTGTTTAAAGTTTTCATTATATTTCACTTAGATTTTCTGCCCTAATTAAATAACTTATAGCTAAATCCTTTTCAGCCGTAAAGTAAATTTAATTACTCGCTATTTCCCAGTAAGAGATGTTTTAAATTGACTAGTACGTACATTAAATAACTGTCTACTGACGGTATGTATTATTTACTTCTATCCATTTTATGTAATTTTTTAATGACTAGTGTTCATTTCACGCGTAAAAAAAACGATAGGATAAGCTAGACACGTGTGTTTTAAATCTAATTTATAACGGAGTGGTGAAGAGGTCCTAATTTAACACGTGTTAGATATGATATTGATAATTTGGTTAAATGTTTATATTTTCTTTCCTAAAATCTAGGCTGATCAACCTGAGTACTAGCGGCTTTTTTATGGTCATATGAACTTATGATCATACGAACTTATAATATTATAAGGATCCAGGGATAGTTAATATTGATGAGCTTCTTGCTGTGACCTGTGTGGTCCAATTTTTCTCATTTTCATGAGAGAAACCAGAATAGAACCATTAAATTATTAATATTAACTGGACTAGAACTATTACCATATTTACTTATATCAATCTCATCAGCCAGCTGTGGCGAAATATATTGTCAGCAACATTTGTGTAACTTAACCTGGCGTCTCAGCCACCTGAGGCTAAACAACATAGGAACTATATATATGTTCTATTCATCCTACGTCGGCGATCACCACGCATGAACCTTACTCCAACCAACTGAAGGCATAGATAACTTATTGTATCCAGGACAAATTAAATCACCGACTCTAGCGACTCCC
>JAMPIV010002287.1:22500-39894 GCA_024509875.1 Oreohelix idahoensis | reverse complement strand
ATTATTAACATTTTTTCTTCACCATAGCCTGTGTCCTGATTATAAATATACTTTAATGTCGTCTGAGTTCCTTCCTCGTGTGAGTAGTGCATGTGATGGACGAACTCGGCTGACCCTGAACTTTGTTGTAATTCTTGTAAACGGGACTTCTTTCACGTTGATTCATTAGCTATGCAACTGTTCCACACAGAGGGCAAACACGTTTGCTGATTGATATGCGGAGAGTTTACCTATCGTTCATTCTGGTCATCGCATTGATTTAAGGAGAGATTAAATCACGCCCACTAACATCTCTTGAACAATCATAGGCAGTTATTTTCATTAACATGGCCAGTGGGGGGCGTCGCCAGAATGAAACAGATAATGCGACCACGATCAAAGAGACAGACTTAGGGATTTCAGGGGACACTATCGGCGTTATCAAAGACAGTAGTGGTCCCTGATACGAGACGCAGTTGCTTGCCGCTATTTTCGCGTCTCGGTGTCAACCGCAGAACCGAGCGAACGGGGAAAGCCGAAACGGGCAGCAGCGAACAGAGATACGAAGACCAGGGGGCGGCTTCTTCCCTTGATTTGGCGGTCAGATCCCCAAAAGTTCATGAGATCAAATAAGCTGTCAAGTTTATCATGTCCCACTCAACTTACATTCCATTTTAGATAAATAGACCATGAAGAATAGACATTTTATCACTCGCTGGCCAGACCTTTACAGAAGCACTAGCTTTATTGAAATCTTGTTATAGATTTTCCCCTGGATTTTATATATATATTTGCAGTGATTTCTATTCTGTGCAAAGCGGTAATATATATTGTGTAAAGTGATCAGTGGTCTAGTTCAGTCATTCTATTTCAATGGATTTTGTGTTAATTTAAATCTATTAAATTAAACCATCTCAATAGTTCCAGTTGTAAATATAATGATCTATCTATTATATTATTTCAAAAGATAATAGATGCTTAAATTAACTTTTAAAGTCGCGAAGGAATTTATAATTAATAAATTCAGTTAAGTCCTAGTTTTATAGATGTGTGTTTTTTAACCACTAGAATTCGCGCAGTGTTTATTAAATACATAATTAAATACTCGAGTGTATTATAGGCTTAACGGGAAATTTATCGCGCTTGATTTTTCGGTATGTTACATGTCTTTTTTTCTTTCATACAGAGTGATCGTAACCTGCGGTCCCAGCTAAATAAAGAAAGAAATAAAGAAATCATCCTATAAACTTCCAGTCATATTGAAGAAACATTTCTTTTAAATATAATCTTGTGGCGGTCCTTGCGACCTAGCTGTCAGAATTAAATGAAATAAAGCCCACCCAAGAACATTTTAAAGAACAATCATCAAATTACCATTACAAACCTGTAAGATAAACTGGAAGGTAATCATCGCCAGTAGCGATATTATATTTACTGTTTACTGTGAGAGAGTACATATTTTCCTGACTGTGACTGAGCCTAGTTTTTCCTCAATTGGATTTAATAAAACTATCATCACGCATTGAAGGAATTTTACCATAGCGGAGGATTAAAAGAGACCACTTCATTTTCACCCCTGTGCCGAACTGTGTCAGTGCCATCCCATAGACTCCTTTTTTTATATAATAAAAAACACAAGAACTCTTAGTCTTCAAGTCTTGCGATAAGTGAGAATATTTGTTACCAGCAAAACCTCGCAAACATCTGGGGCGGGACATCGAAGGACTAGACAGTTCATATGTCAAGAGAATACTTGCTGTTTTTATATACTTTTATGGATCGTCTGAGGCTGCATTCGGTAAGTGTGTGAGTATATGAGTGTGGATCCTCACGCGTGTGCATGAATGACAGGAAATTTAATCTTTTTCTTTTGTAACCCTGTTGTTAACTTTCTTGCCTAGTAATATAATTTTTCTGTATTCCCTGCATTGTTCCTTTAAGGGGGAGTTGATAATTGGTTAACTCTGTTTAAACCCCCCTCCTTTCCATTTGCTTAGTAAAGGGAAGAACAGCTGGGAAGAACAGGTTTTTTTCTATCACCTATACCTAACTTTGTAACACCTCTTTCAGAGCAATTAACTTCACTGTTAGGTTAACGTACCCGTGTTCCTGATATTATCTATCTCTGGACTGGGTTTATCTTTGTCTAATAAGCGGGAAGGGCTTAGTCGATACCAATCTTCTTCACCCCTCCAAAACTTGTTATTTGCATTTGTGTACTTATGATAATTTATGTAATACCTGATATTTGTTAGTGATTGATGTTTAAAGTGAATAAAATCACATAAACTCATTTAGTTCTGTGTTGGATGTACCCAAAGCCCAACTTTTCCCCTATTCGTTTAATATAGTTTGTATCTACGTCGTCTGTGTGTTTGAAAACACCAAATCGGTGTGCGCGCAGATGCGTGTCTGGAAAACTGGCAAATAATTGTTTGACCAGGAGAGTGGAAGAGAAGATTGAGAGAAACGATTTGTCGTAAATAAGTCTGTCTTTACTCTCCTCCAGCACGCTGTGAAGCAACTATTTAATCTCTACATTTTCTATCACTGAGCTTTCCATCATCATTTTCCACTCTAAACCGGACCACTATTTCTAAGACTCTTTTCTCTCAAAATAAATTTACGACAATATTTGGCTGGCTCGCCGGGATAATTTTGAGATACATTTGATGCACACATATTTGTGGGCTGGTTCTGGGATCTTGAGCTACATTTGAGGCAATCGCATAGCCGGGTTAAAGATATTTTGAGTCTGATTTAGTCTGGGTCTAACTAGGTAGAGTGTGAATGATCTGTCTTTGTGAATTAGGGAAATAAATAAATAATTACACCCCTAGACAAACGTTCTTTAAGTATTTGGGTTGTCCACACACAGCATATTTACAGGTTGTTTTCTCTCCACAGCAGTAGAAAGTACAGATAAACAAAAATATTTGCTATTTTAATTATCCTCTGGCGGAGATAATTCATTTTCTTTCTTTATAAGAGTTGCTGGGATTGCGTGATTGTTTTACAGTCACTAAGGTTTTTGAAGTTAAAAAGAGTTGAGCTTAGCTAAAGACGGATTGTTCTGATTTTTAAAAATTAAGTTAACAACGTCTCATCTCAATAATTGACTTTAGGGACGGAGTTTGTTGTCAGAGATTTAAAATTTAGGGGAAATTTTTTTTTTCCTTTTAAATTGTTTTAATATAAATTTTTCTCTACTGTTAGTAAAAGTAGATTCTTTTCCAGTGTAACTTACCATTTAGTGGCATAGTCGCTTGCGTTTAGAGCCTAAATTGCCAGATAATAGCAGCGATAAGTTTGCACAGTACAGGTAGGAGGTAACACAGGTAAATTTATACTTGTGTTTTTTTCTCGTAGCGGTTCAGAGTTCCTCCCTTTCGCGTTGCTTCTTACTAGTTCTCTAGGCATACTTCATCTTATTCTTTAACAATGGCAGAGAGGATAAAGATGAGGTCCATCTTGAGGCTGGAAGCGAAAGAGGCAGGATTAGATGCAGAAGCTGCAAACGCGTTTATTAACCAGGAATTGGAAATATATGACGCGGAGCAACAGAGAGCCGAAGCTGAGAGGAAGGCGGAGCAACACAGAGCAGAAGCTGAGAGGAAGGCGGAGCAACAGAGAGCAGAAGCTGAGAGGAAGGAAGAGAAAGAAAGAACAGAGAGGAGAGAAGCCCAGGAGAGGGCAGATAAGAAAGAAGCGGAAGAACGTCTTTTGGAACAGAAGAAAATTGAAGCAGAGATGGAAACTCGCAGGGAGAGAGAGAGAGAGACAAGGAAAGACAGCATCAACTGGCGCTTAAGGCTCTAGAGAGTCGGGGCGCCTCTACTTCGACTAACGGAGAGCCGTCTTCGCCCCAGTCTCAATCAATGGACCTCTCCAGTACTCAATCTGCCCAATTAACTGCTATGTCGTTTTCTTTAGAATCTTTTCCTAGCCCTAACGAAAAAATTGACAGCTACCTAGAAAAATTCGAGAGACTCGCGAATCTTTATGGGTTAGAGAGTACCCGCTGGGCGCTTAAACTCTCAATGTCACTGAAAGGCAATGCTTATGACGTGTACACAAAGCTGGGACCGAATCAACATGATTATGACCTGTTGAAGAAGGCCTTACTACAGCAGTTTGAGATGACTGCCCGAAAGTTTCTGCAGTTGTTCAGAAACAGCCGAAAAGAGAGCACGGAAACATTTCCCCAGTTCTCTTCACGTCTCACGGGTTATCTGACAAAGTGCATTGAATTATCTGACCTACCTCTTTCATATGAGGGACTCCTCGAACTTGTTCTTGTGGAGCAGATAAAATCCACTTTGTCGAATGAAACTCGTAGATTTTTGGCTGAACAGGGGGCAGTCAGGCTTGAAGACATACTCAATAAAGCCGAACGCTATAGCAATGCAATGGCCGAACTTCCCAGCACTAAACGTAAACCCACCGATGAGCCATCTCGAAAACAGAATCTAGAGCAGGCATCCTATTCTTCCACTTCCTCTCAACATTATAACCAACGAGATAACAATACCCAGAAACCTCCCCAGGAAAAATCGAAATTCTACAAAACCCGATTCCCCCCCCCCCCCCCCCCCCAACAACAATTCTGATCAACCCAACAAGCCTACGTGGCAGCGCGGCCACCAAGGTCAAGGAAAAGGGAAGACCCCTACACCAGGAACGTCTGATCAGGGCAAACAAACCGGTGCAAACCGCATTGGATGTTTGCATACAGCCTCGAAAGGTAGAGTCAATGTCAGTGATTCTCAACCTGAGGGGGACCGACCCTCAACTCGAGGAACTGTAATTTTGAACGGTACCTCTACTACTTGTCTTTTTGACACTGGATTAAGTTTTGATTGTATTGTCGCTAGGCACCTAGTCAAACCCGGTCAGGAGACAGAGGAAACCGTCAAACTTAGTGGAGTTTTCAGGAGTGATGCACCCAGGACGCTTCCTATCGCACTGGTAGAAATACACTCTGACTTTGTCAGAGGAGTTATTAAAGCGGCCATAATGGATGATCCGATCTACCCAGTTATCCTGGGATGTAGATATGTGTTCATTGGGAGACCTAAGGAGCCGATTGTGGCAGCGGTAACCACAAGAGGGCAAGCCAAGAAGGAGAGGGAGCCTGCGCCAAAATTTGTTGCCGAATGAACTGAAGGAGGCGCAACAAAAGGACCCTACTCTGGCGCCCTGCTTTAAAAAACTGCCCATGGCTAAGGACCCCAGACACAACGGAGACATCTTTTCTAAGGATGGTGTATTGTATCGTAGAACGGGCAACCCGGACACGGGGAATAACCAGCTCCTAGTACCGACGCAGTACAGAAAAACCAGATCTTAGAAATGGGGCACTCTCTTCCCTTTAGCGGACATATGGGACAAAACGCCACTATTCAGCGAATAAAAAACCACTATTGGTGGCCAGGAATGAACTCTGACATTGTCAGGTATGTGAATCCTGCGCCCAGTGCCAACGGGTAGCACCCAAGCACTTGACACCCCCAGTACCTATGGGGCAAATGCCAATAGTAGGGACTCCATTTGAACGGGTTGCTGTCGACATTATTGGTCCCCTGGAAAAGACCAAAAGAAGGAACAGGTTCATCCTGACCTTAGTTGACACTTGCACTATGTGGGCCGAAGCCGTACCGCTACCATGCACTAATTCCAAGCATGTCGCAGAAGCCCTTGTGCAAATTTTTACACGGTTGGGATTCCCTCAACAAGTTTTGACGGACAATGGATCCCAATTCCGTAGCCTGTTAATGGAGGAGATCTTTAAGATCTTGAGGGCCAAACATATCCACACAAGTCCCTACCATCCGGCCGGAAATGGGCTCGTGGAACGTTTTAACGGTACCCTCACCATGATGTTACGTAAGCTGGGTCAGGAGAAACCGGAAGACTGGGACCAATATATATCGGCTGCCTTATTCGCCTACCGAGAGGTACCCCAAGCGTCTACGGGTTTTGCGCCAGCTACACTTTTATTTGGCAAACCTATTAAGGGGCCACTAGAAGCCTTACTTCGGTCCCTGACAGACCAGAAGGCTGACGAGACAGTCGTCTCTGCAAGCAAGTATGTATCTGAGCTTAAGGAAAGGCTAAAGCTAGGATGGGATCTAGCTACTACCAACCTTAAGAAAGCCCGCGCTAAAATTACTAAAAGATACAACAAAGCTGCAAAAGAGAGAGAGAACTACAACCAGGGGAGAAAGTCCTATTGCTACTTCCAACCGGAAGCAATAAACTTCGCATCGGATGGCAAGGACCGTTTACCGTCCTTAAAAAGATCTCACGTACCAATTACAAGATCTCCATCAAAGGAAAGGAGAAGGTCTTCCACATAAATCTGCTAAAGAAATATTTGGAAAGACCGGTGCCATCCTCCGAGCATCTCCTGGCTGTCGCCATAGCAACGGAAGACGAGGAAGATGATGATGGTTGCATGGAGTATCCACTGCAACCCACAGAATCCTTTAAAGATGTCAAGTTCGGCGACAATCTCTCACCAGAACAACAAACAGAAACCAGGGCTCTACTAAAACAGTACAGTGCAGTCTTAACGGATGTACCTGGTCGAACAAATCTCATTGAATTTGATATGAAATTAACAAATGAGACCCCTGTTCGAACCAGAGTTTACCCCATCCCGTACGCTAAAGCGGACGCACTTCGCGGAGAAATAGACAAGCTGCGTCAGGCAGGAATTATCAGTGAGTCTACATCTCCTTACAGCTCGAGCGTAGTGCTGTTGCAGAAGCCCAATAAGGAAGTTCGGCTGTGCATTGATTACAGGTTGCTAAACGCTGTAACGGAATTCCAGCCCGAACCTCTCCAAACTGTTTCTGAGTTGTTCACCAAGCTCAGCAAAGCAAAGATCTTCTCCAAGATTGACCTCAGTAAAGGTTATTATCAAATACCAGTCAAGGAGGAAATTAAACCTTTGTTAGCTTTCAGCACTAGCGAAGGACATTACACATTTAATGTGATGCCGTTCGGTTTGCATAACGCACCAGGAGTGTTCACCAGGATGATGAGGAAGCTTCTAGAACCTTTGCAAAGTCCCCATATCCATAATTTCATGGATGACATCTTAATTGCATCGGAAACCTATGAAGAACATATTGCTACGGTTGCTATGCTCCTCAGGAGACTACAGGAAACGGGTCTCACAGCCAGACCTAGCAAATGTCTCATCGGGTTTGAACAGTTAGACTTCCTGGGGCACACTATTTCTCACGGATGCAGTTGGCCTATTAAGAAGAACGTGGAGAAAATAGTGGCAGCAAAAAGACCCCGAACGAAGAAAGACGTACGTTCCTTCATATCGCTATGTGCATACTATCAGAAGTACATCCAGAACTTCAACGGACTGACGGCACCTCTGACTGACCTCACAAAGAAAGGTTGTCCTGATAAGGTCATAAAAAAAGTGCGAATACGCGTATAGCACTTTGAAAGGACAGTTGTCTGCATACCCCATTTTGAGGTTGCCTGACCTCAAGAAACCTTTTGTACTGCGAGTCGACGCGTCAGGTCAGGGCATCGGGTCAACACTGCTTCAAGCCGATGACAGTGACCTGAACATGCTATTTCCAGTTGCCTATGGCAGTCGGAAATTAAATAAAGCGAAACGGAACTACAGCGTAGTTGAAAGGGAATGTCTTGCTCTGATTGACGGTATCAGACGCCATCATGAGTTTCTTTATGGTACATCTTTCACGGTGCAAACAGACCACGCTCCGTTAGCATTTCTTGGTGCCAATAAAGAATTTAACGCTAGGATCATGCGTTGGGCCCTCCTTTTAAGCGTTTATTCTTTCAAAGTGGAATATATTCCGGGAAGACAGAATGTCGGGGCTGATTTCCTGAGTAGAAACTTGACTACAGAGGAAGAGGAGGAAGGTGAAGATACCAATCATCCTAAAGTTACCGATCAGGGCAGCTTCATCGTCATAAATCAAACATGAAAACACGTTTTCACGTCTCAAAAGAGGGGACGATTGTGATGGACGAACTCGGCTGACCCTGAACTTTGTTGTAATTCTTGTAAAACGGGACTTCTTTCACGTGGATTCATTAGCTATGCAACTGTTCCACACAGAGGGCAAACACGTTTGCTGATTGATATGCGGAGAGTTTACCTATCGTTCATTCTGGTCATCGCATTGATTTAAGGAGAGATTAAATCACGCCCACTAACATCTCTTGAACAATCATAGGCAGTTATTTTCATTAACTTGGCCAGATAGTGCGACCAGGATCAAAGAGACAGACTGAGGGATTTCAGGGGAGACTATCGGCGTTATCAAAGACAGTAGTGGTCCCTGATACGAGACGCAGTTGCTTGCCGCTATTTTCGCGTCTCGGTGTCAACCGCAGAACCGAGCGAACGGGGAAAGCCGAAACGGGCAGCAGCGAACAGAGATACGAAGACCAGGGGGCGGCTTCTTCCCTTGATTTGGCGGTCAGATCCCCAAAAGTTCATGAGATCAAATAAGCTGTCAAGTTTATCATGTCCCACTCAACTTACATTCCATTTTAGATAAATAGACCATGAAGAATAGACATTTTATCACTCGCTGGCCAGACCTTTACAGAAGCACTAGCTTTATTGAAATCTTGTTATAGATTTTCCCCTGGATTTTATATATATATTTGCAGTGATTTCTATTCTGTGCAAAGCGGTAATATATATTGTGTAAAGTGATCAGTGGTCTAGTTCAGTCATTCTATTTCAATGGATTTTGTGTTAATTTAAATCTATTAAATTAAACCATCTCAATAGTTCCAGTTGTAAATATAATGATCTATCTATTATATTATTTCAAAAGATAATAGATGCTTAAATTAACTTTTAAAGTCGCGAAGGAATTTATAATTAATAAATTCAGTTAAGTCCTAGTTTTATAGATGTGTGTTTTTAACCACTAGAATTCGCGCAGTGTTTATTAAATACATAATTAAATACTCGAGTGTATTATAGGCTTAACGGGAAATTTATCGCGCTTGATTTTTCGGTATGTTCAATGTCTTTTTTCTTTCATACAGAGTGATCGTAACCTGCGGTCCCAGCTAAATAAAGAAAGAAATAAAGAAATCATCCTATAAACTTCCAGTCATATTGAAGAAACATTTCTTTTAAATATAATCTTGTGGCGGTCCTTGCGACCTAGCTGTCAGAATTAAATGAAATAAAGCCCACCCAAGAACATTTTAAAGAACAATCATCAAATTACCATTACAAACCTGTAAGATAAACTGGAAGGTAATCATCGCCAGTAGCGATATTATATTTACTGTTTACTGTGAGAGAGTACATATTTTCCTGACTGTGACTGAGCCTAGTTTTTTCCTCAATTGGATTTAATAAAACTATCATCACGCATTGAAGGAATTTTACCATAGCGGAAGATTAAAAGAGACCACTTCATTTTCACCCCTGTGCCGAACTGTGTCAGTGCCATCCCATAGACTCCTTTTTTTATATAATAAAAACACAAGAACTCTTAGTCTTCAAGTCTTGCGATAAGTGAGAATATTTGTTACCAGCAAAAACCTCGCAAACATCTGGGGCGGGACATCGAAGGACTAGACAGTTCATATGTCAAGAGAATACTTGCTGTTTTTATATACTTTTATGGATCGTCTGAGGCTGCATTCGGTAAGTGTGTGAGTATATGAGTGTGGATCCTCACGCGTGTGCATGAATGACAGGAAATTTAATCTTTTTCTTTTGAAACCCTGTTGTTAACTTTCTTGCCTAGTAATATAATTTTTCTGTATTCCCTGCATTGTTCCTTTAAGGGGGAGTTGATAATTGGTTAACTCTGTTTAAACCCCCCTCCTTTCCATTTGCTTAGTAAAGGGAAGAACAGCTGGGAAGAACAGGTTTTTTTCTATCACCTATACCTTACTTTGTAACTCCCTCTGTCAGAGCAATTAACTTCACTGTTAGGTTAACGTACCCGTGTTCCTGATATTATCTATCTCTGGACTGGGTTTATCTTTGTCTAATAAGCGGGAAGGGCTTAGTCGATACCAATCTTCTTCACCCCTCCCAAATTTGTTATTTGCATTTGTGTACTTATGATAATTTATGTAATACCTGATATTTGTTAGTGATTGATGTTTAAAGTGAATAAAATCACATAAACGCATTTAGTTCTGTGTTGGATATACCCAAAGCCCAACTTTTCCCCTATTCGTTTAATATAGTTTGTATCTACGTCGTCTGTGTGTTTGAAAACACCAAATCGGTGTGCGCGCAGATGCGTGTCTGGAAAACTGGCAAATAATTGTTTGACCAGGAGAGCGGAAGAAAAGATTGAGAGAAACGATTTGTCGTAAATAAGTCTGTCTTTACTCTCCTCCAGCACGCTGTGAAGCAACTATTTAATCTCTACATTTTCTATCACTGAGCTTTCCATCATCATTTTCCACTCTAAACCGGACCACTATTTCTAAGACTCTTTTCTCTCAAAATAAATTTACGACAGTGCATAGTTGACCATGAGGAGTAAAGACGCTCCTGGTAGGTATACAATTTCATGATAAAATTATTGTTAGTGTGATGTTGTTTGTCATGGTAAAAGCTACAACCACAGGAAACTGGCGACGTCTCAAGATAATAGGAAGGCTGGTATAGTGTGTATCAAAACTGATGTGTGGAATGAAAACTCGACCGCCTTCATTACTGCCTGTGATGATTTGTGTGCATTGTTAAGAAATCCAACCCACTTTCTTTAATTTGAACAGAATTTTAAAGTTTTTTTATTTAAAAAAAAATCGGGGGGGGGGGGGGGGGGGGGGGGGGGGGGGGGGGGGAGGGGGGGAGGGGGGGCGGGGGCGGGGGGGGGGGGGGGTCCGTAGTTGCTAAGAGGTATGGCGTCCGCTTCGAGTTGTAGAGGTACCGGGTTCGATTCCCAGTTGAGAGACTATGTTTTATGGAAATTTTTTTCAGAAGCAGTTGTCCTAATGATGTCATACTCCCCACTGGTCTCCTGGGTAGTGAGATCGGATGCTTAGCCTTCTCGGATGAGGGTGAAAAAATAGGACGTCCCTTGTGCAAGTTGCGCACGTTAAAAATCCCTCGGCAGTTGGAAATCGTAAAGAGTATGTCTATCAGGCCGCTGCCCTGGCAAACTTTAAAAATTAGAAACCTACCCACTACACAAATATTTATAGAATATGTGATTCCTGTAAACACACATTGGAATTCTCGCCGGTGCTGAGATCCACCTTGTGTGATTTAAGGAAGGAGATCGGAGCACTGATGGAGTTGTCCGTGTGCAATGAAGATAGTTCTTAAAACCAAACCAAAGTTTAGAAACAAAAATGAAACGGTATTTTATTATGAAATAGAATTATTAAACTTCTCTGGTCATTTCTTGTAAATAGAAAAAGGGAAACCCGAGGCCTGTTAACAATTTCTTGACAGGTTACTTGCACAGAGATACGTGAAATCAAAATCAAATAGATTATTGGTCTCTATATGGGATAGTTATAATGGGTTCTCAAGATAATGTTTACTCAAAGAATAGTGACAAATGTCAAGGTGTTGTTGCGTGCTGGCCTTCACAGCATGTATACACTACAAACAGCGTAGACTACGCTGGCGTGGCCATGCCCACCGCATGGAAGATGGTCGCATCCCGAAAGATATTCTCTACGGACAACTGGCAAATGGCAAAACAACAGTTGGGCGACCGCAGCTGAGATTTAAAGATGTGTGCATGAGAGACATGAGGGCATTGGACATAAATCCAGCAACCTGGTAGGGTGAAGCTGCCGATCGAGCCAAGTGGCAATGCTCTCACGGCAAGCAGAAGAGGGAAGAAAGTGTCGCAAGGATCACCAGGATAAAAGCTACTGAGGGCTTGCACCTCATGGGCGCATTCTCATAGTCAGATATGACTGAAGGGGCTTTTATAATTAATGTGCAGTGCGCGCCGATTCAGTATATTCCCGAAAAACTGATGTGAATATTTCTAGCACACCGAACAGTGCATAATGGAAATGTGAAAGACAAATGTGTGTTCTTTTAATATGTGTTCAATTTATTTTTCACGGTGCGATGCGCGCAGTGTCCGTATTTTTTCCAGAAAGGTAGTGCGATTGTTTTAATGGTTATACCCATTCATTAAATAAACTAGTACTACAGGGATTCATTGAACAAATATAAAGTGGTTTGAGAAATAATATGTGCAGAAACAAATTATTGGAAATATTTTACACGGAACAAAACTTGATCACTGAAATGTTTGATAATTTTCTTATTTACGTTAATACCTATTGTAAAATTATCATTTCTCATAAAACTTTCCCATCTTCAAATACTGCGCCACATTGACGCTTCAAGGAACAACTGATATGTCGGAGCGCTTAGATGAAAAAATCCCATAGCAACAAGCCGAGCCTCTTTTTGCGACAACCAGAAATTCAGACTGACACGAATAATAATGAATCGGACAAGGGCATGTGTACCAGGAACTAAAAATAAAACTTACTCAGGAGACGGGAGGCGAAGGTACTCTCAGGGCACAGTGACAGCATTATAATAAACCGCATAGAAGGAATAATAGACCAAAGAAAAAAAGAAAAGAAAAGAATGACATTTTTAAAATACCAAAAGGCGTGTGGCAGCAAGGGAACGACTGACGGGCAAAGGGAACGAATAGTGAGAATCGAATATAGGAAAGTCTAGATAGAGTAGAAAAAGGGGATGCGCGAAGAAGGATGGGCATGAAAAATAATATGATGTGTGACAGCCTGGGTCGCTGTATCAGTTCTATAATGGTGTAGCCGCCTGCGCTAACAGGTGGTTACCTCACATGGCCGTTGCATGCCCAGGTTCTTTGCTTCAGTAGCTAGCGATGACATGATGAGTGATTACAACAGTCACACACACAGCGAGCGATGACACAACGCCAAACACAGCTTCCGTATAACTAGTCAACGCCACAGTCAACTGAAAATACTATTTATTTACACTGTGTGGACCACTGCGGTTACTTGGACCTCTACAATCTTGGTCCGTCACTCTTCCTTCCTCAACTCTCATTCAGCATTGTAACTACACATTATAGCGTCTAACCAAAATGGTTGTTCAGGTGCTATCAGTATCTACCTCTATTCTTTCTTCCTAACAAATCCTTGTCCATTGTTATATGTCGTTCTGTGTTCAGGTTATCTATGTAATACTGGACGCCTCCGGGGTTGTTCTTTTCCCTTCTATAGATGAAGAATAGGACTACTGTATTGATGTAATAAATTTCACCCTACGTACCTTTTTCCCTTCTGAATAGAATCGAACTCACACCACTGTTCTTCCTTCTTAGGCAAGAATTCTCATTGTCAAATATGTTGTGTTAAACACCACCCAATCTAGTCTCCTTTCCTGAGAATTTTCATAACACATTTCACTTGACTATTGCCTTCAACATGGCTACCCTTGTACATCTCGGGTATATGTGCGACTTGCACTAACTAACTCACGCCTCTGACTGTAGCTGAACAGCGTGCCTTAAGTGGATTTCTGTTCACCTCTTTTTTCATGCCCATCCTTCTTCGCGCATCCCCTTTTTCTACTCTATCTAGACTTTCCTATATTTGATTCTCACTATTCGTTCCCTTTGCCCGTCAGTTGTTCCCTTGCTGCCACAGGAGTTATACTTACCCTAAATAAAACAAACGAGTCGATATCGCTGATGGTCGAGTTTGAATGAACTTCAAGAGAAGTCGAACTACCCAACCAGGTTAAAGTCAATGCAGAGAATTTGTTAGTGAACCCAAGAAGTGTGTGACACGAGGGACAGCTATCACCTAAATAATTCTCCAGACCTAAAGATCTTTTATATTTGGACATGCGCCCTAATATAACCGGCTAGGTTGAACGGGACGCGCCTTGCCAGAACGAGGCAACAATTTATTTTTTTTTTTTTAAAGTTATAAGCTGGTCAAATTAAGAAACTCTAGATCACTGGAAGAAACTCTAGATCACTGGAAGAAAAAAAAATTCATCATGCTCGTATCGTCCACGCAGAAAGACGGAGAATGTGGAGCAAGAGAGAAATAAGAATGATACTGTTAACAATCGAGGGAACCTCTCTACCAGTGAAGCGTACTATTGAAGGAAGACAAAACCTTTATCCCTCGATTGATATAATGCACCAACTGCCAGAGATTCTCTCATGAAAAGAACAATCGACAGAGACCGTTTGCACGTACTGCGCGGTATATTACATCTACAATAACTGTCCAAAGTTAAAGAAAGATCAAATACAAAATCAAAACAGAACACGTGCAAATTGTCTCCGAAACATGTGGGGCAATATAACCGCTGTTGTACTGTGTTTCTTCAAAACAAAGCATAGCATCTATGAAAATAAAAAGAACATTCCTTTCAGGCAGGTTTAAAAAAAACCGGTAACAGATACACAACTAACAAAGCAAGAACTAAATTTAAATATACAATTCCAACAAAGGGCCTCAAATGTAGAAGAGATAAAACAAAAACTAAGAAAGCTTTGAAAACACCAACAATGGCGCCCAGTATCAGAATTGGAACAAATAGTTATAGAGGAAATGTAAATAGCAGAGAGAGAGAGAATATATATATATATATATATATATATATATATATATATATATATATATATATATATATATATATATATATATATATATATATATATATATATATATATATATATATATATATAGTGGGCTTCAAAAGATTTTATCATTTATACGGGTGTACAGTTTTTAATGGAAGCGAAACTGTTAATATACATTCTAATATTACACAGCTTCAAAAAAGCTATAATTGCCAATACTTGCTTGAAATCTTCTCCAGGTGGTCTACAGAGCTCTGGGCACATTTCTTGTGGGATTGTTGCAATCACATTTTCAATTTTTGACATTACCTTCTCACTTCCGGGGTCGAATTGCTGTTGGGATTACGTTCGTTGCGTTGTACAAGTAAATCCCACAATTTTGTGTTGGTGATGTTCCATGACACGTGGCTTGGTGGCATAAACACGTCCTTTTACTGTGTCCCAATGTCATAAATCGGAAGATCTGCCTAACGTACTGGGCATGTCAGAAACCCTCCTCTGCCAGTCCATCTCCGTCTAAATGTCCTGTTAATATCGACACGGACATTCAACGAAAAATGGGGTGCCACATCTTGCAGCTGAAAGCATCCGGTTAGTCAGATTCTAGTGGAAGGTTGTCTTGTGCGTAGTTGTCCAACCTGCTCAAGAAGTCGCCACCGTTGACTGTTGTTTTCTAAACAAACAAACAAATATACGGTCCTACCACCGCTGCAGCAGGATGAACGAGTTCAAAACCTAGTGATTGGAACAAAAGAACAAGAAGTATAACACTTCGTAGTTAAGAGCCTATTCGGACCGATCCTGCAAAAGCAATGGTCAGCTACCCAGGAGCTATAGAGATCTACTTTAGAAGTGTCTCTAAAGATCTACCTTTATAAAATCATGTCTATTTTCAGGTTTAAGTGTATTTAGAACTTAGAATACGTGCAGCCTTACAGTAACATTTATCTCTGCCAGACGTTCTTCTTTCTGTTATTCTGTCGACAGAGCAGTGGAAAATTCAAATTAAATTATATATTCTTCTTCTTCTTCTTCTTCCGTCCTTAGCCAAAGACCGACCAAGCAGTCAGAGGCCATCACGCCTTGTGGCGTCTTAAGGGCAACAGCAGATTGATTTTCTCTGTTGTAGTTTCCCATCACACCTAGCGGCGTCTTTAGGGCAACAACAAATAGATCCATCTGCCGTTGTTTCCGTGATCGGTGTTACAAGCCAACGGGTGATCAGCCCATTGGGCACATGACCCCATAGTGGGAATCAATTTGTTTGCTCTCATTTTTCCGAATGTTAACTTCACTTCAAACAAAAGATCGCGTCTTAACTTTCGCAGTTCACGAATAAACGTTCAGTTTAGAAAGCAAGATTGTTGGTTTTCACTGGAAATTATGTGAAATGTGTCTCGAAACATGGAGACACCGCACCTTTAGGTGTCGGAAGGAAAGAGCTAGTCCGCGATTTACCTAACAGAAAAATGTTTTTCCTCTCTCCGCCACCTAGAGATCTACCAATGATCCCTGGGATCTACCGTTACATCAAGATTGACCGGTAGCCGACTCCTGCAGTAAAGTGTCAAGATGCTAGAGGACATAAACATTCACCTGACACAGGGACACTTGTAAAGACAAGATTGCCTTCGGTTGCGATGCTCTGTATAGAATTTTCCTATTACTAATGTTCCAAAAGAGTATCCAAATATAGGGTAGGGGTACTTGGTCGTTCCTCTTCTACCCTAGGGTGTAGAGGTTTGCCAGAAAGAGCACCATACTATCCTATTTGTCTTCCTTCTGGCCTTGTTCCCATCTAGTCATCGGTACTTCAGAAATTGTCTAATGTTGTCCTTCCATCAAACTCTGGGTTGTCCTGGAAGACTGGCTGTTAGTTTCCCATATTTGTCGTGTTAGTTGATCTTCTTCAATTGTGCAGACATGTCCAAACAAATTGTAACTGGGACTTGGGTCTGCAGGGGCTGGGTTTTGAGGCCATGACGTATCGTTTCGTCGTGGACAATGTCTCTTCTTGTTACGTCAACCACCTTACTCATATACCTAATTTCTTAGATTTTGAGCTGGCTTATGTGGCTTATAGTTATTGCCAAGGTTGCCACTCAAGTTCTAGAGATAAACCCAGATTTTTATCTTTAAAAAAAACCCAGAAATACCCAGATTATTTTTGGCTTCAAATAGACGGGATAGACGATGCTTACACAATCTTTTAGTGCAACTTTAGCACAAATAAGCTGTGTGCTACCAATTTTTATTTCTTTCTTCATTTTTATTTTATTTATTATTACAAAAAATTGACAATTATATAAAAATGATTTTTATTAACACCCCAATATATGAACTCTTGAAAACGAGATATTTTAACAGTAACATGAAAGCCGACAACAGTATCTCCGCTTTAGCAATTTTGTCTTGGAGACAGAGCTCTTTTGGTTTGATGAAAAACTTGTTAGTGTTCAGAGTTTTGCTTTTGGCTTTGAAGTTTTTCATGTGCTTCTGTGTGGTTTTATGTGTCAATAAAGCTGTTTTGTTGGCATTAGTTAATGTACAGGAACAGACCGCACAAATTGCAGCATAGCGATTGCCAGAGTCCGGCTTTATCTAATCCTTCAGTTCGCTGTTAGCCATTCCTCACAAAAAGCCTGCTGATACCATGGCTTGCCTTTTTTACGCGGTGGCGTGTATGTCGTCATGCTGCTACAATATTTAAAAAGAATACTTTAAAAAACATCGCAAAAATGACTGAGTATTATAGATGACTGCCATTAACAGAATAACAGGAAAT
>JAMPIV010002287.1:0-17500 GCA_024509875.1 Oreohelix idahoensis | reverse complement strand
AACTGTTAAGTAATTTTCGCGGGGGAGTTAAATGTTTGAGATCCTCACACGTGAGTCTAGTATAGACGAACATTTGAGTGCATCTAAGTTAATAGTATGTTTAACTATACTACTCGTCAAAAGTCAAAAGCCACTTAGAAAAACCTTGGTTGAAACCATAAAACAAATCTGATATAAACGTAATTGGTATCAGTCAAAACGGCATTTATTGAATACCAAATGGACATGTCACGTAAAGAAATGGAAACACACATTCAAACGCAATGAAGCTGTGAAGTGTGTCACCCACCTTTTCAAAAGTCACACAATAGATATTGGACAAATAGACATTTCAAAATCGGGTATGACCACCGTTTGCAGCAAGGCATTCAAGACAGCGTAGACGCATCGAGTCCACAAGGGTCCGAAGAGTATCCTGAGGAACAGCTTGCCATTCCTGAAGCAGAAATGCAGTCAGCTGTGCAACATCCATTGGCAGGGGGTGATTTGTTGACAATCTTCGACCAAGGACATCCCAGAGGTGCTCAATCGGAGAAAGGTCAGGTGAATGAGCTGGCCACGCCATCCTGATGATCCCATGTTGCTGAATAAACTCATTCACCACACGAGCTCGATGGGGTCGAGCGTTTATCATCTTGGAGGATGGCATTACCACCTATGGCCTCCAGAGCAGGCTGAACAATTGGTCTCAAGATTTCGTTCTGGTATCTTGGGCCGGTCAAGTTGCCTTGGATGATGTAGAGTGGGGTCCTTGCCGTGTCTGTAGAAGCCTCCCAGACAATGACAGAAACCCCTACCATAACGATCCACCTCTCGAATTGTGTCAATCAGTAAATCGCTCTCCTGGTCGTCTCCAAACTCGAATCCTGCCATCATTGAATGACACAGTGAAGCGAGATTCATCAGTGAAGAGAACTTGACTCCATTGTTTGCCTCGTCCGTCGGATGTGCTCGCGACACCAAGCAACACGGGCCCTGCGATGGGCAGGAGTAAGAGGGATTCTGACTGCAGGACGTCGAGCAGCACTCCAAATTCATGTAAACGTCTGCGAATGGTGCTTTGACTGACATTAACGTTTACAGTTTGTCTCAGCTGACATCTTAGAGTGGAACAAGTCACTGTTCGATGGCGCAGGGCTGACAACAAGAGGTACCGGTCATCATGTCTATTGGTGCATCTAGGGCGACCTGGCCGGTGGCGATCCTCCACACTTCCTGTGGCCTGAAATCTCTCCAAAATTCTTTGGATAGTAGAGTGTGACACTGCAAGCCGTCTAGCAACCTCACGGACAGATAAACCACTTTCAACCCACGCTATAGCCCTCATTCTTTGTAAGGTGTCAAGACTTCTTCTCGGTGGCATGGTTTTTGCAAGTGATGAAAACTACCCTAAGTCTGCTGATTGTAAAACAAAATTAAGAGTGAACTCTGTTCACGAAAAGTCGCCATTGCACGTGGAATGTCAATCAGCACGATTACTTCACCTTTTGGTTTGTACGGAAGTTAGTAAAAAAAAAACAGAATTAAAAATGTGAATTTAATGGTCAGCAAACCAAATTTCACGTGATCACATGGTTGTTGGTGAGTTGTTTATATGCTTAACGGGCATAGAGGACTGTCAGAGGAAGATATTGCACCCATTTTTACTAAAACTTCCTTCATTTAATCATTCTATGCGCTTATATTTAAAGTGTATTGAAAAATAATAGGGTGGCCTTTGATTTTGACAGAGTAGTAAATTTTTCTCAAACAGATACAGGAAATCTCCAGGTAATGAAACATCAGTGGGTAAGGGTCAATATACAAATCCTTAGATAGGCAGATGCTACTCGTGGTGTTAAGCTGAAAGCGAACAAGAATTTACAAAGAACTAGTGAAGCAAGTTTATAACTGGTGAACAGTATAAGTCATGAATATGGACTCGAGCATTAATATATGAGTAAACAAAAAGACTATGGAGAATTACTGCAAAACATAAACGATTAAACCCACTTAAACGATAAGCATAAAAATGGGAAAAATCCTGGAAGACAAGTCAAATGCTACGTATAATCTTGGACCATCTATAATAACAGAAAGATGGCAGATGTAAAACAGAAATCAAGAAATGAGAATAGGAATTTGCCAGAGCTACATTTCAAAGCATCATGAAAACATATCTGTTGCATTCTTCTTTGATCCATAACCGCCAACCGTCAAAAAAAGACAGTCAGCGGCTATCCAGTGCTTGGTGGCGTCTGTTCTGGGCTCTCAACAAAATTGATTATTTATTGCTGTGTTTCCGTTAAACGTTCGTGCCGATTTTTTTTTTTACAAAGGACAGGGGTGTCGGCCCTGTGCTAAAAAAAAAACCCCAAGTTCAAATAAACTGGAGGACCAGGGTTCACCAAGCTTTTGTCTGGACCCTAACCCACGCAGACCAGTACAGCTGGTTGAACCTTACGGGAGTAAAAAAACAAAACTCCAACTGGCATAGCTTGGGGGATTTCAGGGACACAAGGGTGCCATTACCGCTACAAGGTATTAGAGGTTCACCATTGTGAAAACTAATAGCATATGCATAGCTGGTGGTCATTCTAAACAGTTATCCAGATATGGCTCACAAATTAAAAAACTGAGAATCATACCCAAGTGTTATATTTATTTCTGGCATTTTCTGTTATGCGTGCTGAAACATGGACGGATGAATAAGCACTTTGGACGAAAGCCCAATGTAGGCTCTTGAAATGCTGGATCATTATAGAAGAATGGGGCGTATCTCATGGAAAAGAGATGAAACAAACTATAATTTTCAGAGGGTCCTAGAAATACTAGGGATGTAAAAGAGAACTATTGTGGGAAATCTAAGGTTGTCGGGCAGCTTTAAAGATACTTTGGAGAGCTAAGTTTTTCGCGTCTTGAACATAAAATTGCATAACACCTTGCAGAAAGGACCATAACAGGGGTAGAGCCTTGAAGTTTCAACGTGCATGCAAGGGGAAGACAGCGTCTATAATATGTGGGTGGGAAACATAACATCAAGAGATGGACTGGAATTTATCAGAGTCTATCAGAGTGCACCTACACTAGACAAGAGGACAGAAGACGTCGGAGATCCATTACAGCCAATCCTTCGTTGTGGAGATATGGACAACTTGATGATGATCGATGATATTTGCGTATACACCGTGCACAATGCATTAAACGTGGTATGGCGCGGTTTGTCGCGGCGATTTGTTGCTATGCAGCAAATATACTGGAAAGCAGATCCCGATATTCTTCGTCTTATATAGACGTGAATTTTGTGTGTGCTTGTCCTAAGTCTAGGGAAGGACCACGCGGATGAAAAATATTATAAATCATCTCAGGAGCGGATTGATGTTTAAATTAATATATATGTCTACGTAAAGAAGATGAACATGGTCAATTCGACAGTACCATTTATTCTACTAAGCCGTTGACCTTGACGTGGTAACGGCTAGTGAAGTCAGTCAACGTGCATGTGACAATGTACATTCTCCTGCCATGAATTATAATTTGGTATGAACATTTATTTCAAATAATGATTGCCTGTATCGTTTCGTCAACATATTCAAGTCTGTACCCATTAAATGATGTCTCGTTGCAAACTGTACCCTACGAGTCCAGCGTCTACTTTCTCTTCGGTTTGGTCACACAGTCTTCACCCATTATAGTATTATATGCCAACACAATACGGGCCCACTAATCATTCGCAAAACTTATTATCCAAAGATACGTCGGCCACAGACAGTAAGCCCGACAGGCCAGTAACCATGGAAGAAAGTAGGTAACAGCAACCCAGACGGTTTTTATCACTAATCTTCTAGAACAGAAAAATCTGGCACGTGGAAGGTGACTAGACGAAAATAATAACATCTGAAATAGACAAAGTCTGACATTGGCTATATCAGCACATCTCACAGAAGAACGAAGACTGATTTTCTTAGCGACATTTGACAGCATTTGTAGAAGGAAAATATAAGTTAAGTACATAACATCATAGTTGAACAAAAATGTACAAAATGTGTGAAAACGAACGTTTGTAACGATTGTTACAATCGTCTTGTGACAAATAAGAATTGTTTATTTTGAATTAAAGAAAGTCCTTATAGCATATTTAAGAGTGTTTTTCCCCTGTGGCTTGAGCATTGGCAGTATTGTGCTGGAGAAGGAGAGAAGGGAAGAATTATGTAAAATTGTACACATGAGTAATCGCTCACGAGATAACAACGTTATTCAATGCAATTTTAATTTCTAGCGCAATAAAATTCATACCTGGAGGTATAATACATTTCTTCTAGCCCACGACAAAATGCTTGCTTACTATTTACATAATCCCGGTGTGAACGGTGGTTTGGTTTTGATAGAGTGAAAGAGTGTGGAAAAATGGTTTAAGAAATATAAATAAGTTTAGTTACAGATTATTTGTCATTGTTGCAGGGAGATAAGATGAGTGAAGTAAAACTTTGTCGTAAGGGAGGAAACTCCACATATTTCGGTTGATGGATTTTTTATTTTTTTTTATTTAATTAATGTGTTTGCTACTTCATTTTGTAGCACGCCCCTTTCAACCATCTACCATGTACATGGATTTGTTGGTTATATCAGGACGTGTTTCTTTTATTGTAATATGTTTTTGTTTGTATTTGTTTTATATTATATTATCTCTAGTCGGTATTTTTCCTTTTGTAGTTATAGTTCAACATGGTTTTTAAAAAAAAAGTTCCAATATATGCTATTTTCTAAGTTAGTATGTTTTTGATTTTTACTGGATGGTTTATTTGGTTAATCTGTGTGTTTCTGGGGCGAGTCTTTCACCAGTTTGGACTACTGGTTCAATTCCTTATTTGATTTTTATATGTTAGCTTTAGTTTTTGTAATATAGTGTTTTATTAACTTTTGCATTTCTGAAGGGCTATTTGTGCCTATGAGATTTTCTACACTCATTTCTACCTTGTGGTTACTACAGTATGTCTTAATGTTTTGCCTCTGTTGGTCATATTTTTTGCAGTCCACTAGAAAGTGCCTAATTGTGTTTGGTTCTTGACACTCTTCACATGTGGGTTCCTCAATCATGAAATATCCAGTTCCCAGCTTGAGTCTCAGCAATTTTTTATTAATTGGTATTTTTAGTTCATCTTTTATTTGACATTTTTTGCTTGGTTTTTTAAGGATTTTATATGAGTGTCTTGCTTTTTTACTTAGGTCCCATGCTGTTATCCATTCTTTAGTTATTTTTTGAGCAATTAAGCTCTTAATTTCAAACTTCCCTAAGCCTACTTCAATTTGGTTATGGCTAGTTCTCCCCCCTTTGGCTTCTTTGTCTGCTAGCTCATTTCCTGCTATCCCCACATGTGATGGTATCCATGTTAGTGTTGCACTGCATCCTATATTTTGTAGATATGTATTAACCTGTAGTATTTCCTCTATAATGTCTGGCCTGCTGCCTTCTGTTCTGTTTCTGATTGCTAGTACTGATGATAGGGAATCTGTGAGAATGGTTACTTTTTTTGGTGGATTTTCTGCAGCTATTTCTAAAGCTTTTAGGATTGCCACTAATTCTGCTGTAAAGATAGATGTATTACTTGTTACTTTGTATCTTTTATAAATTTTTAATTTTGGTATTGCTATTCCTGCTCCTAATTGTCCTTCTTCATCTTTGGACCCATCTGTATATATAGTTAGGCTATTATTTGTATACCGTTCTATGTGCTCTAGTGTTTTACTTTTTGCTGAGATTATGTCGTTAGATTTATTTATGATCTTTGATAAGTGGGAGTCAGTTTCTGGCACTTTTAATTCCCATGGTGGGATCTTTGCTTTATACAGAGCACTACTGTTTATCGCATTAAACAGGTCTGGGTATTGATCCACTTCATCCATTGTTTTCCACCCTGACGGGTATCTATTATGGTTTAATGGAATGTGGCCTATGTACTGGTTACCCCTATCAAAGGTTTTATGTGCCGGGTGAGTTGGATCTTTTGCCACTCTTGCCCAGTAGCTGAATCTCAGTTCTTTTCTCCTTAGCTCCAGGGGTATAATGCCTAGCGCTACTTCTAGTGCTTCTGCTGATGTTCCCTTTGAGGCACCTGCTATTATTGACAGTGCCTGGTTTTGGACTGTGTCTAGTTTCTTCTTATTGCTTGGGGCGGCTGATGCATAGACAACACTGGCATAGTCAAGTTTGCCTCTAATAAATGATTTATAGAATGTTAACATTGTCTTATTGCAGGCGCCCCAACCACTTCCTTTCATATATCTTAGCATATTAATAAGTCCTCTACTGCTTTGCACTAAAAGGTCTATGTGTTTGTTCCAGTTTAGTTGCTGGTCTAGTACCATGCCAAGAAATCTAGTTGATTTTGCTGTGCATACTTTTTGCTTATTAATGCTTATGTCAATTATATTGTTTTTAATTACACGCCCTCTACTGAAAATCATTCCTATGGTTTTTTTAACGTTTAGATTAAATCCCCACTTGTTCATCCAGTCAGATACTTTATCTATTTGTTTTTGTACTGTTTTATAGAGGAATGGGAGATTTCTTCCCGTTCTCCATATCGCAGCATCATCTGCAAACTGAGATAGGTTGTTTTTTAAGTCCTTAAACTCGTCGCCTAGGTCGTTGACCATAATCGTAAAAATTGATGGTGATATTACTGATCCCTGGGGAATTCCATTCTGTTGCTCATATACCTCAGATCTATCATTGTTTATTTGTACCATGAAGTATCTATCCTGCAGGAAGTTTTCTAGGTAATTGTAGGTTCTGCCTACTATACCTAGTTTCCTGATTTTATGTAGTGCACCCTCCCTCCAACACTCATCATATGCTCTTGCTACATCAAGGAATATAGCTACTGTCTTTTCATTCCTTTTGAAGCCTGTTTTAACATCATGTTCCAGCCTCAGCAGTTGCTCTATTGTACTATGTTGGCTTCTAAAGCCTGCCTGGGTTGGACTGTACAAATTTATGCTTTTCGAGATGAAATTTTAGTCTGCTGTTGACTATTGTTTCTAGAATTTTTCCTAGATGTGATGTTAACGATATTGGCCTGTATGAGCTGACATCATGTGCTTCCTTATCTGGCTTTAGTATGGGGATGACTACTGCTGTCTTCCATGAACATGGTATTTTTCCCGTGTGCCAGATTTTGTTGTAGAGGGATGCAATCACTCTTAGAGTTGTATTTGGTACCTTTTTGAGGATTTCATAGCTCAGAATGTCTTCCCCAGAGGTAGTATTGGTTTTTTTCTGCTAAAGCTCTTTCTATTTCATCTACTGTAATATCTGCATTTAAATACTTAGCATCCTGTGTGGTTTCCATATTTTCTTCTTTTAATTTTTCTAGCAGTGTTTTTCGTCTATTTATTTCTGCCTTATCTAGACTGTCTATTGAACTAACCTGATAAAAGTATTTAGCTAGTATGTTGGCTTTTTCTCTATCTGTTTCGGCTCTCTCTGGTATTTTAATTGTTGGGATTTTAAATTTTTTGCTGTTTCCTCCTTTAATTGCTTTTAGTTTTCTCCAAACTGTAGTTATTTGGGACCTATGGTTTAATGTTTGACAAAATTTTTCTCCAACTCTTTTCTTTAGCTCTGAATATTATTTTATTTGTTTCATTTCTTATTTTTTTATAGTTTGTGTAATTCTCTTCAGTTTTGGCTTTTCTATACTTTGTAAGGGCCCTCTCCCTCAATTTCAGTTGTTCTGAACATCTGTCTGTCCACCATGGTACTGGATTTTTATCTTTGTTTCTTTTCCTATTTTTACCTTTTTGTGTTGGTTTTAAGTGCTCAGGCATATTCCTGTTTGGTATATATTTTATTGCTATTTTTAAAATCTCATTTGTTAGTTTTTCTGCAAATATATCTATACTGTTAGATTCAATTTGTTCTATGCTTAGTTTACCTAGCTCTAATTGGAAGGACTCCCAATTTGCCTTTTTTAGGTTGAATGTGGGTTTCGAGCTTTTTGGACTAGTTCTATATTTGTCGTTTAGGTTTATTTCTATGGGTAAGTGGTCTGAGCTGGAGTCATTCAGTACTTCCCATTTAGTAGAGGCTAGGTTTGGTGTTATAATACTTATGTCTATTGCTGTATCTCCTCCACTGTTGCATGGGTTAACCCTTGTCACTGAGCCATCATTTAGTATGATTAGCTCAGCACTTTCAATGTAGTCCAACAGTCTTTTTCCTGCTGGATCATTACTGTTGTTACCCCATGCCTCATGGTGTGCATTAAAGTCACCTACCAATAATGTTCTTTGGTCTATTTGTGTGTTAATAGTGGCAATGTCCCTATCGGTTATATTACCCTTGGGGCTATAAATGTTTATTATTTTTAAGTTATCTGGCTCACTGTCTAATGTTATACTTATTCCTTCAATATTTTCTGTGTTGAATTGTTCCCAATTTAATATTTTGTAGTCTTCATGTATTAAAAAGGCCACGCCCCCTCCTCTTCCCTCAGGTCTATCATTTCTAAGTGTTATATACCCTTGGTAGTTCAGTTTTTGTTTGGGGTTCAGGAGGGTTTCTTGTATTGCAAAGATGGGTTTTGCCTCCTTATACTGTCCCATAAGAGACATCAAGTTCTTCCTGGCACCCCTACAGTTCCACTGGACTACTTTGATAGCTCTAGAGTCTTTGGTCCCCATTTAGTATGGTTAGCTTAGTTATGTTATTGTTTTTATTAGGTTTTTTGATAAGGGATCTACTTTTTTTGGTTTTGCACTTTACCTCTTATGTTCTCTACAAACTCATCATTCCAAGTAACCATTATACTCTGAACTCTTTCTGCGAGGTATGGTAGGTGTAGTTCCACTGTTTCCTTAAATTTTTTTTCCATATTTTCTATAGGCCTAGCTCTTTCTCTCTCTATTTTTTTTAGGATTTCTTCATTAGCTTCTTTTATCTCTGCTATTTTTTTGAGGTCTCTCTCTATTTCCTTTTGTGCTGTTTTCATTTCTTCTAGTACCTGTCTGGCTTGGATGAGGATATGTTCCGTCTCTTCTGTGTTGTCATCTTCTTTACTGTTTATGGGTTCTTTCTGGATTTTTTCCTTTATGTCTTTCACTTCACTGGTTATTTGTTGTATTTGTTTCTTAATGATATTTTCTTGAGAGTTTTGGAGATGGTTGTTGGTTTTCTGTCTTTCTTTTATTTGCCAGAATGGTTTGTTTGTTTCTAGTGATTCTTTTAATATGTGTTTTGTCTCTTGATAGACTGGGCATCCCTGATACCTGGCACTGTGGTTACCCTGGCAGTTTGCACATTTTCTGTTTTTGTTTTCTCGTTTATAATCTTTGTCCTCCTTAGCCATTGGACAGTCCACATGTCTGTGTGCTCCCGCACAGAAACTACACCGTGTCGCTCTTTTACACACATGTTGGGTATGGCTAAAGCCTTGACAGTTTGTGCATTGTATAATGCTAGGTATGAATACCTCTGTCATTTTGGCTCTCTGGTGGAGTTTGACTTGCTTGGGTATTTCTGTGCCCTTTACACTTATCACTACCACTGTCGTATTCTTTTGCTCTTTGGTTTTGATTCTTTCTACTTTTTCTATCTCTGTTTGTGGGTTTTCTTTCGTTATGTTAGTGTGGATCTCCTCTTCTGTTAGGTTTGAGTCGACCCCTTTGATGACGAATCTTCTAATTTCCTTGATCAATTCAATCTTTACCTTTATCCCATGTGCGAGTTGTGCTTCTTTTGGGTTACTTTTTAATTCATGTAACAGTGCTTTGCCTTTTTCTGTGTTGTTTACAGTGATTGTTACTCCATTTCCATGTCTTTGCACTTTGTCAATATATTTTTTTCCTATTATTGCTTCTAGAATGACCAGGATTTTGTCATCCGGGAGAGATCTCAGTGTGGCTTCTGTTCCAGCTATCTGAGTTATTTTGATTCTGTTTTTGGTTTCTTTGTTTTCTCCTCCTCTGGTTTCCTGACTTTTTTTGCTTGTGGTCTCGTGGTTGTCTTCTTTCCTGTGTCCTGTCTGTTTGTTTGCTGTCCGGGTTCCTGCGTCTTCGTTTTTGTTGTTTCTGCTTACTGCAGTTTTAATTGCGCCTCCTTTCAGATTTTCCTTTATTGTTTCTATTTTGGGTCCAATTTCTGTGTTTCTGACTATAGGGCTAGTGATCCTGTTCTTTTCTGTCGGGTTTGGTGTTCTACCCTTTTCAGCTGGTTTGACCCATGCTTTTCCCTCTCCGGATTGCGACCTGAGCATTGGTGGCATTGTGATTTATCCTCTGGTTCACTCTGTCTAATGCTAAATAACACAAATTATGACTAGGCCTATTTATTTTACTAAAAATAAAACAATTTAAAAAATAATTAGTAGATTATTTTCCTTGGCATTATAAGCTGGCTGCACTTCTTTCTCTCTTTTTTTTTTTTTTTTTTAAATATTGGCTAATTACTCTATCTTTATTTTATACCTATCACTGATGACTTACAATTAGTATTTATGCTCTATCTATGCTAAGTTAACACAAGACAAGTTCTTAATATTTTTTTAATATATAAATTTTAAATTATGTTTAGATATAAATAGTTAAAAGCTGACTAGTCCTACTACTAAGCTAGTAAATTTGAATTAACTTTAATTTTGTTCACGAACGTCTCAACGATGAAAGATGCCTGAACAAGATGGCTACGGCACTTTACAAAAGAAGACCCCACGTGGTTGGCCTACCTGGGCTTATTTATTCTATTTCACTTATATTTTTATTTAAACCAATACTCCAATCAATTATTAACTAACGTTAAAAGCAATTAACCAATACTAGAGGTTATTAATAATATTGAGATTAAATATGTTAGCGAAGAGAAAAAACTTATCTGAAATTCGTCTTGTGTAGCGTCTCGATCATGGATAAAAGTGCTGGATTATGGTTAAGTAGATTTAGTGGGTCAGCAATTATGGTGTAGAAAATTAGCATATGACGAGTTTGTAGTAAGCCTTAAAGAAGAGGGTACGCTGTTCAGGTAAAACATTCAAAGGGGGATAATGTAAGATTTATGTCCCTTGCGGATTTGAGTGAGTTGGAAAAAAAAGTACGCACGGGAAAGTTGAGATGCGTGAACACAGTTTAGGGGGAACAAAGAAAAATGAGAACGGGGTTGTTTAGAGCAGTCGGGTTTGAGACGCGCTATGCGTAGGAAGGAAAAAGGGTTTTCTCGCGAGTGTTAAAGTTAGACTTGAGAAACGCGCCCAGCATAATAGATTTGTGAGAAAACATACTCAGTCTTAGATGATTAGCAAGAATTATGCTGTGAGAAATAGAGCGTATAGAAAACGCTCAGTACATTTGTTGCGCACATATTTTGGACGCACGGATTACGACATAACTAATTGATATGAAAAAGAGATTACAGTCAAAGTTATATCATCCATGATTTGATTTATACTTTTGATTATGTGGATGGTCTCTTCTTGAATATTGATTTCGCGGATGAATATCGAATTTATGTAATTTCTCATTTGTTAGGGCCAGAAAATAGATTGATCTTGTTCAATATGTTTATGGCCTGAATTTATATGTATTACTTGTCTAGTACTAGAAGGTTCAGTCTTATATTGTATATCTTGGTATGTTTAGGTCGGACTATATTCTTTGTGCCGAATTCTGGGGCAGGTATTCGTTTCTCGAGGGATGCGTAGGGAGTCTCGACGATGCCGCCTGATATGGCTGTGTGTGTTTCTTGGGCTGGTCCTGAAAAATGGTTGAAAGTGATCTGTGAATGATCTTTCAGAAGGAGATTGTTTCTCTACGAGATGTTTATTGTCAGAGATTCTCCTCATGTACTTTATTGTGTTTAATTCGGACTCCAGGTAATACCAGACCCTTTTGATGATCTCTATTTTCGGTTAGGTCTAGATGGACGCAGTGTTATCGGACATCTAGGATCGTTTTGTATATCGATGAAGATGACAGGTTTGCCAACAGTTCTTATGCATTACATGAAGCAATCCTAGTGATACAGAACTGTATGGAAACATTCATGAGAGTATTTATATTCACATTACGAATTAACTTCGGCCCATCATTTATCCTTCTTATGAGTGAGTGAGCGAAACTCAAGAAGGTGGCCATGTTGTATTACTGTCATCACAATGCATCACTGTCAAGAGAACAGAATATCAATCTTACTATCGGACAGTGGTATAGAGATCTTACTATGATGGAAGCCCACTATCGTGGTTTAACTATCGTTGTATAAACACCTGATATAAATACAGCTTAAGAACTTAGCCAAGAAAGAAAGGGTTCGGCCAGTGAACCTTTTGTTATGCTTACATACTCATCTCCACTGACGCGTTCAGTCAGTTAGAGGATAAGGCGATAGTCTACCAGAACATTGAATGTTGGACTCGTATCGCCATTGTATTTGAATGCTGCATGAAATATGTCTGATGTTGCCACCTACTATTTGAATACCATGATTTACCGTGTCAACATGTACTTATGACTGTATCCGTTCTGTCCAAAGTGTGTCTGATTAAACAGCATGAAACGACTACAGCAGTCTGCATTGGTGACTTATAAGTAGGAGTGAATGAGTGCCTTATACTGGTCAACATACGAACATTCCACCATTCGCACAACTAACACATCACACTCTCACTCCATATCTGCATAACACTGCGTCGGTTGAGTTGACCTTTGCTCCACCTGCAGCACCCATCATATTCATCACTGGTGTGCGTAAGGAGAAGATACAGAAGAAGAAATCACATCTTTACAGTGGAGTCCCGACACGTTACAGTTGCGACACTTTACAGTGGTAGGCCAGATCCCTTCGTCCAGCCTTCGCAGTCTTAATCTTCAGAAGTCACCGAGTGTTACAAGAACGTTTATTTTGATTAAATGTGACACACATCAGCACCAGAAGGACAAACTTACAGACGATGTCATCCTGACCTGTCAAGCGTAAACTGGAACTAGGTCAGCGCTTGTTTATCTTTGTAACAAAACAGACAGCAGTACACATCGGTATTGAATTGAACAGTTGACTATTTGGCAGGAAATAAAGCATTATTGAACTAAGAAGTCTGTATTTCATCGGTGGATATTCTATATACTAATTGTTAAACTTTGTAATAAATTAGTTCAATAATTTAAAAAATTTATTAAAAGTGGCAGTTTAATTTACATTAAAAAAAAACTGTGCCTGCTTTGCAACACCCTATCCACAACACATACTATTCAATGATATATTGTATGCTATATGCATTTATGCTATTTATGTCTACATGTTGCTTGTTTATATGTTCGTGGGCGGTTGGTGAGGTGACTAGAACAAGAAATACCGAGTTACATTGGTCTTGTACTAGTGTTCTGTAGGGTGCATATTTCTTAATTGAATTTGCATGCAACATCAGTTGCTATTTTTGTTAGTTGTGATGAGGTGTTCCTTTCTTCGTAGTTTTTGTTAATAATTTTGTGTTCCTTAGTTTTGTTTGATCTGTTTGTATTTGTAGATCTTCCCTTTTCTGTCATTTATTTTTATACACCATTTTACGTTTATACACTGTGGCGTTATTTGTTTTGTTATTACCTTGCAGTTATCATCACATACTTTGTGACATTATTTTTGGTTAAGCTTTTTCATTTAATTTGATTTCTGCAATTGTTTTCATATTGTCTTTATGATTGTCCTTTGTAAATGTCTTTGGTTGACATAAGATATATGAGGTATTTTTGAGTACACTTATATGAGAGTACGGGCCAGTACTTTATTATTATGATTACTGTACAAGGAAGTATACAAGACCTGTTTAAGGCTTGTCTCCCACATTGATTGGGATAGAAAGATATTATTTTCCACAGGTACTCAAGTGATCATTTGTTTCATTATAAACAAGATAACCATATAAGGTCTTTGACTAAGACTAAGAGAGTAAAATAAAGTGAAGTGAGTTACAAGTCTATAGAGAAAAAACAGAAAGATGAGAATAAATGGAAAGCAGAAATTGAACAAAAGAAGATAGAAGCTGAGGCTGAACAAAAGAGATTAGACAGAGAAACTGAGGCGAGAAAAGCTGCTGCTGAGGAGAGAAAACTTCATGCTGCTGCTGAGGAGAGAAAAGCCGCTACTGAGGAGAAAAAAGATGCTGCTGAGGAGAGAAAACTTCTAACTAAGAAGAAAAAAAATTAGAAGCTGCTGCTGAGGAGAGAAAACTTCAAGCTGCTGCTGAGGAGAGAAAACTTCAAGCTGCTGCTGAGGAGAGAAAACTTCAAGCTGCTACTGAGCAAAAAAGATTAGAAGCTGAGGAGAGAAAAGAAATAAGAGAACATGAACATCAGAAAGAACTTTTAGCATTTGAGTTAGAAAAAATGAAATTGACAAATATGAGTATTGTTAATCAATCATCTGGTGGTAATGTTAAACCCTTTACTTACAAGGTCAAGGTACCAGCGTTCAACTCTGCCAGTGATGACATAACATTCTGGCTTGAGAGATTTGAACGCGCTTGTCGAGCTCATCATGTGGATAAATCACAATATGCTAATCAGTTGTCTGAGAATCTAAAAGGTGATTCTCTGACGAGTGTATGTTTGGTTTAGGAAGCTGACAAGGATAATTATGAAGTTATCAGGGCAGCCTTGATAAAGAAGTACCAAACTGTCAGAGGAGGTTATCGTAATTTTGTTTAAGACACAATGGTACCTGAGACAGGGGTAGAATTCTCAGAATTCATGGCAAAAGCACGTCTTACATTTCAACGATGGATTGAATTATCCAAAATAGAGAAAACATATGAAGCTCTTATGGATTTGTTGCTCAGAGACAAGATCATGTCCTCTGTGAACAAACAATTCCTTGAATTTTTACACGAGCGTAAACCTCAAACATTAAACAAAATGCAAGAATTGTGTGGTGACCAAATACGTCACGGCACACCCTGACGTAACTCTTAGCAACACTAAGATTAAAGAGGGTATGCCAGTTGCGTCAGCAACACAATACAATAATAATTACTCACACAAATTCCAAGGAGCTCAAAATAAATTTGATAAAAAGGTTAGCTGGAATAAGTATCAAAACCAAGGTAACCACTCAAATCAGGGTTCTTCTCCGAAGAACTGGAATCGGGCTGACAGTCCTCGATACTCGAGGTGTGGCCATAACTTTAGACATTTCCGCAAAGGAAGTCACTATAGGAACTACCCAAGTTCTCTTTCATGGAAACAACAAAACCAACAATACAGAGACACTCATTATAGTGAGCATGATGATTATGATCATGAATATTATGATTCAAACCCATGTAGGGGTTATAACAGAGGAGGCAATAATAACTATAGAGGTTATGATAACACTGACAAACAACATTTTTCTTTCTTATATAAGAATAAGTGTTCTTAGATCAGTTTCATGCGCTGATTTCAAATCTGAAATCCGTTTATCTCTATCACATCGGGTTCTTAAGATATTTGGGAATAAATATATTTTTGGGAAACCGTTATTTGCTCCGTTTCATTTTTACTATATAACTTATTAAAAATTAATAAAATGCAAAATAATTCTACTTTTTATACTGCTAAAAGATGCATGACATATGTTACGCTATTTTTCCAATAGTTACTGTATTTTGAAATAACTCTGAGCGAAATATGGCTTCTAGAAGTTGTAAAAATTCGGCTTATCTGTTATGTTACGTGTGCGGATATTTTACTGATCGTGTTCACCAGAAAAACTTTACACCATTACTAAAGAAAGCATATGAACTTTATTTCGATTCGAAAGTTGATGATGCAAATAAATCTTGGAAGCCAAATGCAGTTTGTTCGACTTGTGCAAATACATTGGCAGGTTGGTTACGAAATATCGCCTGAAGCATAAGTCGATGCCTTTTGGTTTCTTTTTAAGTGCCAGTAATATGGCAATGAACAAAGACAAATCACGCTACTGTGATTGTTACTTCTGCTTGACAAATATCCATGGTTTCACTTTTAAAACTAGAAAGTCTGTGGTTTATCCAAATATTGAATCGGTTTCGAAACCAGTGCCTCATGATCCAATCACGTGTCCGATCCCAGTTCCACCAGAACAATATCCGTTGGACGTGAATGAACCACAGAAAGTGATAGTTTACCTGCTTTAGAAACTAATTCTGACTCGGATTATATACCGGTGAATGATGGTGTTAACTTAATTAACCATTCAGAACTTTCAGATCTAATACGTGATCTCGCTCTTACCAAAGGACAAGCGGAATTACTCGGTTCGCGACTCAAAGAATGGAATCTTTTAGCGCCCAATACTCCGATATCTAAATTTCGTCATAGACACAGAGAACTTGTTCAATACTTTGTGATGGATGATGACATTTGCTATTGCAAAGATGTAAACGGTCTAATCGTACACCTCGGTCATGAGCAAATAGTCAATGAATGCCGACTTTTCATCGACTCTTCCAAGACTAGTCTAAAAGCCGTGTTATTGCATAACGACAATTTATTTTCATCAATTCCAGTCGCCTACTCTGTTCATATGAAAGAAACTTATGACAATATGGCTATACGTTTGGCAAAAATAAAGTACAATGACCACCAATGCCGGATTTGTGGAGACCTAAAGGTCATTGCAATTCTCACGGGCATGCAGACAGGGTATACTAAATTTTGTTGCTTCCTATGTAAATGGGACAGCCGCAACAGACAGGAACATTTTGCAAGAAAGGTGTGGCCTATCAGGGATCGTAGGCAGCTCGGGCATAAAAATGTAATACACGAGCCATTAGTTAACAAAGGGGGGGGGTGGGAGGTCAGCATCTCATTTTACCACCGTTACATATAAAGTTGGGGCTCATGAAGAATTTCGTAAAAACGTTAGATAAAACGAGCAAAGCTTTCACTTATCTTCGAGAAAAGTTTCCGCAAGTTAGCGATGCAAAGATAAAGGAAGGTATCTTTGTAGGACCTCAGATTAGGAAAGTTATTGCAGACAAACAATTCGAGAACTTGTTACATGTAGTAGTGAACTTCGCGCATGGATGGCATTCAAATCGATCGTCGATAACTTTCTGGGAAATCACAAATCTGTCGACTATGTGCATATTGTTAAGCAGTGCATAGATGCATACAGAAGTATGGGCTGTAAAACGTTGTCTCTCAAATATCCATTTGCATCGATTTCGCATCTTGACTTTTTCCCTGACAACCTTGGCGAAGTCAGCGATGAACATGGAGAACGATTCCATCAAGATATCGCCGTAATGGAGTCACGTTATCAAGGACGGTGGGGTGTGACCATGCTTGCCGATTATTGTTGGATGCTTCATCGCGATGTACCACATGCCATTCACCGACGAAAGTCGACTGCAAAGAAATTCAAGCCTACATAACTGTTATACTTCTGTACGAATGATGTTGTAATACTGTATGCGTTGTTAAAAAACTTCAATTGCGTATTTCTAGAGATCCCGACCTGATAGAGAAAAACGGTTTGCAGATTTAAAAACAGCGCATTAAAATTGACCAG
>JAMPIV010002286.1:0-39916 GCA_024509875.1 Oreohelix idahoensis | reverse complement strand
TATTTGAAGATGTCCCTGTATCAAGTATGCAATCCCTTATCTTTTCTTCAACATCTATTTTATCATTTATGGTACTCCATCATAATATTTTAAATGATGATCCAATCCATAATGCTTCGCAACTATTCTTGTGCTACTCCCGTTTCATGATTATTCTAGGTCCATGACCTATATATTTCATACTATATGTGGAACCATTCAAGAATACAATATCAACACTTGTAATAACCAAAATTCAACACTTATATATGTTAACACAACGGAATAGGAAAATATACTTTGTACATATTAAAAAGGTCGACACAAAATATGTCTTCGAGGTCGAAGATTTGTCAGATTTATTTTGTGTCTGTAACATCTGCATTCAGGCAGATGGGCAGTCTAATGTTTCTTAACTTCAAAAAATTTCCTCAGTCATTCACTACACGATGTGGGATATTGTGGGTGGGGGTATCCAGGGCCGGATTAAGCTAGTGCGGGGCCTGTAGCATATGTTAAGAAAGGGGCCCTATATTTAAAAAAAAAACAATAAAACAACACAAACATATTTGAACACATACATTTTTAATTTGCATAGTAATTATCATTATCAATTAATTCGTGCTTGTAATCCTATAAACTTGCCACTCATGTTGCTGGCGTTGTCATAACTTTGACCACGGCAGTCTTTAATATCAATGTCATTTGCCTTTAAAAAATTAAGTAGACTTTTAGTAAGCTGTTCAGCACTCTGACCTTCCATATCCAAAAATGTCACAAATCTTTCAACTGGTCCAGATGGCAAAACATAGCGCAGAGTCAAAGGCAGCTGGTCCATATTAGATATATCTGGAGTAGAATCCAATGAAACGGAATAATACTTGTATTTCTTCATTTCACAGTGAATGTGATCCAGTATGCTGGATCCAATCAGATTGATGAATTCCTCACACGTTGTTTTAGATAGATATGATGTATGTCCAAATCCTTTGTTTGCATGAGTACTTATATGCTCTGCCAGATAAAAAAGGAGATTCAAAACTTCAAGTAATTCTAAAAAACCCTAAGTAATTTCCCTTTATAAGGGTACCCAAAACAATTTCATCACTGCCCGAAATGAAAGGCCTCCTTATGCTAAAAACTTCACAACTTCCATTATTCGGTCTAGAAGTTTGTGTCAATACTTTTCTTGAATGTCCATTTGTTTCACGAGATGGGAATCGACACGTTCACCTTTGTTTTACGCATCAACAGTGAAATTAAAGCTTGTCTTGGTGAGGAGCTTTCTTCCTGTCGACGCAATTAGATTGCTTGCATTTTTCCAGTCATTAAACCCTTCCGTCAGTAAACTTTGATGAACATTCTGAACTCAAAAGCTTGCATGGGAAACCAGAATAGGCGTCCTTTACTTTTCTGAATAGCATAACCATTTTCAGTTGCATGTTGCGTGTTTGTAAGTTTATGACTATGTGTAAAATACGACGTCTGACAGCACCGAGTTTTCTTTTCAGTGTCATCACAATCGCACGGATGAAATGAGAGAAGGCACTATCAACTTAGTTGTGACATTTTCAACTTCCAGCTTGGATATGCAATATTCACGCGCACAACAGTCATCTATATTGTTTCGGCCAGTCACCAATATCATTAGAGTACTTCTTCGATGTCACTTATTCAGATTTGGCACATTCAGACTCAGTGGCATATACTGGGTTTTGCTGTATTCTTTCTGTTGCACAGCCTGCACTAGTAGAGGATACTAGTTGTTCCTGTACTTCAGCTTCAGCGAAGTTAGAGTACACACACCCAGAACATCAAAATATTCTGTCAGCTTAAGTGTTTTTTGATATCACAAGTTGATCTCTTCTTTCTTTTTCTTCCTTCGCTTTACGTTTTTTTCACTTCCAGAAGCATAATTACGTCCAATATCTCTGTGTCTACAGCTCATTTTTTTGAGTTTTCTAACCTTACATAATCATCAGAAAATGGTAATCAAGATCGAAAGAGAGAGTGCGAGCACGCCTTTTATACCTCAATTAAAACAGAAGTTTCCGTTTCCTAAATTCTAGTTTTTATTGTTAATGCAAATTCATTTCACAAAGAACGAAACAAAATTAGAGGACAGCAGTCGCCTAGAGACAAAAAAGGTGGCTTCCGTAACCAAACGTGACCAAAATTCAACGCCACTTAAAATGGCTTCCGTCCGCAAACAGTTAAGATTAAAATATGAAGATTCACACTATAAGGTCACCCATCTTATGCTCTTTCTCTCACTCAATTTCGTTGACACCAAATGAAAAGGCGCTAAAAGATGGCATAAATCACAAGATCATTGGTTTTAAAAAAACGCTCGTATTTTTTTTTCTTCTCTCTCTAACCAGCGGCACTCGAGCTTTCCAGCTCTTTTGGCCCTATGACATGTCATTGCGAGGCTGAGGCGTGGGGGGGGGGGGGGGGGGGGGGGGGGGGGAAATCAGTGGACTTTCCTTCCAACCCGGTCAGGAGCTTCGCTCCTTCCCATCAACGCTCGTATTAGAAGATGACCAAAAAATTATGTATACCCTTCAAAAGAAGTTAAGGACCAGTAGGTGAAAATGACCCAAAAATAATAAAAAATTATAAAAGTTATACTTCATAAGCATTTAATCTGACATTGATTTTTCTCGAACGACAAACATTCAACACAACTGCTGCATGGGCCACCAGCATTTACCACGTGTGCTAGTGTTCAGCTCAGCAAGCACGCTGAAAAAATGCTGCTGAGACGCCAAAATGTGGGTGTTTTTTTATGATGTCTGAGCATGAAAAAAATACCTGCTATTCCAAAAATGCTAGATGCATGTGGGAGACTATAATGTTGGTCTTGAGCTGTACTCACAAAAGTGTCTTTATAAGCAACACAAGTGCTGCATAACCATTGCACAACAATATGCCTCACCGACGAAAGCTGAGTGTTGTGGATAAAAGAAGAGCCATTGCGTGGTTGCAGGAAGGTCTTACTGTCCAAAATGTCGCTCAGAGGCTTGCAGTATCTCATTCAGTTATTGTCAGACTGCAGCAGCGCTTTGCCCAGGCTGCAATCGTGGAGGAACGGCAACGCACAGGTCGTCCTAGAATCACTACACCTCGAGAAGATCGCTTAATTCGGAGGCAAGCACTGCAACGGAGAACTGCAAGTGCAAATGTTATCAGACAGTTCCTCAGAGATGCTACCAACACTGTTATCAGTGATCAGGACTATTCGGAATCGCCTTCACGATGCCAACGTGCTTGTCGTCCAGCCATTCGACCACACTTGACTGCTGCCCATAGAGCAGCTCGTTTAGCATGGTGTATGCAGCACGTGCAGTGGCGGACGTGCACAGTGGGGCTAACCGTTATGTTCACGGATGAGTCCCGATTTGTCTTGGAGCCTACAGATGGACGAATCAGAGTATGGAGGCGTCGTGGTGATGACGCTTTAGTGATGCTGCAGTCATCGAACGTAACCGATATGGTGCTGATCATGATTGATGTGGGGAGGCATTAGTTTACTCCACAGAAACAGTCCCCCTCTATCATGTGATTTGGAATCTGAATAGTGACCGCTACCGTGACGAGATTCTACAGCCTCTTGCCATCCCAGCCCTGCAAGTTATTGGGCACAATGCAGTCCTTCAAGATGATAATGCAAGACCACACCGTTCTCGTGCAGTAAATGCTTTCCTGCAAGAAGCGGGTGTCAATAGAATGGATTCGTCTGCAAACAGTCCTGATTTGAATCCCATAGAACATCCTTGGGACGAGCTTGGGCGACGAGTTCAGCAACATCAGCCATCTCCTGCAAATCTGCATGAACTGCTTCTGGTACTTCAGCATCAGTGGCAGGCAGTGCTCCAATGCTTCATTCGCAAGCTCATTATTTCCATGCGATATCGGTGCCTTGAAAGTATCGCCAATAATGGAGGACACACACGCTACTGACAATGTTAACCTTTGGTGTTATTCTCATTAATTTTGAAAATGAGGGTTGTACTGATTGCTGTGCTGTCATTATACACACGTTAATGCAACCGTCATGAAAATAGTGTTGATTGTCACTGATAAGCTTGTCATGTTATATTTTGAAGTGCTGTGTTTTTTTTTCATTTTCATTTCACTTTGCACCCTTGATAAAAATGGTCCTTAACTTCTTTTGAAGGGTATACATATTTATTGGCGCGGGGCCCCTAAACGCGCGGGGCCCGTAGCATATGCTACTTGTGCTACTACGTTAATCCGGCTCTGGGGGTATCCTATGTCAATCCATCATATGTCATCTGTGAATGATCATCATTATTTTTTTTTCTTATGTTTCTGTAACATAATATCCTTGGTGGGGGTATCATATTTGGTCTATGTAATCTTCAGGGATGAACAATATGTCAAAATGCGTCAGTCATTTTTGACTATCTGTCATATCACATCATTATGTGATCGGACTGAAATGTCAAAGTACCATAAACATCCTATTCAACAATATCGAATCAATATTAAGAAATAACCATTTTGTTACACATCTGCATAATACTATTCATATAACCTTGGCATTTGCCAATAATCAGGGGAATATCGTCGCCTATGTGGAGGTATCTTTTTTTTCTATAATCCTCTGGGTGCAGCAATTTTCAATTATTTTTTTCCATTTATTCTCCAATGGTGTGTCCGTAACACCTGTAGTTCACATATGATTATCATAATCCAATCATATCTCTTTTCTGTGTATACTCCATACACTTATGGTTCCCGTATGCGGCAATTATTTTCCTAAATTTGTTCCATGTTTTTAGAATCCATAGAATTATTCGATTATTCTCTCGTCTTATTTCGTAACCACGAAAAGACTGTAATATTATTCCTTTTCCAATAATAATGTGGGGAATGTATAAGCAACCTAAAGAAACGTCAGTTTTACCATCATCAAATTTCACCATAACATGTGGTGTACTATATAAAATGGCATAGGCATCGTACATAAATAGTTGCTTCCTCATCTCGAGTGCCATAGGCAGTATCATCAAATAGTGGCGGGTGTTCAATATGGGGTCAGCATATACAAATGCTACTAAGGGTGTTTTCATTTGCAAAGTCATCATGTGCAAATGCTATTGGGGCATCTGGCATAGGTAGTATCAACAAATAGTGGCGGGGTATTCTATTTTACCTTGTAATACAAGTGGAGCAATGTGTACCAACAGTCATTTGTTTTCATCAACATTTGTGGGGGTGGTGTATGGCTATACATCAACAGTGATGTATGTCAACTTTTCTAATGACTGTTTGCTGTATTATACTAATCTATCTTTCTCTATCTATGTAAATGTTACAAAATCTTCTATAGAGTTACCATAATCATAAAAATGGTATCAGCATATTCTGACATCTGTGTTACAATAATTTCTATCAGTAGGGCTATTAAAAAAGTTAAGTCAAAAACTAGCAAGAATATTAACAGCAGCTGTTGTCAACAAGTATAAGGACAGTATACTGTGGTGTCGTCATGGATAGAGGGAAACAGAATATCTCCAGATTACAACAATATTGTAATTCGAAAGAATGAAGATATTTCTCAGCGAAAAACTTTCAAGTTCAGCATGTCTTCTCAGAATAGTAGAGGCGAAACAGTAAGATAGAGGGTGTAAGAGGCGTAGTGGAAAAATCTTATAATGGTGGGTCTACGGTGGGATGTACAATCTGTTTTGCAAAGTGCAATTATTTAACTATACTATTTTACAACAGTCTTTTATAACCTTATCAGTGATTTAACTTTTGTTGTCAAAAAAATTTATACATGTTATTTTATGATGGTACTACAAACAAATTTTGTGTACATGCAAAAATAAATAAACCTGTGGGGAGAAAAAATAGCATAGTATGCACTGATAATTTTGAATATGAATTTGTGATAATGTGACTTATCAACAGATGTCATAGTAGGATCACTGTGATGGATAAAGGTGATAGGTATAGATGAGTTTAACATAAATGAGATCATAGGGAAAAAGAGATATTAGTAACAGGTAAGAGAAGAACCACTAGTGCAAAGTGCCTGCGTGAATATGCACCAAGATGCATGTAAAAGGAATCACTGGGCTCTGGAACTGCAAGGACAAGAAGTCGGGCTAAGGAAGTGTGTAAGATGATCATTCACAAGGTACAAATCAGTACTATAACAAAATTTGTGTGACACATGTGTTATGACTGGGGTTGTATAAGTTAACATTCTAAAACTATGTGTACTAAGTGTGATTGCAAATGATCAACACTCTTAACTGTTTGTGTCTTTTTTATTTGCACAATTAATAAAATGCCTAATTATAATCATCTGTTGGCTGCTCTTGAGGTACTCTGGTCATCAATAGTAGCATGTCCGGGGAACAACTTGTTGGGTGTGGCTTTGACATCGCATTCTGGAATTAGGTCATCTATAATGGTTTCACCGGGACAGTAACTTTCTCTGTCTGAAAATAGAGTACATCTAAAAACGTTATTACATAAAGTATTTTCACATTCGCGTTGACCATGCTTGAAGTGGCAAGCATATGAAACACCTAGGTGTGTTTCAGAAAAGTTTTACTAGGTCCTTTAGTTTTTCTGCCATTTCCAACATTGCAATGTCTCTACTGGTGAGTCTAGGATCATATTGTGTCGTGATAGGTGCAGTAGGTGACACGATAGCGTTTACTGTTCGTTGAGTAGGTATTTGGTTCGTTGACGATTGCAATGTGGCTTGGGGGGGGGGGGGTGTAGCTGGTAATTCTTCTTGATGCTGCTTGTAAACGTGTCTACGCTTCGTCACAATCTTTCGTCTGACATGATTCTGCGGTACTTTGAGAAATTTGGTGACAGGAGGCGATTCGTCTGACTCCGGGAGATACGGGCGCTTGGCATTGGTACCTACTGGTAAAGGTAGGGCACTGTTCATAGATTCCACACTACTGGCTGGGTCTGGCGAATCTATGTCTGTTTCTTGCTGGTATAAATATACCATTGTGTTGCTATCATGTACGTTTGAGTCCTGTAATGTATTAGGGCTGAAACACTGGTCTCCCATTTTCGGTGCAGTTTCATCTCGATCAGAATACTTACAGATGCTACAGTAAATTTCTTCGGGATGGTTTCGTCAGGATCTGTTTGTTCTGAAAGGAAAACTAATTCCCTGTATTGTATCAGTGGTTTGTCTTCACTGGTACTTGACCCTGAAGTGGGGGTGTGGTACTTCTCAGCTGACGAATTTTCGCTACGTGAATAGGTTTGCGTGTGAATAAAGGCTGACATAGTATTTTCATCCCTTGATGTCTGCGGCATGATTTCTTCATTCAGTATACGCGAGTCTCTGTCTTGGAGTCGATTACGTAGTTCTGCCAGTGGAATGTCCTGTTCGCTTTCAGACGAATCTCGTTGTTGTCGTAACCGTTGTATCGCATCTGTGGGTGGTCTGGGTATGTGATCGTACTGGTATAATTCAGAGTCTGTCGTTTCTGACTCTGACATTTCTGACGAATCTGTACTGGATGGTTGATAATGTAGGGTAGCTTTTCTGACTGGTCTGGTGGTTGTCGTCAGAGGCGTAATGGGGGACGATGTTAATGGTTGTTTCGCATGCGCCTTTGGTTCTTTTCTCTTCATCAATCTTGATGGGGGGTTGGTCAATTTTTGTACCCTGTTGCGTTAAAAGTATTTTAATATTTACACTAATATTCTATTTCTGCTAGTTGGAACAGAGCATTAAAATATATGATAAATAATCCCACAATTACTATATTTCTAAACTAATGTTTCTGTAGGATTTTCTGTCCTGGAAGAAAATGATTTTACTAGAAAACATCATTCAGCACTGTTAATAACTAGTATTGTGTTTTTTGACTTCAGGATCTTGATTACTAAAGTTAATGGAAAACTGGAACCACTATTATTGTCTCACTGTTCTCTTAGTCCTATGACCTTACTCATTATTTCATCATCTGACTGAATTATCTATTTGTTTGAATGATATTGGCTGTTTCTTCATATATGGGTGGTCAGTGTCTTAAATGACACTTATCTTTCAACTTGACAATGCTGACACTGAACTGTCCCTTGTAGATATCAGACTTGGTAGACCCAGCATTAGGGATGCCAATGACCAGTTGAAGTTCACTCTTTGGGGTCCTGCACTTTTGTGGGATTGCCTCTGATGAACAACACAGGCTTCTGATACTTGACAGTCTGGTTTGAGTTATTTCATGGAACCTGAAACATCATATCAGCTTTGGCTAGTATCTGGCTAGACTTGTAGCTGACTAGCACAGATGTCAGACCAGTCAGTCATCAGATGTCACAGTTATACAATCTTAGTAAGTAAGGACATCATTTCAGTGATACAGAAGTATTAACATTTCAATTAATTGTAACTGACTAGCACATAAGTCAGACTAATCAGTCATCAGATGTCAAAGTTATACAGTCACAGTAAGTAACAACATTTCAATGATACAGAATTAGTATTAACATTATCAGTAATAACCATCATCTGGGTTATTCCTCTCCTGTACATCCCTTCATTTTCTATAACTTGCTCTTCCCAAATCACATCAGGTACAAATTCAAACACTAATGCCATTCTAAGCATCTACACCAAATTAATACACAACCAGATAAAGTGAGTGACCAACTGACCAAGCGATCAAGTTGCTTTCTTCGGTAGTACAATTACATAGTTTTGGAATTGAAACCTGGCTGTGGAACACTCCAGTTTACCAGCTGTAAATGGGCACTCAGTTGTGCACTCGAACTAGGGAAGGAAAAGGCATCGAGGAAGGTAACTAGTCACCTAACCTCGTAAAAGCGGTATCTTCCATGATGACGCTTCTAACACTTCATTTGCCTATGACAATCTCTGCCATGGGACTGCCTTTCTCTTCGTAAGAGATACAGCAATTAATTTGATAGATTTTATCTACATTTGACTGTGGGGCTAGTTGTGATTAATTTTTGTACAAGCAACAATCATCCACAATGCACATGTTTAGATCATATTAAAAATAACATTACATTATATCAATAAATATTCTACGTGCATATTTTGTGAAGTCTATACGAACCTGAAATAACAAAAAATATTATACATGATAGTTTCATAATTTCGCTTACCCTCAGACTTCAGACACGTGACTGAACCTTTCTGGCGATCCGCTCACAATTCAGGTGGTACAAGCGTAGTGGCGATTTCTGCCCCTCAGTCTGTCTCAAACCTATTTCAGTGTGCGTTTCCAATTTACCGAACCCTATTGTTGCGCACATATTCTTTGGCGCACGGATTACGCATACAAAAGTAAAATGTATTTATTTGTCTGATAAAAATATATTTATCTTTGAATGCATGTTTTTGGTCTAAAGGGACAGAACTCAGATTAGGCGATGGGTATTCATTCTGTGAGTTATCGCTCTTTGTAGCGTTCTTAAAAATGGAACTCGGCGGAGGAATCTAGACTTACTTTAATCTATTCTATGTTTGGTTAGGAATAGATTGTTATTGCTTCAGTATGTCTATGGCCCGAATCTATGTGTAGTTCTTGTCTATGTAGGACGAGTATGTCTTATATCTTGAGATCTTAGTATGTTTAAGTGGAACTATTTTTCTTGTACTGTACTTTTGGGGTCAGGTGCTTTTCGGCGCATGAAGATACGTTAGGGGTCCTTCGGTGTTAGAAAGCCTATGGCGGGAGTAATGTCGGAGACCTGCCCAAAGTTTGTGATCTCTTTTTGATTATGGGAACGAAGATATTTTCTTCGGGGATTGCTAAATCCATGAGTTCCCTAGTGTTCATTCCATAACGCAAGGAGAAGAGCGTTTTGTGCTTGCTAGTGTATTCTTATGTCAAGGTAAACGTACTTTTGCTGACTTCGTTCATTCCTAGGCTTAAGATGGGCAGACGTTTACATGAATCTACCTATGTCAGTATGTCAGAACGACATATTATTTAGCAGCACTGATTATGTTTCTATACAGCAATTATGAGGACAGATTATGCTGATGCTTGTGGAAACTTTGATATTCATGAATTGAATCTTTATTGGAGCTTGGTCGTACATCGTTATGGTGAGCGATGTTTACAAGACTAGAAGCCATTTTGAAATGCTACGTATTGTCGATCATCTACCAGAGAACAGGGACGCCCTTATTATCCGATGATGATCAAGAGATCACACTTATGAAAGGAAAATCTATTCTTGGGTGATTTAACATTTGCTCAGAAGATATTTGCTGAATGCTATTTAAAGAAATCTCCGCTAGGGTGCAAGCTACACTTATGCTAAAGGAGGTTCTGTCTAGGAGTCACCGTAAACATTATTGATTAACTGACATGACTAGTCAGTAAGGCCTGATGAAGATTTGTTAAACATTATATATTAACTGACCCGATCAGTCAGTAAGGCCTGATGAATACTTATATGAGATCTGGAACTCTGAACGTTTGTAAACTGATGTTCCATTGTGATTGTCCTCAACATGTATGCCAATTTATAATTGTACTCCGTGGGTCAAAAATATGCTATTGATGTCGACCTGTGTTCCTGTAACTGTACCCATTCTGTCAAGTGTGTGCGTCAAATTAAACTATTGAAACGTCTACAGTGGTCTGCATAAGTAACTTCTAGATACGTATGAATGAGTGTTTGAACCTTCAGTCAACTCCACAGAACAGTCACACATTCGCGTATTGACATTTATTACAACACTCATTGTCAACACTGTATTCTTGTCAGGGCCTCATTGTGTCCCAGGACAAGGTGACATGTATACCTGACACTGTGCTCGGTTGTTTGAGTTGACTATTCAGTCCCAGTACATCTTTACAACGTACACTGATAAAACACAGTATACAGCATCCTAGAATAACAGCCTTTATCACTATCACCATCAGAAAAAGACGTTTATCAATGTGGTAGGCCAGATTTCCGGGCTTAACCTGCACAGTGGACATTGCCAGAAGTTAACAGCTACTGATACCAGTTCGTTTCCCTGACGCCTGATACGACACATTAGCAGTGTTAGTCTACACTTGATTGACAGTTCCTCACGTGACGGATGAAACAAATACGGAAACTAGGTCAGGGTTTATTGACATTTTTCGTTGGACATCACAGCATTACATAGAACGTTGGCGAGCAAATTAATTGTGTTAGCAAGAAATACAATAAGCTGAGAAGTCCTACTTTCATCGTTGGACCTTCTGATGCTCATATTGTTGAACACTGTAATAAATTTAAATCAAACATCTAGTATTTATTAAAGTGACAGTTTATTTTGTTTATTCAGAAACTGTGCCATTATATTTCTGAACTGAAACTCTTTCTGCAACACATTGCATTCATATGCTATTGCATTCTATTTATATGATGATATATGTATTTATGTTTAATGTTTGCATATTATGTGTGTGTCTATGTCGTGGGTGGTTGGTGAGGTGACTAGTATAGGATATACCGAGTCATATTGGTCCTATATTAGTGTTCTATAGGGAGCAATTTTCTTTATTGGAAATTTGCTGGCAACATCTGTTGCTATTTTTGTTAGTTGTGATGAGGTGTTCGTTTCTTCGTTGTTTTTGTTAATAATTTTGTGTTCCTTAGTTTTGTTTTGATCTGTTTGTATTTGTAGATCTACTCTGTTCTATAATTTAGTTATATACACCATTTATGTTTATACACGGTGGCGTTATTTGTCTTGTTGATTCCATTGCAGTTGTCGTCACAGATTCTGTGATTATTTTCATTTATTTCTATATTTGACTTAGTTGATTTCTGCAATTGTTTTCATATTGTCTTTTATGCTTGTCCTTTGTTAATGTCTTTGGTTGACAGATGATATGAGATAGTTGAGTACACGTATGTTATAGTATAGACCAATACTTTATCATTATTATTGTTGTACAAGGAAATATACAAGACCTTTGTAAGGCTTGTCTCCCACAGAGATTGGGATTGTGAGCTAATTAATTAAGTTCATTGAGAACTTGCTCCTATTTATTAGGAGATAGATTACATTTTTGTGTCAAGTTATTACTATCATTATTAGACATCATGTCTACATTGGAATACTTTATTGAGTTAGGGAAATCCCTAGGCAAGACTGGAGATAAGTTGGAGGAGTATGCTACCAGTCATTATGAAAAAGCTCAAAAATTGGACATTGAGAAACTGAAGGCTGAGGAGAGAAAACAAAAAAGTGAGGATAGAAAGATGGAAATAGAATTTGAACAAAAGAAACTGCAGATGCAGGTTGAGGAAAAGAGATTCCAAATGGAAATGGAAAAACAAACCAAAGAAGCTGAACAAAAGAGATTAGACAAAGAAGCTGAACAAAAGAGATTAGACAGAGAAGCTGAACAAAAAAGATTAGAAAGAGAAGCTGAGGCTGAGGAGAGAAAAGCAATGAGAGAATATGAACATCAAAAAGAACTGTTAACATTTGAATTAGAAAAATTAAAATTGACAAATATGAGTAATGTTAATCAGTCAAATGGTAACAGTGGTAAACCCGTTACTTATAAGGTCAAGGTACCTGCGTTCAATCCGTTCAGTGACGATATTACATTCTGTCTGGATCGTTTTGAACGCTCCTGTCGAGCTCATAATGTGGATAAATCACAGTATGCGAATCAATTGTCAGAAAATTTGAAAGGTGATTCTCTGACTAGTTTAAGTTTGGTTGAAGAGTCTGACAAGGATAATTATGATGTTATTAGAGCAGCTTTATTGAAAAAGTACCAGTTGACTGAGGAAGGTTACCGTATTTTGTTTAAGAAGATGGTACCTGAATCAGGGGTGGAATTCTCAGAATTCATTGCAAGGACACGTCTTACATTTAATCGTTGGATTGAGTTGTCCAAAACAGAAAAGACATATGAAGCCCTTATGGACTTGTTGCTCAGGGACAAGATTATGTCATGTGTTAATAAACCTTTCTTGGAATTCCTACATGAGCGTAAACCCAAGACACTAAAAGAAATGCAAGAATATTATGACCAATACGTCACTGCACACCCTGACATAACTCATAGCAACACTAAGATTAAGGAAGGTATGCCAGTTGCATCAGCAACACAATACAACCCTAATTATTCACACAAATTTCAGGGACAACAAAACAAGTTTGGAAAAAAGGTAACCATAATAGTTATCAAAACCAAGGAAATCAATCATTTCAGGGTTCTTCTGCGAAGAACTGGAGACAAGCTGACAGCCCTCGATACAGAGGTGGTCATAATTATAGACATTTCCGCAGAGGAAGTAATTATAGGAACTATCCAAATCATCCATCATGGAGACAACAAGACCATAATTATAGAGATACTCATTATAATGAATATGATAACGTAATCATGAGAATTATGACTCAAACCCAAATAGGGGTTACAATAGAGGGAATAATAATGATTACAGAGGCAATAATAATCGAGGTAGATCCCAATACAAGAAACATAAATCTCATTATCATGCAAACTCTGCACAGCAAGAGTCACATGAAGCCTATAAACAGACTAAAGATAATGATGATGCTAATAATATGGCATGTGCCGCTTTTGATTTTGGGAGAGCATCTCAGTGCCCCCAATGCAAAACATTATTTGAACCAACTACGGTGTCCACTTTAAGTTGTGGCCATCCTCTTCCCGCTCTTCCTGCGTCAATCGCGCATGATGGAAGAGGTTCTCTTGTCTTGAATAGAGGTTTAGTTGATGGTACTCCAGTCGCAGTTCTTTTTGATTCGGGGTGCACCACCATTGGAGTGAGGCAGTCACTCGTAGATCTTTCTCGTGCCACTGGAAAAGTAGTCAAATGTGTAACATTTGGCGGCACCTTAGAGAATTACTCTACTGCTATCATTAGGATTGCTACTCCTTTCTTTACAGGAGATGTACACGCATGTCTTCTGCCGAATCCGATCACTGATCTTATCATCGGTCGTATTCACGGAGTCAAAGAATGCACACCACAACAAATTTTCGTTTGGGAAAAACAGAATATGCAAACCGCTAATGCTGTAGTCACTAGAGCTCAAGCTCTTAATGTGCCTCAATCTTCACCTACTGAAGATAATGAAGTGCATAACCAAGATGATCCCTTGGTAATTTCTCGTGACTCGTTTATAAAACAGCAAGAAGAGGATCCGACTCTAAAGAAATTCTTCACTCTTGCAACGAAAGGTGATCCGAATAAAGATACCAAGCGTTAATCTTGGATTACAAAGAAGAATGGCGTACTTGTACGTATGGTGCAAGACTCCGACAAGTCAAGTCATTCTCAGATTCTTGTGCCCAAGAATTTGAGAGTTAAAATCTTACAACACGCGCACGACTCTCAGTGTGCTGGACATATGGGTTTTTCCCGTACAAAGTCAAGAGTTCTTGCGGCTTTCTTTTGGCCTTTTGTGAACAAAGACATACGGATTTATTGTCAATCTTGTATAGTATGTCAAGAAGTCAAATCCAAAGGTCCACGCCATGCTGCACCTATTCAGGCTGCAGACATTCCTATTCGACCATTTCAGAAAATGGCGATAGACATCATTGGTCCATTTAAGATCAAATCTGCTAGAGGACATCAGTTTATCTTAACGTGTGTGGACATGTGCACACGTTGGCCAGAGGCTATCCCTCTGAAGAGCATTACTACTGCTGACATTGCAGATGCTCTGTGGCTTATATTTTCTCGTCTGGGATTCCCCGGAGAAATATTATCAGACCATGGCACCCAACTAATATCGGATACCATGTCTCAAGTGATGTCGACTCTGCAGATAGAGAGATCTTTGAGTAGTATCTATCATCCTATGTCCAATGGGATGGTCGAACGGCTAAATAGAACACTCAAGAACTTATTAGGGAAGATAACTGAGGATCATCCTCAAGATTGGGATAGGGTTTTACCCGCGGCCCTCTTCGCTTACAGAGAGGTCCCCAATGAACATACAGGATTTTCTCCCTTTGAACTTGTCTTTGGCGCGCGACCGCGCGGCCCTATGTCTTTGCTTCATGATCTCATAACCGCTGATAATATTACGGACGATTCACCAGTCCAACATGGTCATTACTCATCACTGTCTGTAATACAGGATGAGGAAACAAGTTTTTCGGATGTTAATCTTCCGCTTCCGATGATTCCACTTCATTCTAGTGAATCATGGAAAAACGTTACTGTTTCTCCGGATTTGTCTCTAGGAGAACAGCGACAAGTTTCGGCTATGTTACAAACATTTCAGGATGTCCTTACTGACATTCCTGGACAAACTCATGTCATTGAACATGACATTATTCTAACTGACCATAATCCTATTAGAGTCAGACCTTATCCTATTCCTATACATTTTCAAGCACAGGTTGAGAAGGAGTTGGATGAGATGATAGATTTAAAAATTATTGAACCATCCACTTCTGCGTATTCTTCGCCGATGGTTATTGTTCGGAAAAAAGACAATAACATACGTCTTTGCGTTGATTATCGCAAATTGAATCAAGTCACGAAGTTTGATGCTGAACCTATGCCTTTACTAGAAGAGCTACTTACTAAGCTTTCTAAATCGCATTTTTTCACTAAACTAGATTTGTCTAAAGGATATTGGCAAGTTCCTCTATCTGAACGCGCCAAACCTTTTACTGCTTTTTCTACACCTAGAGGCCTTTTTCAATGGAATTTCATGCCTTTCGGAATTATGAACGCACCAGCTACATTCATACGCATGATGCGTAGAATTCTATCCTATCGGTCAGATGTCATTGCGTACCTAGACGACATCTGTCTTTTCAGCGATACTTGGGAAGATCACTATTCAGGGTTAGTTGAATTACTATCTACTCTACGCGAGTATAACCTGACAGCGAAACCCTCTAAAGCCTGCATTGGTTTTAGCGAAATTTCTTTCTTTGGTCACCGTGTCGGGCATGGTTTCCTAAAGACAGAGGACCATAATACAAGTAAAATACTTAACATTTCTATTCCTAAGACTAAAAAGCAAGTGCGAAGTCTCTTAGGTCTTATACAATTCTATGGACGATTCATTTTGAATCTGTCCTCAATCATGGCACCTCTTTCTACCTTGCTAAAGAAAGGGTCTCCTAATATAGTCCATTGGACTCAAGAATGTCAATCCTCTTTGGATAAGATCAAAACTATGTTTTCTACTGCACCTATTTTAGTGTTACCTACTAAAGATAAGACATTTTTCTTCGTAGTGACGCTTCATCCACTGGAATTGGAGCGGCACTAATGCAAGAGTACTCTAGAACTCTGCATCCTGTAATGTATATTTCCAGAAAGCTTAATGCTGCAGAAAGGAATTATTCGGTCTTAGATCGTGAACTATTGGCTATGGTATGGTCAATTCTCAAATTACAAAGATTCCTTCTAGGCGCACATTTCATAGTAGAAACCGATCAAAAAGCTCTTACGGCTATACAGAGTAAAAATTTGAAGAGTTCGAGGTCTACTCGATATGCAATTGCTCTTCAACCTTTTCATTTTTCGGTACGAGCTATCCGTGGATCAGATAATGTGATGGCAGATATTCTGTCTAGATGCCCACATGATCCCACTTAACTGTTGAGTCTTGGACTTATTAACACTTCCAACTCGACAACAGATGTTTCTTTTCTATATCAAGATAGATACACATTGTAATTCATAATGATACTACGTTCATTGATATATATATTCACCGGTACTCGTTGATGATTTTTCTTTTTGTCAATCATGTACTTAGAATGCTTAAACTGAAATTGTTATATGCATTGTGTCATTGCAAGTATGGTAGTATGCGTTGGTGACACCTCCCTGGAAACATTTATGCTTAAGAGAAATGCTTTCTCTGAGAGATTGAGATGTATTCTCATCAGTCGATCAATATTTCGACTTTGCATTAATCTGGCTTAAATAATTCCAGATATTTCTCATCTGCGCAGTATTTATGCGTTGGGAGCCTATTATATGTTGCTCTCAGATGAAAAAAAAATGATTTTCCTTTTTTTCCCGGGGGGTGTGGTAATCTGTTGCGCACATATTCTTTGGCGCGGATTACGCATACAAAAGTAAAATGTATTTATTTGTCTGATAAAAATATATTTATCTTTGAATGCATGTTTTTGGTCTAAAGGGACAGAACTCAGATTAGGCGATGGGTATTCATTCTGTGAGTTATCGCTCTTTGTAGCGTTCTTAAAAATGGAACTCGGCGGAGGAATCTAGACTTACTTTAATCTATTCTATGTTTGGTTAGGAATAGATTGTTATTGCTTCAGTATGTCTATGGCCCGAATCTATGTGTAGTTCTTGTCTATGTAGGACGAGTATGTCTTATATCTTGATATCTTAGTATGTTTAAGTGGAACTATTTTTCTTGTACTGTACTTTTGGTTTACATGAATCTACCTATGTCAGTATGTCAGAACGACATATCATTTAGCAGCACTGATTATGTTTCTATACAGCAATTATGAGGACAGATTATGCTGATGCTTGTGGAAAATTTGATATTCATGAATTGAATCTTTATTGGAGCTTGGTCGTACATCGTTATGGTGAGCGATGTTTACAAGACTAGAAGCCATTTTGAAATGCTACGTATTGTCGATCATCTACCAGAGAACAGGGACGCCCTTATTATCCGATGATGATCAAGAGATCACACTTATGAAAGGAAAATCTATTCTTGGGTGATTTAACATTTGCTCAGAAGATATTTGCTGAATGCTATTTAAAGAAATCTCCGCTAGGGTGCAAGCTACACTTATGCTAAAGGAGGTTCTGTCCAGGAGTCACCGTAAACATTATTGATTAACTGACATGACTAGTCAGTAAGGCCTGATGAAGATTTGTTAAACATTATATATATTAACTGACCCGATCAGTCAGTAAGACCTGATGAATACTTATATGAGATCTGGAACTCTGAACGTTTGTATACTGATGTTCCATTGTGATTGTCCTCAACATGTATGCCAATTTATAATTGTACACCGTGGGTCAACAATATGCTATTGATGTCGACCTGTGTTCCTGTAACTGTACCCATTCTGTCAAGTGTGTGCGTCAAATTAAACTATTGAAACGTCTACAGTGGTCTGCATAAGTAACTTCTGAATACGTATGATTGAGTGTTTGAACTTTCAGTCAACTCCACAGAACAGTCACACATTTGCGTATTGACATTCATTACAACACTCATTGTCAACACTGTATTCTTGTCAGGGCCTCATTGTGTCCCAGGACAAGGTGACATGTATACCTGACACTGTGCTCGGTTGTTTGAGTTGACTATTCAGTCCCAGTACATCGTTACAACGTACACTGATAAAACACAGTATACAGCATCCTAGAATAACAGCCTGTATCACTATCACCATCAGAAAAAGACGTTTATCACCTATATATAAGACTCTGGTGGACGTATCGGTGAGCACTGACGTCACAGCTTAAGACTCGGCTGAAATTTCTTTCCGAAACAGCGATTTCATCCGATCTGTGCATTGACTGAAACTTTCCCTTTTCCATCCTCGCCTTATATATTATCCATACTGTTCCATCTTATCTTGTTTTATACAGCCGATATATCTCTTTCTTTCTATCCATGTAATTTCCCAAACTGGTATTTGTTGATTTTAATATTTAGAACAGAAGTGGGTTTACAGGCTTTCAGCGTAACTGTGGGCAGCGGAAATACGCATATATCTCCGTAAATGATAACTTCCTACAGTTTTTCCTTATATATAGTTATACCCAATCCTCTCCTGGAATAAAAGTAGCTCTTATTTATCCTTGTCGATAGCCGAGGTCTCATCGACCGTTTTGTCGATATGCCGCCATTTTGTAAGCGGCCAGCTCTGGGATAAGCGATCGGTGAAGGGTTTGTAAAACTACCCGAAGCCATCTTTTCGATGTATGGAAAACAAATGTGTTGGAACGTGGATTTGCAATGTGTTGTAAACAATTTTGCGACATTGCTCCCCCATATTTTAAGCTGGATGATATCTAGCTTAACTATTGGGTATAATACAATTGCAAATCGACCATTTCGAGGTTAGTTTTCCTTCCTTCTGTCTTGCTCTAGCTCTGTGGGATGGCGACTGAGAAAATCCGCCCCCACATTTTGTTTTCCAGGAATATATTCGATAGTGAAGGAATATGGCTGAATCAATAATGACCATCTTAGCAAGCGACTATTTGCATGCCGTGATGAGGCCAGGAATGACAGGGGTTGTGATCACACTGGACCACCAATGGCTTGCCATACAAATAGGGTTGAAACTTATTGATGGCCCACACCAATGCTAAACATTCTCTCTCTATAGTAGAGTAATTCCTTTCGGCAGCGTTCAACTTGCGGCTGGCATACGCAACAGGAAAAAGTTCCTCAGTCTGGGTCTGAGCAAAAGCGCTGCAACCAATTCCTAGATTGCTTGCATCCGGTACATAAATTCCTGCAATCTTGGACAACTTCAGGAACTATGAGTCTATCTATTAACAGTGATAGAGAATGTAGATGATCCTCAAATGTTTCCGTGGCAATGAGAATGTCATCCATAAAGTTGGTGATGGTTGAGTTTTTCAAGGGCTCCAGCAATTTCCTCATCATCCTGGAAAATACGCTTGGTGCGTTTTTCAACCCGAATGGTAGTACATTAAATTCGTAGTGGCCATCCGAAGTGCTAAAAGCCAGCATGTGTCGGATCTCGGGTTTGACAGGAATCTGGTAATATCCCTTACTTAAGTCGACCTTAGAGAAATATTTTGCAGTACTTAGCTTCGAGAACAGCTGATTGGTATCTGGTAATGGATCAGCTTGTGTTTCCGTGATCGCATTTAATTTCCAGTAATCAATACAGTGTCGGTGTTCTCCACTTGGTTTTCTCAACAATACAACACTTGAGCTGTAAGGTGATTCTGACTTGGAGATGATTTCTTCTTGCAACAAATAATCAATTTCCTCCTTCAATGCCTGTGCCTTGGCATATGGTATAGGGTAGGTCTTCATGCAGATCGGTGTTGGATCGATGACCTTCATATCATATGTCAATAAGTTGGTGCATCCTGGTTTATCAGTTAACACATCTGCATGTGTTTTTAGAACCTCTTTAACTTGCTCCCTCTGCTCCTGAGTTAACTGAGTACTACTTTTGACTTGTTCATATGTCTCAGTCGGTCTCAATGGACACTCTATTGAGGTTAGTGGTTCATGCTTCATTTCAGTTGCGATAGCCAGAGTCATCATATGGGCTACCTCCGTTGATGTCCTGTCATAATATTTCTTTAACAGATTGACATGATACACCTTTTCTTTGCCCTTCTTGTCAATTTTGTAATTAGTCCTCGACAATTTCTCTAGCACTTTATATGGACCCTGCCAACCAATGCAGTTTGTTGTTACTGCTGGGTAATAAAAGAAGCACTTTTTCTCCAACAGCAAGTTCCCTATCCATGGCTTTCTTGTTATAGTATTCAGTATGCTTCTTTCTGGCTCTGCGAAGGTTGTCATTAGCCAGTTTCCAGCCCGTTTTGAGTCGAGTTGTCAACTCATTTACATACTGAATTGATGAGGAGACACTTTCCTCTGCCTTCTCATCTGTCCAAGTCCGCAGCAATGCTTCCAGTGGACCTTTTATAGGCCGACCTAACAACAATGTGGCCGGTGTCATTCCTGTGGAATTGTGTGGGACTTCCCGGTATGCGAATAATGCAGCGGGTAAGTATACATCCCATGTTTCAGATTTTTCACTTGCCAGCTTCCTGAGAATAGAAATGAGCGTACCACTGAACCGCTCGACTTGACCATTTCCTTGTGGGTGATAAGGAGAGCAATGATAATGTCTGGCTTGAAATATCCTGAACACTTCTTGGGTTAGCTTTCCCTTGAACTGGGAACCATTGTCCGTCAATATTTGATGTGGGAAGGGGTGAAACAAGGCTTCAATGTGTCATCTTCTGTTTGAGCCTTTTTCATCTGCTCTGGCTGAGTATTGTTAGGATTTTCCTCCTCTTGTTTGGTGCTCGACCTGGTCTGGACTGTTGCCATGACAACAGGTTTATTGGGTCACCTAAAAATACATACCTACACCCCAATATCAGCGGGTATATAGGGTCATCTAACACTGCGGCTGTTATCGCTCCTTCCACGTAGCGAGATTTCACATTGATCCTAGCTATGGGAAGTGTCATGGTTGCTGTTCCCTTAGTTGCTCCTTGTATTTCCACGGTCTCTGTGGTAAGTTGATCAGGATGCACTAGGGTTGAACTCACGACTGAGTCAAAATCTAGGCTGGTATCATATAAGCACATGACTCGAGTACCGTTCACGGTTACGAGTTCACTCACAGGGGGATGACGGAGGCTATTCTGACTCCCTGCCAGTTCCATCATATCTGTCCTATTCCCTGTTGCTATACATGCAGCATGATGAGGAGTTTTCCTTTTACAATCTACAGTGTTGTGGTTGCTCATCTTACACAATTTGCACCACTTATCTCCCTGTTTGTAGGGTTTCTTTTCCTGAGTCTGAGGGTTCTTGTCCTTGTTATCAAATCTTGGCTTATTTCTGTACTGTTGGTCCTTTTGGTCAACCTTGGTATTTTGTGGTGGTGGCTTATATCCTTCCACTTGCTTTCTTTTTGTTCCTACCAGTTCCGCTTGAGCTGCTTGGTATCTCTCTGCACATTTTAAAGTGTCTTCCAGCCTCTCTGCTCCTTGTTCCATAAGGAATGTCCTCATTTCTTGAGGCATGGAATCTTTCACTTGCTCTAACATAACCATTTCTTTCAGATCCTCATAGGTTTTCTGATACTTACCTAAACTACTCCATTTCAACAAATACGTTTCTAGTCTAGCTGAGAACTGATTATATGTTTCTCCAGGCAGAGGTTTAGAAGTTCTAAATTTCTTCCAATATGCCTCTGAGTTCTTTTCATACCGAATAAGTAAGGCTTGCTTTAGGATTTCATAATTCTCCTGATCTTCTTTGGGGAGTTTCAGGAACACATCATATGCAATACCTCTCAATCCCTGAGATAACTTTAAACTCCATTTTTCCTTTTCCAGTCCATATGTAGAGGCTAGCCTTTCATACCTATCCAGGTACGACTCAATTGCATCCTCCTTTTCAATAAATGGATCTAGGTGGAAATTCATGGCTCCATTTTCCATGTTCTGAAACGAGCTATTCTCAGAACGAGGTCAGCTATTACCATGGGTGCTAGTCCCAGCCTGAAGTTCAAGTTCAAGCTGTCTCATTTTCAGCTCATGGTCTCTCTTTGCTTGTAACCTCCTTTCTTCTCTCTCAGCCTCTAATTTCTTGGCTTCTCTCTCTGCTTCCAATTTCTTGGCTTCTCTCTCTGCTTCCAATTTCTTAGCTTCTCTCTCTGCTTCCAATTTCTTGGCTTCTCTCTCTGCTTCCAATTTGGCTCTGTACTCAATGGTACTCCTAAAAAAATTTATTTCCTACTTTGTTAACTCTTTCCAAAAAATTTACACAAAAAAATTTTCTACACAGCAAAAATAGAAAGTTGGCTCTGGAATATCAAAGATATCTTGCAGACGAGACCCCATTGTTGCTGGAGGTTATTTAAAATTATGTATTTATGTACGAGTATGCCAGTAAAGAGTTCTGGCCTTACAAGTAATACCCCAGTCTTAGAAATAAGCACTGGTGTATTGTTATCATAAAAATAGTCAGACTGTGAAAACCCTGGCCCAGTTGGTAAGAAGTAGTACCAGGATTTAAGGTGTCTCCTCCCTGTGACTATCTTATGATTACTTATTGTCTAGGGGATAATTAAAATGAACATTCACTGTAACCACAAATGTAGGAAGTGAATAATTCCTCAGGTACAGTTAAAATATTTTAATATTTACACTAATATTCTATTTCTGCTAGTTGGAACAGAGCATTAAAATATATGATAAATAATCCCACAATTACTATATTTCTAAACTAATGTTTCTGTAGGATTTTCTGTCCTGGAAGAAAATGATTTTACTAGAAAACATCACTCAGCACTGTTAATAACTAGTATTGTGTTTTTTGACTTCAGGATCTTGATTACTAAAGTTAATGGAAAACTGGAACCACTATTATTGTCTCACTGTTCTCTTAGTCCTATGACCTTACTCATTATGTCATCATCTGACTGAATTATCTATTTGTTTGAATGATATTGACTGTTTCTTCATATATGGGTGGTCAGTGTCTTAACTGACACTTATCTTTCAACTTGACAATGCTGACACTGAACTGTCCCTTGTAGATATCAGACTTGGTAGACCCAACATTAGGGATGCCAATGACCAGTTGAAGTTCACTCTTTTCTGGTCCTGCACTTTTGTGGGATTGCCTCTGATGAACAACACAGGCTTCTGATACTTAACAGTCTGGTTTGAGTTATTTCATGGAACCTGAAACATCATATCAGCTTTGGCTAGTATCTGGCTAGACTTGTAGCTGACTAGCACAGATGTCAGACCAGTCAGTCATCAGATGTCACAGTTATACAATCTTAGTAAGGACATCATTTCAGTGATACAGAAGTATTAACATTTCAATTAATTGTAACTGACTAGCACATAAGTCAGACTAGTCAGTCATCAGATGTCAAAGTTATACAGTCACAGTAAGTAACAACATTTCAGTGATACAGAATTAGTATTAACCTTATCAGTAATAACCATCATCTGGGTTATTCCTCTCCTGTACATCCCTTCATTTTCTATAACTTGCTCTTCCCAAATCACATCAGGTACAAATTCAAACTCTAATGCCATTCTTAGCATCTACACCAAATTAATACACAACCAGATAAAGTGAGTGACCAACTGACCAAGCGATCAAGTTGCTTTCTTCGGTAGTACAATTACATAGTTTTGGAATTGAAACCTGGCTGTGGAACACTCCAGTTTACCAGCTGTAAATGGGCACTCAGTTGTGCACTCGAACTAGGGAAGGAAAAGGCATCGAGGAAATGAACTAGTCACCTAACCTCGTAAAAGCGGTATCTTCCATGATGACGCTTCTAACACTTCATTTGCCTATGACAATCTCTGCCATGGGACTGTCTTTCTCTTCGTAAGAGATACAGCAATTAATTTGATAGATTTTATCTACATTTGACTGTGGGGCTAGTTGTGATTAATTTTTGTACAAGCAACAATCATCCACAATGCACATGTTTAGATCATATTAAAAATAACATTACATTATATCAATAAATATTCTACGTGCATATTTTGTGAAGTCTATACGAACCTGAAATAACAAAAAATATTATACATGATAGTTTCATAATTTCGCTTACCCTCAGACTTCAGACACGTGACTGAACCTTTCTGGCGATCCGCTCACAATTCAGGTGGTACAAGCGTAGTGGCGATTTCTGCCTCTCAGTCTGTCTCAAACCTATTTCAGTGTGTGTTTCCAATTTACCGAACCCTATATATAAGACTCTGGCGGACGTATCGGAGAGCACTGACGTTACAGCTTAAGACTCGGCTGAAATTTCTTTCCGAAACAGCGATTTCATCCGATCTGTGCATTGACTGAAACTTTCCCTTTTCCATCCTCGCCTTATATATTATCCATACTGTTCCATCTTATCTTGTTTTATACAGCCGATATATCTCTTTCTTTCTATCCATGTAATTTCCCAAACTGGTATTTGTTGATTTTAATATTTAGAACAGAAGTGGGTTTACAGGCTTTCAGCGTAACTGCGGGCAGCGGAAATACGCATATATCTCCGTAAATGATAACTTCCTACAGTTTTTCCTTATATATAGTTATACCCAATCCTCTCCTGGAATAAAAGGTGAAATCCTTTTCACAATAATTCCGTTTAGCTCTTATTTATCCTTGTCGATAGCCGAGGTCTCATCGACCGTTTTGTCGATATGCCGCCATTTTGTAAGCGGCCGGCTCTGGGATAAGCGATCGGTGAATGGTTTGTAAAACTACCCGAAGCCATCTTTGCGATGTATGGAAAACAAATGTGTTGGAACGTGGATTTGCAATGTGTTGTAAACAATTTTGCGACATTCCCATCAATCCAACGGTCGTCAAACTTTGTGCTGCGGACATGTTTCTTGTAGTAGACTTTGTCACCTATTTTGAACGTTTGTAGGCTGGCTGTTTCTGCTTCTTGTGAAACGCCTTCTTTGTATTCCGGTGCGCAATTTGGTGAGCCTTATGTTTTTCTTTCAGGATTATTTCTATGGGGTCTTCTCCCATATATTTTCGCTGCGGACGAAGGAGGTTGTCTAGAGGAAAGTTTGGTTCTCGTCCGTACAGCATGTAAAATGGTGACATTTCTGTTGAATCGTTTACATTCACACGTATGGCTTCAAGGGCTTGGTTGATATACAGGTCCCAGTATTGGTGGTTCCCCTTGATATATTTACTGATAATATCATGGAGAGTGGAATGCATCCTTTCGTTACGGCCATTTGCATTTGGGTTATAGTAACTAGTGGTGGTATGCTCAATGTTCAGTTTATGTAGGGTAGCCTTAAATGGGTTTCCAGTAAACTGTTTACCATTGTCCGAAATGATTCGTTTTGGACAGCCATGCCTGGGAAGAAAATCCTGTAGCAAAATTTGTGTTATAGACTGTGACGTGGCATCGCTGAGGGGGTAGCTTTCTGGCTAGACAGAATATTGGTCTACTATATGCAGGAGGTACTTGTTGCCTGATTGGGTGAGTGGGTAGGGACCAGATACGTCTATGCTTACTGTTTGCATGGGAAAATGGGAAGATTGCATTTCTTGAAGGGGTATTGAGTTAGGTTTCATGTTTCGTAACTTGCAGGTTTTACATGTGGCTACGTATTCGGTAATGTCTTTATACATGCTCTGCCAATGATACCTTCTCTTTATCACATCAATCGTTTTGTCTCATCCCATGTGATCATTGTTATCGTGGAACTGTAGCAATACTTTGGGGACGATATGGTTTCAATAGAGATAATAATTGTGACAGATCTCTAATGATACATCGCATCGCCATGCTAACTTTGCTCAACATGAGCCCAAAATTATTGATAATCAAGGTAACAATAAGAATATTGTCTCAAATGCTACTGCTTGCTCTGCTTTTGATTTCGAAAGAGCATCTCGTTGCCGTGAGTGCATAACTTTGTTTCAGCCTACAGCGGTGACTACCTTGAGTTGCGGTAATCCTCTCCCTAATCCTCCTGTTTTGTCTACACGTGATGGAGGAAGGTTTGTTGCTCATTATAAATGGGCCGGAAGTTTACACAGCCATAGTTGGTAGGTTTAATGTAAAATTGACTGTTGCCTTTCATAAAATCCTACCGGTGTTAAAATAGAAACTTTCATTTGTATTTTTTCACAGCAACGGCTTTGCGATGAGAGTCAGAGCTGCTATGTTTTTTTTATTAGGCTGTTACCCTCTTCAACTTAGTGTATGTCGCCTTGCGCCCGTGTGACTGATCAAGTGAAGGCAGTCACTGTGTTGACTCCGCATTGTATGATGTTACCTCTTCATATTCCTAGAATGTTTCAAGACCGGTGGAGTTTTTTTTCCTTACTATTTAACTTTTTTAGGGTAGTAGATATTATTGTATTGTATAGTATAGTACATTATATACTATTGTATTAGGATATGGTATAACTTCTTTAAGATATTATGGTGGTTCATATTTATACACCATTTCATTGCCATATTATTGTTATATAACTGTGTTTTGATAAGACACCATTTCATTTCCATACTATTCTTATACTACTGTGTTCTGATTAACGTTGAACGTATGACGATTGTAATGAGATGTAGCATGTCAGTTTGTAGTGACCTGTCTTTAGCTTTTTTTATGAAGGCAGTGGGCTGTTGGTATCTACACACACCAGTCAGAAGACTATGCCCACTTAGACCATATAATCATTGACCTTTGTGCTCTGTTGTGGAGCTTGGAGCCACTGTAGCTGGTACATCTAGCATTGACGTGCTCCTGCAATTGTGATTCCTAGGACAGTTTACTATGCATGATGAGATGGCCAGCCCTATGCACAACCTCATTAGCAGTGAAGGTGCAGTAGTCGTCTTCAGAGAGCCCCGAGTGTCCCTTTATTCACTAAATTTAAACTTCTTTCTCGTGTTTTGTTTAACATATTGGCACACACATAGAAAATATGAAGTAACCGTTATGTTGTGAAACGTAATTTTGAAACGTAGCTTGCATGTATCAGAGATGATCTTGTATTTGAAATTGGGAACATATTCTGAAATACTGATTTCTTCCAGAGCATGACACCTGAGAATTTAAATAATTTGATTTTCTTGCCAGTCAGGCATGCAACATTTTCCCAGCAGATTATTTTAATACTTAAATATTTTTTTTAATTCGCTGCAGATATTTTTTATAGGACCTTTTCATATCTTACAGTAGCAGCAGATTGTGGATTTCTTTATAGTGTATCGCATATCAGGTTGAGAAAAGTATAAAGTTACAGCTAAAGAACACTGTAGCTTAGCTGAACGTGATTGTCAGCCTGGAGTAACTTAATGGTTAAATTAAACTGAATATGTAGAATTAACAGAGACAGCTGATACTGTTGTTCGATTGAAGAATCCAGAGGTCTGGTTAAAGCACATAGTCAGAATACATAATGTCGTGCTTATATATTTGCAAGTTGGTATGCAGTTAACATGTGCCTTTTCTGTAACGAACCTTTTTTTTTAATGTATAATTATTGTAGTGATGATACTATTGTTACTTAACTTATCTTTATGATACATTTCGGGATTGTATTTTTTTTTAAAGGTATTTGTTCTGACATTGTAATATTTTTTCGGTGCCCAGCGCTTGGCTGTGCGCTAGGGGTAACTATGTATAGCGATATTAGTTCATTGAGAAAGCGTTTTTTCTAAGGTTGTGATGTATTTTTCTTTGTCCAGCGCTTAATTGTGCGGTAGAGGAACTATGCATTGTTAATATTGATGTTTATATTAAGATCATCATTCGCACTTAGATCCAAAAGAAAAGGCGTTTGAGAGTAGGGTCCCTTGACTGGAGCAACGACAATTTCTTTGGGACTGTTTGGCAAAGAAGAACATTTCCAGCACTTATGAAGATTAAACATGTTCCAACATATACAAAAGCTTCTACAAGTCTTGAGCAGAAAAAAGAGTTATGTGAGAGACAGCAAAAAGCTATAAGTCAGAAGAGTTCAGGACCACCACTGGTGTAAGACAAGGTGATATCCTGTCACCTTATCTTTTCATACTCGCCCATGTTTCGGATGTACATCAAGGCATGTAAGGATTTGGGAAACAAGAAATGTATTCAGTGGGGGACCTGGAAGAATGAATCTGTATTTCAGAATTAGCATTTGCTGATGCTGTTGACTCACAAACAAACAGATGCCTGATGCTAAATCAGAGACCACATCTCCAATCCAACATGCAAGTCTTTTCAGGAAGGAACTGCTGGAGAAGAGACGGGATGGTCATAAATTAGCTCTAAAACAAAATCCATGGTGAACGCCTCACGAGAAGAAAGAAAACATCAGATTTCCAGTTGAGGGAGGGGTGTCAGGTTCCTGGAGCAGGTCGGACCACTTTAAATATCTCGGAGCTTTCTATAGACCGAAAGGGGGGGGAGGGCAATCGAGCATAAAGAAAAGTTCTGCCATTTATGCGATGTAATAGCAGCGGCTGGGAGACTTTTTCAGGCCATAAATCGAGGATTCCTCAGCAAGAAAGAGGTTGGTAAGAAAACGAAGATGGCTGTATACCGCTCCACCTATGTCCCAGTCTTGACATATGGATGCGAGTCATGGGCAATGACTACAACCCACAAAAGCCAGATCCAAACCTCAGAAATGAGGTATCTGAGGAAGGTGGTTGAAGTAACAAGAAGAGACATGGTCCGCAACCAGACGATAGTCAAGGCCTAAAATCCCACCCGCTGCAGACCCAAATAGAACAGTCCCAATTAAGATGGTTTGGCCATGTCTGCAGAATGGGAGAAGATCGGCTACCACGACAAGCATGGGAAACAAAGAGCTTCAGGGATCAGTGACTGTGTTGCAAAACGACCCATTTCCGCTGGAGGATATAACATTAGACAATATCTATATAAAACATATATACTAGAATGGAACCAGGCCAGGAATATAAGACAGCTGATATATATAGTCCAGGATGGCGCTATATATATTATAAACATCTACACCTCACGGTAGAAGGAGAACGACTAAGTAAGTAAGTATATTTATTTTCCATGCAATGCATTGTTTAACTTAATTGTTACCATGTTGTATTATTGATTTCTTTTCCTATTTCTATTTTATTGCTGTCTTTCATTGCTGGTCATTCTTCTTTTACTTGATCTTGTCTTTTCACCTTCTATTTATTATTTCCTACTTAGTCTATACTGAATATACTTAACGTTGTTTGAAACCGATCATTTTTGTATACTTATCTGATTACTTTGTATACTTCATTTCCCACTTTCTACTTACTTCTAATAATTTTTTGTGAATTTATGGATATGACTTAACATAGGGTAATTCTTGTGTGTGGACATTAGAGCTTGCATCGACCTCAAATTTTTTGTCTGTTAGCCATGTTTGACCAGCACTTAACGTGGAACTCCCATGTACGGAATTTAACCAAACACATAGCACAAAAGACGTACCAGCTAGCCAAAATAAAACACTTCTTAGACGCAGACACTAGACTATTGTTCTACACATCACATATACAGACACATCTAGATTACTGCTCTACACTATGGGATTGTTGCCCTGCTTCCACCTCGAAGAGACTGCACTCCCTGCAAAAGAGAGCAGTGCGTCTGATCACCGATAATCGCACGACACCACACACAAGGACAGGAAAAGAACCCAAAATACTGTCGCTAAAAAAACGTCTTCTCTACAACAAAGCCAAGCTGACTCACACAATTCTATCTAACAATGCCCCGTCGTACCTAAGATCATTGTTTCAAACCAGTAGAAGGGAGGGACAACGATTACATCAGTTACGTCTGCCCAAACCTAGGATCGACCTGTTCAAAAGCGTCTAGCCTACTCTGGTGCCTACTTATGGAACAGCCTTCCACACCACCTAAAAAGCCTACCTACACAATATTCTTTTAACAAAGCACTTTTCAAACACTTCCTCAACACTGATTATCTACCCCCATAGAAACTGTATTTGCCTGTCAACATCTCATCCATAGGTCAACATTTCTTTTCCTCTTCCGCTCATTTTTGTGTGTGAATAATTTGTTTTATATCCATGTAATATCATTATTATATTCACTTTAAAATATTATTATATAATGTAATGTATGTGTGAATGTACCCACATAATACTGTACTTTAGAAATGTGAGTCGTGAGAATGTACCCGCATACCAAAAATACAGATTAATTGTAGACGGATTGACAGCATGAGTGAGTGTCGGTATACAGAATTTATTTATTTATATTTATTGTTTTATTTATTTTATTTTATTATTACTTTTTTCCCCCATTTACTAGCTTGTTTGTTTCAAAAAAAAAACCCTACTCATTTTTTATTATGATTGCATACTGTAAATGAATGCTGTTATGGTAACTTTATAATGTTGCATGCCTTTAAATTAATGCTTAAAGCATCATGTGGGAATGAAAGGATATAGTATGCAAGATTAATGAGAGTGGAAGGGCAGAATGTTAGACGGGCCTGCGCGCCCAATTCTTTACCCTTCGAAAATAAAGTTCGTTCGTTCGTTCGTTTTCACTGTGTGTACCCGTGTATATTTTTGTAAAGGGAATTTAATGGAGATGGAATATATTTTCAGGCCATGGATTGTACCGGCCGTTATTATTATTATGATTCATATTCAAAGCCAGATCCAAACCTCAGAAATGAGGTATCTGAGGAAAGTGGTTGAAGTAACAAGAAGAGACATGGTCCGCAACCAGACGATCCGTCAAGGCCTAAAATCCCATCAGCTGCAGTCTCTCTTCCAAACCTCTACACCTCACGGTAGAAGGGGAACGACTAAGTAAGTAAGTAAGATTCATATTCTCTAATGGATATTTATTCCCATGGATGTAATTGCACTGAGAGTTGCTGATGTAATAAGTATTATGATGTTTCTTCCCTCTGATGGATATTGTTCCCAGGGATATTATTGCACTGAGAGTTGCTGATGTAATAAGAAATATGATGTTGTTCCCTTTGATGGATAATTGATCCTGTGGTTTATGCAACCAACGTAATGGATATTTGATACTATGTTCTGCATCCACTTTGTCCATGGATATTTTTTGTACTTGAGGCTTCGTGATTTGCCGTGTTCTGTAACCTGTGACAGTGTGCTATTACCATGATGTTAACGTTTGCTGTGTTGTCAATAAACACTTTAGGACGTTACAGCTGTTCCGACCATTTCCTGACTCCCATGTTTGCTGTGGTGTGAGTGACTGTACCATAGGCACACTTAAAGAACCTATACACATTCGCGTATGTTATGATTTACCTAGTCACACACCTGTCGGCCATCCGTAAGCCCGACACATGCTGATTGCCTTTCATCAGCCATAAAATTAACATTACCTTCTTCCACCACTCATGGAACATTAACAGTGGTGGCCATTCTCACCCATGCCTGTCTTCCTGAACAACTTACCAAAGCAGATTTAATACATATCTTGCTCTGACAGCTGACATGTCCTCATTTTGGGGGTAAACATTACTGGCCGAACACATTTTTGTGAATTCCCTGTTTTGTCAGCATTTCCAGTAATTGGGCGTTTTTTCTTCACTCTGGCGGAAGCTCACACATTTTTTTGTAAAGATTTATAATTACTTTTCAATTTACACTGTCCTTGTTGAGTTCCTAAGAGAGTTCTGTGAGTTTGTTGATGTAGAATACCAGCAACTCCTTAACCACAGCATAACACGGTGGTTGTCTTTATTTCCAGGTGTTCAAAGACTTCTACAACTGTTTCCAGCTCTCACGTCATTCTTTCTTTCACATTACAAAGCACCAGCTGTACTGAAAAGTTTTTTGAGGATCAATTAAGTTAAATCTATTTATGGCATGTTCAGTCCCGAATTAGTGTATTTCATGCTCATATTAGCAAATTAGAAAAGGAAGATAACTCCCTTATTGATGTAATGAAAATCCTTTCATCCTTGCAAGACCTCCTTCGAGAAAGAAAGGATATCAGTTTCATGCCACTCAAAGTGAAGGGCATGCTAAAGCAAATGGAAAGTGATGGCTACAAATCTGATATGCAACATTTTCAGTGCAATGTAGAAGCACTGTATGAAGGATGTTAAGATTATTTAAAGATGTGGATGCAGCCTTTTCATGAATTTTCTGGGTTTAAGTGGCTAGATTTTGAACATACCTCTTGGAAAGATGTAGAAATGTATAAAACTTTTGATGGAACAAGGTGTACAAATTGATGATACTTAGTGATTTGATAAGTTCTCCAATTTGAAGAAATTTCACTATAATGTCCGCCCTTGTCCTCCTTTTCATGACTAAAAATTGAGAATTGTCCTCCTTTTTGCGTCAAACGATATGGTAACCCTAATAATGATTGAATTCATACATAACTCTTACATAATCAGAAAATATATCACGCATTATAAAATAGCCTACTGATATAACCGACTGATCCAGGCTCAAGGTTAATATTTGAAATTGATGCCCTGCTTTGAAACGTCAGAAACACCGAACCAAATAATATGAAGTAAAAATAATGACGTCTTCTCTGTTTAAGATTTTGGTACCGATCACCTTGCCACGGGTAACAAGAATGCTGGCCACTTGGGCACTGTCACACCCCAGTATTCAGTTTTTTTCTTTACTTATTTAAAAAAAAAAAAACATCAGATTCGGCGTTCAACTCCCTAGTCTTTGTTGTTAGAGGATGAACTGGGGCCAATTTGGGAAGTAATCAGGATAATATATATCTTCAGGGACAATTGTATTTCCAAGCGATATCACCATGAGTAGGTAAGTGTGAGTGAGTGGCCACTGTTTTGAAAGAGTATGTGAGTATTTTTCTTTGTTTCAGGGAATTTACCAACACTGGATTTGCTTAAACTTGTTTACTTTACTTGGTAGCATATAGTAGGAATTTGTTTACTTTATTGTCTACTCTGTAATAAAGTGCTAACCTTCGACCTTTGGGTTATTAACTTTGGGTTCTATTCTCCATGGGGGAAGGGTGCAACTATTCTGCTATTTCATATGTATGTAAATCTGATTTCATTTGATCCTTCTTTAGATATTTGGTGTTGTCGAGTTTAAATGATAATAAACTACAAAGAAACTTACCTTTGTGTGTTAGTCAGACCCATACCCATTTAACCGTAGTTTTTCACGTTTTTGTGTCTTGTTGTCACATAGCTCTCTATGTGTGTGTAGGTAAACTTATCTATTCTTGACAGGGAGGGAAAAGCTGTCTTGCAATAAAGTTACCAACATCATTTTTCTTAATCCTCAGTGAACATTTCTCATAACGTTTTACAGTATCTATAATTATGTATCGAGTCAGTGGAACTCAATATGTTTACTTACAAGCGGCATCAACAGCTGAGCGCTTGAAATAAAAATCACCACTATTTATTTATTGCCTGTCAGTCTGCAGGATCACACATTATCACTTCATTACAACCGTTCCTCCAACGGCGTGAAGATATAAATATTCATTACATATTCTATAGCGTCAACACGCAGAATAATATTTACTTTAAAATGACTTAAGAACCGCCTGTGATTCACAAGTCACCTTAGCGGGTTAAGATCATTGGTTAACAGCGTGAGAACCACTATATCTCTTTCTTACTTTCACTACAATCCTCGCAGTTATTTGGAATATTAAGAGCCATGCCCAAAACTCTATTACTCAACAAATAATCTGCCCTACTAACGCAAACCACAAAGTATATCAGAGCACACACAGAGTCGCCTCAAAACTTTAGAGCTCGATGAAATACTCTCTCCATTTAACTGTACTTGTTGACTTTTTTTTTAAATGTAAAACTTTTGCCTCGTTTTGGCGAGGCGCGTCCAGTTCAACCCAGTCGGTTATATTAGGGCGCATGTCCAAATATAAAAGACCCTTAGGCCTGGGGGATGCGCGTCAACCACGGTATTTATATCCCGTTATTTTTGCACCCGGCACCTGTTTTTCTCTGTTGTTTTCTGGGAAAGTGTCAGGAGTCCCTGATTTCTGTAAACCTGACAGCAGTGAAAAACACTGACTTCAGCTTGTTTTGTTTTGTTAATTCTAATAATTCTTTCTGACGTCCCAATGATGCAACACAAATGTCCTTCTACAATTATTCTCATAAACAAAAATAGAAAACTATCCACCGTTCACACGCACAGGTGTTCGGTGCTCATAATCAAAATCCAATTCATTTTCCTAAATGTAACTTATATCTGTCAACATTTGATTCCTTTCTCTTATAAATAGGCCTATAATAAGATGTCAGTCAAAAATATATTCCTTTGTCTTTGTTTTTAATGTTAATTTATAGTGGTCTCTAAAAAGTGTGAGAACCACCGTATCAAACTTACAACAACTGTGACTCGAAGTTTCTGAGTGACCTTCTCATGCACAGATGTGCTGTACTCAGTGATCCGCACGTTTTTCTACTAAACAACAAGAGCGATGCCTCTATGTTGTGGTTAAGCGTCCTTTTGAATGATAGCGGTTGACCTCTAGGTAATTTATTGTGAACTGAACTTTAGTTTGTAACAATTAAATGTGAGAAATAATATTGCTCGTGTTTTGTTGCACGTTAGAAGTTATCTTTATGATTTATTATAGTAAAGTATTTTTTTATTTGATAGCAACGCTGCGGATGGAGCATGCAGTCAATGCGCTGTCACAAAGTAAAAAGAGACTTAACCACGTGATACTATAGCAGCGGCTGAGTCCGTCACTAGAACGACAAAGAAACACTACAAACACAACTGGACTGTAAAACTACAGCATCTTGAAGATGAAGTAATAAATGCTAGAAACACTGAAGCGAGGGAAGAGGCAATTGAAAACACTCACAGACACTTGTCACGAACGACATTAATATTTTAAATAATTCTCTGCCCGCCATTATTGACTAGTTAGGGGAGGTAGCTTGTTCACTTTCCAAGGGACACAATTAGATTGTGAAAAAAATATAAAACTGAATAAAAGATGTTCATACTTTGTAGCTTGTATACATTTGTTCTGAGTAATTGTATTAGCCATAACGCTTTGTTTTAAGTAATATATTTGTTATATTTCTTTTTTAAATATTCTTTTTTTTTTATGCACGTGGTCAAAAACTTTAAAAGATTTTCAACTTGATGCACATTTTAAAGTATTGCGTACTTATCTGTTCTGCAACTCTCAATGACACTGATACATCCCCTAAACACAAGGAGTGAAAGTTTTCAGTACGCTACAAAAGACGAATTTCAGATAAGTTTTTTCTCTTCTCTAACATACAGTAGATCTCCATTTATCCGAACCCCATGGGACCGAGCATCGTTCGGATAATCAAATGTTCGGATAATTGGATTACATAATGTATCGAGTACATGTACACATATTTCTAAAAATAATTAACCATCACAAGGAAAATACACTATAAAACATATTTACGTGTACTGTAATAATAATACCCACACTGTATTAGATCACTGTATCACCAAAATCTTTTATTACACTGCAGTGCATGTACTTCTTGTATTAATTATTTTTGTTAAGAAAGAGAAATGTTTTCAAAATAACATTACAAACGATTCAAAACCAGGCGCAACTTACGTATATATGTACTTGCACAGACGTAGCCCACTATTTAAAATAATGAGGAATCCTCTTTTGCACCAAACTGGATAGTCTCCTTTTGGCTGCTAAGTCCCGCATTCTCTTCAACAGCAGAAGCTGTGTAGGACAGCTGTCATCTTCTTGCTCGTACCAAGCCATCGCTGTTTCTAGTGCTATAAAGGCCTCTTCAGGACTTGGTCGACGTTTTGGTTTTTCTTCATAATCTACAAGTACATCATGTACTTCTGAGGTGTCTTCATCATCGGTCACTACATGTATTTGGTTTTCTTCTTGCACAAAAGACAAAATTTCTTCGTCATTCAAAAACTGAAAACCAGAATCATTATCATCTTCTAGCCACATGTGTGCATCATCTTTGTCACAGTCCGAAAATCCGGGCATTGCTTGAAACAGTTCCACAACTTCATTTATACAATCATCATTTGTGTCCACTGCAGTAGTTTCATTTCCTCCTTTTTTCCCAAGCAATCTACTCCAAGCCTTGTTGAGATTATCTTGTGACAGGGTGGTCCAAGCATCAGCTAACATATAGCAGCAGTCTTTGAGATTAAGCTTTTTGGAAAACGCCACCACACTTTCTTCATCTTCAGCCAACAATAAACGACGCAGGACTTCCTTCTTGTACATCTTTTTAAGCTTTGCTATAACACCCTGATCCATTGGTTGAATCAGTGCTGTTGCATTGGGAGGCAGAAAAATTACTTTAAAATTTGCATCAACTGCATTCAATGTATCCGTCTCTGGATGAGATGGTGCATTGTCCAGTAGAAGAATTACTTTTCCAGTTTTCTTTTCTTGTTCTCCCAACCTCTTCACATTTGGGATGAACTGATTTGTATACCAATCAAGAAATATTTCACTATTCATCCAAGCACTCTTCTGTGCTTTGTAACACAATGGGAGACATGTCACATTCTTTAAACAACGTGGTTTTAGATAGGTTCCCCTTTGCTTCTTCTTTGCACAAACCATATATACAAAGCCTCTTCCAATTTCACATCTTTCGCATTTCTCATGGTTTTACGTTTCTTCGACCCATTTTCACTATCAAATTTCGATGCAAAACTCATAATTTTATCCTTGTTACTTTTAATGTCAGAGACGGTAGCTTTCCCAACATTGAAAATCCTCGCAAGTGAAGACACAGTTTCACCTTGTCCTAGTCTCTTGATAAATTCTGTTTTCGTTTCAATTGACAAAACATTGCGGTTCCTTTTATATGCTTTAGGCCTACTGGAAGATGCCATATCCCACAGAGAAATACTTGTACGCCAAAATTATTCTGCTGTAGTAGCAGACACAATTATTTTAAGTTGAACTGTCTGTTTAGCCAGTGTTCTACCTAGAACGCACACGTACACTGTATTTTTAAACCAGATATTAACTGACTTTATGATCTAACTGACTTCCTGTACGTAAGCGACCGACCATTAGCCATCCCATTCTCTACAAATTGTTCGCACACATTTGAAGTTTGCCGCATCAAAAGATTCAGAATTTTAGTCTAACGTGACTGTGGCATCTGATTTTTTTTTTTTTCTGGAAAAAGTGTTCGGATAATTGGATGTTCGGATAATTGGGGTTCGGATAAATGGAGTTCTACTGTATTTAAACTAAATATTATTAACCACCTATAGTATTAGTTAATTGCTTTTAAACGTTAGCTAAAATTGATAGGGGTATTGGAATAAATAAAATATTAGTGAAATAGAATAAGCACAGGTAGGCCAACCACGTGTGGTCTTCATTTGTAAAGTGCAGTAGCCATCTTGCTTTTCTTTGTGTAATTAATACAGGCATCTTTCAGCGCAGAGCCGCGCGTGAACAAAATCAAATTTAATTCAAATTTACTAGCTTAGTAGTAGGACTATCCAGCCTTTAATTATTGATAGCTAAACATAATTTAAAATTTATATTTAAAAAAAAAAAAAAAAAATACATAAATAAATAAATATATTAACTTGCCTGGTGTTAATTTAGCAAAAATAAGGGCAAATAAGTACAACATAATGCTAACCAGATGGCAGTCATGGGAGGGAAAAGCTTGGAGCAAATCATCAGAAAGACATACTAAGGAAGGAACATCAAAACGGACAGAAAATGAGAGGAACAAAAGCCCTGGTCTAAAGGACACAGAAATTAAGGACAAAATGGAAACCATCTGTTGGTGTCGTTTTCATAGTGATGAATTGAAACGCGAATGGTTACAACGGAATAAATGTCAACAATGTTTTTTCAAACGAAAAAACCAACAAGTATCTTGAATTGGATGAACTGGTCAAGTATTGGCAGCACACAAGTCGTTGGTAACTTTACATAGATTTTATTCACCAGGACACGAAGTGGACAAGACGGACATCGTCACAGGCGCAAAGATCACACGACAACATATTAATTATTGCTGCTAAAGTTCCTGAAGATTCTCTTCTAGTAAAGACCTCTGTCCATAGACTAAGGATTACAAAACTGTTACCGTATAATAACCTTCTCAGTCACGACCGTTGACCTTCTTTCAAGGACGTCTATCATGGTAACGTATACATACTCTGGGATGAAATCTTCCATATTACATTTGTTAAAATTCCCAGACGTTCATCCTACATAGCGTTGTACATCATATAATTTCACACAAAGTCATATACGATAATCCTATCAGTTAAAGGCTTTCAGTTGGCTAACCTCTCTTTACATCCGTGCCACGACTTTGGCATTGAAGCATGTACGGCATTTAAAAACATGTGCATAAGGTAAACAATATAACTTCTTCTACTCGTAGGAATTCTCCGTCTACGATCCAAATCTTAAAGGCAAGCGACTCTGTAGATCCAGTCTAGGAATGATACGACTCCCGCTAGATTAGTAGTAGAGCGGCCTTTTTATGCAGCATTAAAATAAGAAGTGGGCGATAACTTACGTGACATAACTGCGATTGGCTTCGACCTGAAGACCAATACAAATCACAATAATAAATGGCTTCCTTCAACATGCCATTGGATACACAATATCAAATTACAATCATGGACACAAGCCAGTTCCATGTTTCCACTTCAAAACATGACGTCACAAACTACTCAACTAGGTTACACGAACTTGCAAAAAATTTACTTTTTGCCTTGTTTTTAGACGTCATATTTTCTGTTGCAATTATAGTACAAAGTTCGTTTTTTAAACAGCAAATTAGAGTAACATACCAACTATAACTAAAAGCCACATTAAAACTGAAGTTTCCAATCAACAATACATTTGCAGCAAACATTTAATTACCCATATAGATTGCTTTAGAGCACTGGACTGGAATTCCGAATGCCAGTAAGAATTTTACCTTGTGACACGAACAATAACTATGTGATAGTGGTTGTAAACCCAGGTTCGGTGCGATTGATAGTGAGAGCAAATGCTGGGTGGAGCAACAACTTTTTTGATTGTGTGTCAAAGATGTTATGAGATGGATGGGGCGGCAGCAAACTGGATGATTGATGTATTCTAATCTATATTGTGGAATTGATAACAAACAAACTTCTACTGTAGTAAAACATTGGCTGACACATGTGTGACGATGATGTCTTTTATTAAAGTCAAAAAGAACGGATCTACAAATTAGGCGAACACTGTGCCTCAATTAAAGTAGAAATGGACTCCACAAATACAGTCTCTTTACGTTGACGTTTTAATCATGGACAGGAACGGTGTTCTTACTTAGATCTGTCTACTGTTAGGTTTGCTAAGTCTGGCCGTAGTCAAACTTGCTGGAGTAAATTCTTTAAAACAAATTTTACTATGTTCTTCAGGCTTGGATGTAGTATTACTGCGCTCAACCACCGGAGAGTGTGGAAAACATTATTCCGTTAAGCCCTTTAAATATTCATTAATGTCATTAGTCTTTGTCTGTACTGGTTAACCCTGTTTTGCACATGGGTTCTCGAACTATCTTCAGGATTGGCAATTAGTTAAATGATCTACAAACCATTTTCCTTGACGAGATGCTCGAATGAAATAACTTGACCATAACTCGATAACAAACATTACGTTGGTGGAAGAATCTGTGATCTGTCTTCCCTGCAAAAACTGCAGTCCAGTACTAACACTT
>JAMPIV010002285.1:0-39928 GCA_024509875.1 Oreohelix idahoensis | reverse complement strand
GGTTGTCTCCATCTCAGATGCATGCCTCCAAATACGTCGTGGCGGTTACTGCTAGTCTCACATACACTACCGCGCCATGCCGCATTTTCGTCGTAACCTTTTCCCCTACCACATTTCTGACCACCTCCCAGTCGGGTTCAAGCCCTCCGACAACCCATTCCTGGATCTCTTCACACGGGTACGTTTCCAACTACAATTCGTCCTTCGAAACCTCTTTCCCGATCACCTGCTTATCGTCGTTCTTACGACACACTCCAAAACGTACGGTGGTGTACTCCATAACACACTCGCGAGACACCGCATTTTTATTATCGCTCGTACTACTCCTACCCCACATTCCTATATTTCTAGAGACACCACCGATCCTTCGGGTTCTGCCGTACAACTTGAACATACCATACATGTTCCATAGCCGTTGACTTCTCCGAAACTACATATCGCGTAGGCACCTTACGTCTTGCAAGGTTGTAGCCATCTAGTGTACCTGAGACACTGAGTCCGGACTTTCGTGTGCCTCTTCCGACAACTATCTAGCACATCAAATAAACAATGTCGTGTGGCAAGAGCTAACTGGCAGTACACACACTTCCGGCCACAACAGCAGGCATGAAGTAGAGATCTGCCGGTAGCACCATTCGAGATGACCAATCATTCATATGACTCTGTTACACACGCACATACTCGGAGTTCACATACAGACACGCCCATGTTTCGATGCTTCACACATCCCTCTTTCGCGGTCACTTCCCGAAGACATACACACTACGGGTCCCCTTACTCGCGACCGTCTTTCCCGACACCGACTCTTCGGGTCTTACCGACATCACGAGACATACACCAATACGTCTCGTGTAGCGGATTACTCTATACAACACACCCGGCTAATCAGGCCCGCGCATTCCGTGGTCCGATTCTCACCTATACACATTATGACCCATTTACCAATTACCGGGCATTCATCTGCGACCACTCAATTTTTGTTTTCATGTAAGCGTCGACTCTCAACCAACGGCGAACTATGTTCCCGAGAAACTAACATTCGTGAGGTCCTTCCAAGGACCTCTCTCCGTACTGCTTCTCACCGCATTTCGGTCTTCCTGAACACACTCCAAAACGTCCGTGGCGGAGTACTCATACAAAACAAACGGACCTTGTTTCTGATTATATGCTCCGGGCACCTACCCAAGAACCGCTTTTCTCGTTACAGGTACTTATTCCCCTATTCACATCATCATCTGCACCCCCCATTCTGGGTTTCTCCGACCAACAGGCCATCTGGTCTCCGGGACGTTTCCTGAAACTACATTCTGGGTTCTTCGACCTCTCTCCGACAAACCGCTTTCCGGGTCTTCCGATCACACTGAATCCAAACTACGTTCGATGGCAGATTAACTGCTTCACCACATCACCATGCACCTCATTTCGTCGGTACTTCCTCCCCTACCTCACATACCTCGACCCCTTTGACAAGACACCCATTCTACGGTTACTTTCTTACTCTCATTATTTTCGTTCATCCGATCCAACCCATCTTCTGTGTCCTCCGGAGTACCGTTCCGATAAACTATGCATTCTCATTTCTTGGTCCTTCGACCTCTCCGACTCACACTCGCTTTCTTTTGACGGGTCATTTCTCGGATCATTACACTCTATAAACGTCGGTGGGCTACTGCTTAACTCTACACAACACCCGTTCTTAAACATATAAGGACCTTTGCTTTATTTTTCTGTGATCACCTCTCTCTGCCTCCTACCATTCCAATACAGCAGCCGCCCACTATCTGGATCTCATTACACCAGTCCACAACCCATTCTGTGTCCTTTCCTAGAGAATTCTGTTACGAGGGACGTTTCACGACAACAACAAATTTCTGAGGTCCTTACTAACACTCTTCACTGCCAGACAACCTATGCTTTCGGGTGCTAATCATACGACATCGCACTCCTATAAAACGCACGTCGGTGAGGTGTATTCTTACGAAACACTTTCACGAGTCAAGACGTGACGCATTATCGGGATAACTTCACTCCTAGGGTACCATCATTTATCCTGAACCAACTGCATCCCATGCGTCTAGTTGTCCTGCCTAGACACTCTTTTACCCATGGTACTTAGTTCGCTCACGGGAATGTGAGCAGTTTCCGAAATCGTCACAATCCGGATCCTTCACCTCTTTCCGAACATCATAGATACTCGCTTCTCCGGTCCTAACCGATCACACTGGTAGAATAGCCATAAACGATCGGTGGGTACTGCTATAGCACACTCGCGTCAACTACAAATCGAATCCCAGTCATATCTGGGTATGCTCCCTATCCACATCAGACGACACTACTTCCCATTCGGGAGTTCTCTCGACAACTTCTTCCCATCTCTGGACTACACTTCTTCGTTATAAGTACGTTCCGTATAACTATCTATTCTCGTCCTTCCTTGAGACCTGCTTGCCCGTACACCGCTAATTGCAACAGGGTCTTCCAGTGACACACGTTTCCCAAACTATACGGTGAGGGATACTCATAGTCACAATCTGCGGTGCGGCTAACAGTACACCTCAGCATTTCCGCTGTACTACCTCACGCCGCCATAGGGCCGACTCATCTGTACTACCTAACCATCTACGAGGTTACCAACCGACAACTCCAATTACCTCGTCCTCTTTCTCTATAGACTTTCTCGTAAATCTCCTTTTATTCCTTATTCATTCGAGTAGTTCTTCTTGTCGATCTCTTTCTCTTTACTTTCTTCCAGATACATATGAAACAAACTCAGCGTATATCCGGGTGACTCATCCGGACTCTACACCTGCCAATAAACTGAATACTGGTGGAAGTACTCTTAACACTAGACGAGGCACACGGGCATTTTTCGGTACATTCACATCAGTCTGTACTGACCCAGCTGTGAGAAGATTAGCTGACCCCGACTCATTGTTCCATGGAGGCTAATTCGGGTCTCTTTCCGACTAACCCATTCTGGTCACTTCTTTCTTGCGTGACGTTCACGAATACTACATTCCGGGATCGCTTCGACACTCTTCCACCGCTTTACGGTCATTTCCCGACATGCGAACCTTACATCTCCAAAACGTTCGTGGTTGGTACTCTTAACACACTGCTGCATGGACTTACCTTATGCTTATGATAGTTCTGTACTGCTCTACTCCCTACCCACATTCGTGACTAAGCGCACTTCCATTGAATGTTCGAGGATCATACCGTTTCACCAGTGACACAACACTCCGAGCAAGGATTCTAGAGCTACCTCGCCCGGGCTACATGACAATTGTTCCACAAACAACTACATATCGCGTACTTCGTGATCCTCATTCCGACACCGCTTTTCGTGTTCTTGAAATCAGATCTCTTGGCATGCTCCATGAAGTCGTGTGGGGTACTCTTTATCACTACTAGATGCCAAATCCTCAACCCCTAACTGCTCCGTCATGCAACTCTTTGGTTATGGTCTATGCATTTCGGTTACATCCCCTACCTGTGCCCATTCTCGACCCCCCCATTCGGTTTTGCATTCATTGATGTCTGTGCACTGTTACCGAGCACCATTCTGGTCCATCCTGTACGGGTACGTTCGTTCGCGAAACTACATTCAGGGTGCCAATCGGATCGGGTCTTTTTTTTTCCGACACACTCCAAAACGTCGGTGGGGTACTCTTACACACTCCGGCACCGCATTTCGGGTACTCCCCCTACCCACAACATTCTGGGCTGTCGGGTCTCCGACCCCCCATTAATTCTGGTCGGGGTTCTTCCGACAACCTCCAATACGTCGGTGGACGGTTACTCTTACACACCTCACCGGGCACCCCATTTACCCCCTGACCCACATTTTCTGACCCCCCATTCGGGTTCTCCGACAACCCATTCTGGTCCTCCGGGACGTTTCCCGAAACTACATTCGGTGTCCTTTTTCGAGACCTCTTTCCGGACAACCCGCTTTTCGGGACGTTCCGACACACTCTCCAAAAAAACGTCGGTGGGTTACTCTTACACACTCCGGCCAAACCGCATTTTTTCGGTTTCGGGTACTCCCCTAACCACATTCTGACTCCCCCATCGGTTTATACTCCGACAAACCCATACCAGGTCCTCCGGGACGATTTACTACATAACGGGTCCGTCTACCTCTCTCCGATTCGGGTCCTTCGGTACTCCCCTACCCAACCACATTCTGTATCTAGACCCCCCATTCGGTTCTCTCCGACCCTCCGGGACTTACCGTAAACTACATTCCTTCGACCTCTTCCGACACCGCTTTCGGGTCTTCCGACACACTCCAAAACGTCGGTGGGGTACTCTTACACACTCCGGCACCGCATTTCGGGTACTCCCCTTGTTTTACGAGATTATGGTGTCGGAACGGCTTGTTTTACCAGATTATGGTGTCGGAACGGCTTGTTTTACGAGATTATGGTGTCGGAACGGCTTGTTTTACGAGATTGTGGTGTCGGAACGGCTTGTTTTACGAGGTTGTATTGTCGGAACAACTTGTTTTACGAGATTGCTTATGTCGGAACAACTTGTTTTACGAGACTGTGGTGTCGGAACGGCTTGTTTTACGAGATTGTGGTGTTGAAACGGCTTGTTTTACGAGATTGTGGTGTTGGAACCGCTTGTTTTACGAGATTGTAGTGTCAGAAGGGCTTGTTTTACGAGATTATGGTGTCGGGACGGCTTGTTTTACGAGATTGTGGTGTCGGAACGGCTTGTATTACGAGATTGTGGTGTCGGAACGGCTTGTATTACGAGAGTGTAGTGTCGGAACGACTTGATATACACGATTGTGGTGTCGGAACGGCTTGTTTTACGAGATTGTGTTGTCGGAACGGCTTGTTTTACGAGATTGTGGTGTCGGAACGGCTTGTATTACGAGAGTGTGGTGTCGGAACGGCCCTATTTTACGAGACTGTAGTGTCGGAACGGCTTGTTTTACGAGATTATGGTGTCGTAACGGCTTGTTTTACGAGATTGTGGTGTCGGAACGGCTTGTTTAACAAGAGTGTGGTGTCGGAACGTCTTGTTTTACGAGATTGTTGGGTCGGAACGGCTGGTTTTACGAGATTTTGGTGTTGGAACGGCTTGTTTTACGAGTATGTGGTGTCGGAACGGCTTGTTTTATGAGATTGTGGTGTCGGAACGGCTTGTTTTACGTGATTGTAGTGTCGGAACGGCTTGTTTTACGAGGTTGTATTGTCGGAACAACTTGTTTTACGAATTGCTTATGTCGGAACAACTTGTTTTACGAGATTGTGGTGTCGGAACGTTTTTTTACGAGATTGTAGTGTCAGAAGGGCTTGTTTTACGAGATTATGGTGTCGGAACGGCTTGTTTTACGAGATTGTGGTGTCGGAACGGCTTGTTTTACGAGACTGTGGTGTCAGAACGGCTTGTTTTACACGATTGTGGTGTCGGAACGGCTTGTTTTACGAGATTGTGGTGTCGTAACGGCTTGTTTTACGAGATTGTTGTGTCAGAAAAACTTGTTTTACGCGATTGTGGTGTTGGAGCAACTTGTTTTACGAGATTGTGGCGTCGGAGCCGCTTTTTTACGAGATTGTGGTGACGGAACGGCTTGTTTTACGAGATTGTGGTGTCTGAACGAGTTGTTTTACAAGGTTGTGGTGTCGGAATGGCTTGTTTTACGAGATTGTGGTGTCGGAACTTCTTGTTTTACGAGATTGTGGTGTCGGAACGGCTTGTTTTACGAGATTGTGGTGTCGGAACGGCTTGTTTTACGAGATTGTGGTGTCGGAACGGCTTGTTTTACAACATTGTGGTGTCGGAACGGCTTGTTTTACGAGATTATGGTGTCGACACGGCTTGTTTTACGTGATTTTGGTGTCGGAACGGCTTGTTTTACGAGGTTGTGGTGTCGGAACGGCTTGTTTTACATGATTGTGGTGTCGGAACGGGTTGTTTTACGAGATTGTGGTGTCGGAACGGCTTGTTTTACGAGGTTATATTGTCGGAACAACTTGTTTTACGAGATTGCTTATGTCGGAACAACTTGTTTTACGAGACTGTGGTGTCGGAACGGCTTGTTTTACGAGATTGTGGTGTCGGAACGGCTTGTTTTTCGAGGTTGTGGTGTTGGAACCGCTTGTTTTACGAGATTGTATGTTCAGAAGGGCTTGTTTTTACGAGGCTTGTGTCGGGTACGGCTTGTTTTACGAGATTGTGGTGTCGGAACGGCTTGTATTTACGAGATTGTGGGTCGGAAAGGCTTTGTTTTACGAGATTGTTTTGTCGGAACGGCTTGTTTTACACGATTGATTGTGGTTGTCGGACGATTTTTTTGTGTCAAAAACGGCTTGTTTTAACGAGATTGTTTTACGGAACGGCTTGTTTTACGAGATTTTGGTGTCGGAACGGCTTGTTTTACGAGATTGTGGTGTCGGAACGGCCTGTTTTACGAGATTGTGGTGTCAGAACGGCTTGTTTTACGAGATTGTGGTGTCGGAACGGCTTGTTTTACGAGGTTGTATTGTCGGAACAACTTGTTTTACGAGATTGCTTATGTCGGAACAACTTGTTTTACGAGATTGTGGTGTCGGAACGGCTTTTTTTTACGAGATTGTAGTGTCGGAACGGATTTTTTTTACGAGATTGTAGTGTCAGAAGGGCTTGTTTTACGAGATTATGGTGTCGGAACGGCTTGTTTTACGTGATTTTAATGTCGGAACGGCTTGTTTTACGAGATTGTGGTGTCGGATCGGCTTGTTTTACGAGGTTGTATTGTCGGAAAAACTTGTTTTACGAGATTGCTTGTGTCGGAACAGCTTGTTTTACGAGATTGTGGTGTCGGATTGGCTTGTTTTACGAGATTTTGGCGTCGGAACGAGTTGTTTTACGAGGTTGTGGTGTCGGATCGGCTTGTTTTTCAAGATTGTGGTGTCGGAATGGCTTTTTTTACATGATTGTTGTGACAGAACCTCTTAATTTACAAGATTGTGGTGTCGGAATCGCTTGTTTTACGAGATTGTAGTGTCGGAACATCTTGTTTCACGAGATTGTAGTGTCTGAACGGCTTGTTTTACGAGATTGTGGTGTCGGAACGGCTTTTTTTTACGAGATTGTAGTGTCGGAACGGATTTTTTTTTACGAGATTGTAGTGTCAGAAGGGCTTGTTTTACGAGATTATGGTGTCGGAACGGCTTGTTTTACGAGATTATGGTATCGGAACGGCTTTTTTTACGAGATTGTTGTGTCAGAAGGGCTTGTTTTACGAGATTATGGTGTCGGAACGGCTTGTTTTACGAGATTGTGGTGTCGGAACGGCTTGTTTTACGAGATTGTTGTGTCAGAAAAACTTGTTTTACGAGATTGTGGTGTTGGAGCGGCTTGTTTTACGAGATTGTGGCGTCGGAGCCGCTTTTTTACGAGATTGTGGTGACGGAACGGCTTGTTTTACGAGATTGTTTTGTCGGAACGGCTTGTTTTACGAGATTGTGGTGTAGGAGCGGCTTGTTTTACGAGATTGTGGTGTCGGAACGGCTTGTTTTACACGATTGTGGTGTCAGCACGGGTTGTTCTACGATATTGTGGTGTCGGAACGGGTTGTTTTACGAGGTTGTTGTGTCAGTACGGCTTGTTTTACGAAATTGTCGTGTCGGAACGTCTTGTTTTACGAGAGTGTGTTGTCGGAACGGCTTCTTTTACGAGATTGTGGTGAAGGAACGGCTTGTTTTACGAGATTTTGGTGTCTGAACGAGTTGTTTTACGAGGTTGTGGTGTCGGAACGGCTTGTTTTACGATAGTGTAATGTCGGAACGACTTGTTTTACGAGATTGTGGTGTCGCAACGGCTTGTATTACGAGAGTGTGGTGCCGGAACGAATAGTTTTACGAGATTGTGGTGTCGGAACGGCTGGTTTTACACGATTGTGGTGTCGGAACGGCTTGTTTTACGAGATTGTTCTGTCTAAACGGCTTGTTTTACGAGATTGTGGGGTCGGAACGACTTGTTTTACGAGATTGTAAGGTCAAAAAGGCTTGATTTACGAGATTGTTTTGTCTGAACGGCTTGTTTTACAAGATTGTGGTGTCGGAACGGCTTGTTTTACACGATTGTGGTGTCGGAACGGCTTGTTTTATTAGATTGTGGTGTCGGAACGGCTTGTTTTACGAGACTGTGGTGTCAGAACGGCTTGTTTTACACCCTAACCCTAACCCTAACCCTAACTCTAACCCTAACCCTAACCCTAAAACAAGCCGTTCCAACACCACAATCTCATAAAACAAGCCGTTCCGACAACACAATCTCGTAAAACAAGCCGTTCCGACACTACAATCGTGTATATAAAGTCGTTCCGACACCACAATCTCGTAATACAAGCCGTTCCGACACCACAATGTTGTAAAACAAGCCGTTCCGACACCACAATCTCGTAAAACAAGTTGTTCCGACATAAGCAATTCGTAAAACAAGTTGTTCCGACAATACAACCTCGTAAAACAAGCCGTTCCGACACTACATTCACGTAAAACAAGCCGTTCCGACACCACAATCTCATAAAACAAGCCATTCCGACACCACATACTCGTAAAACAAGCCGTTCCGACACCAAAATCTCGGAAAACCAGCCGTTCCGACCCCACAATCTCGCAAAACAAGACGTTCCGACACCACACTCTCGTTAAACAAGCCGTTCCGACACCATAATCTTGTAAAACAAGTTGTTCCGACAATACAACCTCGTAAAACAAGCCGTTCCGACACCACAATCTCGTAAAACAAGCCGTTCCGACACCATAATCTCGTAAAACAAGCCGTTCCGACACCATAATCTCGTAAAACAAGCCGTTCCGACACCATAATCTCGTAAAACAAGCCGTTCCGACACCATAATCTCGTAAAACAAGCCCTTCTGACACCACAATAACGAAAAAAAAACGTTCCGGCACTACAATCTCGTAAAACAAGCGTTTCCAACACCACAATCTCGTAAAACAAGCCGTTTCGACACCACAATCTCGTAAAACAAGCCGTTCCGACACCACAGTCTCGTAAAACAAGTTGTTCCGACATAAGCAATCTCGTAAAACAAGTTGTTCCGACAATACAACCTCGTAAAACAAGCCGTTCCGACACCACAATCTCGTAAAACAAGCCGTTCCGACACCACAATCTTGTAAAACAAGACGTTCCGACACCACACTCTCGTTAAACAAGCCGTTCCGACACCACAATCTCGTAAAACAAGCCGTTACGACACCATAATCTCGTAAAACAAGCCGTTCCGACTCTACAGTCTCGTAAAATAGGGCCGTTCCGGCACCACACTCTCGTAATACAAGCCGTTCCGACACCACAATCTCGAAAAACAAGCCGTTCCGACACCAAAATCGTGTATATCAAGTCGTTCCGACACTACACTCTCGTAATACAAGCCGTTCCGACACCACAATCTCGTAATACATGCCGTTCCGACACCACAATCTCGTAAAACAAGCCATCCCGACACCATAATCTCGTAAAACAAGCCCTTCTGACACTACAATCTCGTAAAACAAGCGGTTCCAACACCACAATCTCGTAAAACAAGCCGTTTCGACACCACAATCTCGTAAAACAAGACGTTCCGACACCACACTCTCGTTAAACAAGCCGTTCCGACACCACAATCTCGTAAAACAAGTTGTTCCGACAATACAACCTCGTAAAACAAGCCGTTCCGACACCACAATCTCGTAAAACAAGCCGTTCCGACACCACAATCGTGTAAAACAAGCCGTTCCGACACACAATCTCGTAAAACAAGCCGTTCCGACACCAAAATCTCGTAAAACAAGCCGTTCCGACACCAAAATCTCGTAAAACAAGCCGTTCCGACACCATAATCTCGTAAAACAAGCCCTTCTGACACTACAATCTCGTAAAACAAGCGGTTCCAACACCACAATCTCGTAAAACAAGCCGTTTCGACACCACAATCTCGTAAAACAAGCCGTTCCGACACCACAGTCTCGTAAAACAAGTTGTTCAGACATAAGCAATTTCGTAAAACAAGTTGTTCCGACAATACAACCTCGTAAAACAAGCCGTTCCGACACCACAATCTCGTAAAACAAGCCGTTCCGACACCACAATCCTGTAAAACAAGCCGTTCCGACACCACAATCTCGTAAAACAAGCCGTTCCGACACCATAATTACGTAAAAAAAGCCGTTCCGACACCAAAATATCGTAAAACAAGCCGTTCCGACACCACAATCTCGTAATACAAGCCGTTCCGACACCACAATCTCGTAAAAACAAGCCGTTCCGACACCAAAATCACGTAACGTAAAACAAGCCGTTCCGACACCACAATCTCGTAAAACAAGCCGTTCCGACACCAAAATCTCGTAAAACAAGCCGTTCCGACACTACAATCTCGTAAAACAAGCCGTTCCGACACCACAATCTCGTAAAACAAGCCGTTCAGACACTACAATCTCGTGAAACAAGATGTTCCGACACTACAATCTCGTAAAACAAGCGATTCCAACACCACAATCTTGTAAATCAAGAGGTTCCGTCACAACAATCATGTAAAAAAAGCCATTCCTACACCACAATCTTGAAAAACAAGCCGATCCGACACCACAATCTCGTAAAACAACTCGTTCCGACACCACAATCTCGTAACACAAGCCGTTCCGACACCACAATCTCGTAAAACAAGTTGTTCCGACATAAGCAATCTCGTAAAACAAGTTTTTCCGATTATACAACCTCGTAACAAAAGCCGTTCCGACACCACAATCTCGTAAAACTGTAGACGAAAGATAGAAAAAAAGACAGACAGATAGATAGATAGAAAGATAGATAGATAGATAGATAGATAGATAGATAGATAGATAGATAGATAGATAGATAGATAGATAGATAGATAGATAGATAGATAGATAGATAGATAGATAGATAGATAGATAGATAGATAGATAGATAGATAGATAGATAGATAGATAGATAGATAGATAGATAGATAGATAGATAGATAGATAGATAGATAGATAGATAGATAGATAGATAGACAGATAGATAAACGATGCACTAATAGAAATCCTAACTTGTCTGGGGAAAAAACACATAATTATCAGCAAACACAACAGAGGTAGAGGTAGAGGCAGAGGTAGAGGTAGATTTAGACCACAAGAACACACGGAGAAGAGAACTGGAGACAGAAGTGAAAATGATGAGGACGACGAGGAAAGGACTTGAGCAGATGGCACGTGACAGGAGGACTTGGCATGTGTTTGTTGAAGACCTGTGCTCCTGGGGGAACTAAATAAAATTGATCATCAATAACAAATGTTGAGTGGTGGGACTTTTTGATTTTTCTTAGATTTAACCAGAAAATTAATACCGCGTTGTTGTAATCTCATTATTTGAGTCGCAAACAATTTCCAACGTTGGCGGATATCAAATTAAAAAAAAACACTCCGACACCACATTAGGGAACTCCGGCACACTCTGACACCACATTCGGGTACTCCATCATTCCCAAAGTCAGCTATGACTATATGAGGCTACTAGACTGTTCTTCACTGAGGTAATAAGATCGGTTTCTGTTTATAAATCAGTCAGCCATTGTCCACAGTAGTTGTGCACTTTACGAAACAGAGCTGTAATTTCACTTCCATCAGCACCGTCCGGACACATCAATCATTACATACCTTGTCGTTTATAAAATAATTATATACATATATTAAAGCATCCATTATTCAATACTGTTTTCATCTCTAAGGAACACAGAATTTCAATGAATCCCATGTTACGCCCTCATGTTCTCTAATCCGCTTAAGATACCTGTGTCTTAGTCATCTTTTTAATTTACGTCTCTGGTTCTCTTTACCAAGTGTTTTCTGGCCTCCCTCTGACTTTCCTACATAGCGAGTTTCATAACAAAGACTGTATTGTAATACTATCAACAAGTTTCTGCAGAGAGTGTCCAATCCATCGCCTTTTAAACATATAAACACTAAAATAAACTAACATCTGTGTAGTTATTTCAGCGCATTTATTCAGTCGTATAAACACATGCTAACTTAATGCATTTCTACAGTGACATGTGTACTCACTAATAGAAATCCTAACTTGCCTGGGGAAAAAAAACACATAATTATCAGCAAACACAACAGAGGTAGAGGTAGAGGAGAAGAGAACTGGAGACAGAAGTGAAAATGATGAGGACGACGAGAAAAGGACTTGAGCGGATGGCACGTGACAGGAGGACTTGGCATGTGTTTGTTGAAGACCTGTGCTACTGGGGAACTATATAAAATTGATCATCAATAACAAATGTTGAGTGGTGGGACTTTTTGATTTTTCTTAGATTTAACCAGAAAATTAGTACCGCGTTTTTGTAATCTCATTGTTTGAGTCGCCAACAATTCCCAACGTTGGCGGCTATCAAACGAAATATTTACCGTGTCCTATTATTCAGCTCAGCTCACCGGCGGGATTGACCGTAAATATTTAGAACGGTGACCAGATGGGTACAAGGTGGTACTCCTCTATTCAGCAAGGGTGAACAATTCAGAAAAGCGTTGTCCGTTTCTTCAAAGGCAGGCCTTTTCTCAAGCGAGGCGTTTCTCTAACATCAAAAGTATCGGTACTTCAAAGCGGATTTACTTATCACTGTGAAAATGCGTCTTTTCCTACTTGTTTGGCCCACGCGTTAACAATAGGAACACTCGTCGGCGGCTCTCCTCTGATTTCTGACCCGCCACCGACAAGGTCACTAGAAAATAAATTTAATTGTAGATCTATGGATTTATTTGCGGTGGGTCTTTTAAAGAATTAGTGAGAGGTGAAATGGCGTCACATTGCAGCAAGCTATAAAAGCAACCAACACTGATTTAACTTTCAGATTTTCAAACGTGGAGGATTCATGAAAATGGATAAACCAAGAGAGATAGATCTAAACGAGGATTTCTTTGCGGCGTTAAAGGTTTGTCAGGGCCCTGTTCTAGGACGTGGGATGAGCGGTGAGGTGATTTTAGTTACCTCACCTACTAACCCATCAGTGAAGCTAGCTGTCAAGAAACTGGCATTACATACTGCTGACGGAGGTATTAGAAGCATGCGTTTGTTTGCTAATGAGATCGGCGCCATACAAGGATTGTCTCATCCCCATGTCATTAAACACATCCTGTCAGCGCGTTGTCCTGGGTACTTAGTCATCTGTACTGATTACTGTAGTAACGGGACATTGTCCTCTAGGCTCAGCGTCATGACTCCAATGCTGCGTATCATCAACTTTATGCAGTTGGCATGTGCAGTCCGTTATTTGAATGACAAGCAAAAACTTGTTCACAACGACATCAAAAGTAGCAATATATTTATGGACGCCAAAAATGATGTCGTTCTGGGAGATTTTGGCCTGTCATTTTCAATTCTTCCAACAGACACAGTCGTACCTACGAGAGGAATGGGTGGTACGCCGTGCTTCTCTGCTCCCGAGAAATCCAGCTGCAGATATGTGGATCCATACAAGGTTTGTGAATCTTCTATCTATCTATCTATCTATCTATCTATCTATCTATCTATCTATCTATCTATCTATCTATCTATTTAGTTATATATCTATTTATTTATCTATCTATCTTTTTTTCTATTTTTCGTCTAAAGTTGGACGTGTACTCCCTGGGTGTTGTACTCTGGTGCCTGATATTCAGTAGAGAACCAACCTTTAACAAGGTCTATAAATTCATACAGAACAGGCCTGCAATATTCGCCATTCCACAGCCTTTAAGGTATGCAAAGACCTCTCGTTATTTTACTTTTTCATTTTCCCTAGTTGTTTTTGTTGTTTAATTCATTGTCTTGATCTGACTTTTACTAATTTTTAATGTGTTTTTTAAAGGCCTCTTTTACACTACTTCTTCAACATCTTGTCGCAATTTCAGTTCTTCCTTCACGCTCCCCCTGACTGATGTTTCTTATCCTGTTTGTCTACACTTTCCAGTTCATTTTATTGTAAAGCTACACTAGTGTATACTTAGACACCCTTAAAACTAAACGTCACATTACATGTGCGTTTTAATGTCTCTTCAGGTGGTGTCTAACGTCCTTGTTACATCCTGACCCAGTCAGTAGACCTTCAATTACAGATTTACTGAACAAGTTACACAGCCTCAACTTCTGCAGGGACCTCATTGACCGACTGTAAGATCATAAATTCTCATTTGAATTCTAAAATGCCCCGTGGTCTCTGAGGTAGGTAAACGTATAGACTCGTTTCATAACCGTTCTATTTACTTGATAATGAAGTCTAGAGAATTATGATTCTACGAGAAGACCATTACTTTTGTCTTTTTGCCCTAGTGCTGTTATGTTTACGTTTTATCGCTATCGTTTCAAAAATTTACTTATTGAGCTATTTATCAGTTTCTGCTAGTAATATTTATCTGAATTTGTTTTTCATATGTCCACTAACTGATTTTCTTGGCACAACCTCAATGGAACACATAATGTTTTCAATGCTGCACAGATCAGGGGACATTATGCATTGTTGCCAACCAACCTCTCTTGATTGGTTGCCAGTTCTTATATCTGCCGTGTTGTCAATACACACTATCTATTATTTCCAGGTCTGTATGTCGAATGCGAATCTTTTTAAAAAAAATTATGATATATTTCTCTTCATATTTCCGTTTATTTAATGATTATGGGTCGTTTATAAATTTAAAACCACCATAGGTGAAATATAGGACAGCAGACGAACAAGGGAAAGACTTCTTTGTGAACCAGGCGTTCCACATAAGGAAATTGTTATAGTGTTACATTATTTTTAAAACTTTTAAATATGTATCCAACCCCCACACAATATGTTCATTTAACCTTCAATTATTGCTAATATAATCTCTCGCTTTATGGCTTACATAAAATCTATCTTTAGCGATAAATCAATCTCTCGCTTAAAATACTAATATAAATATATGTCGATTTAGGGCTACACTAATAAACCCATCCCCATAGTTCTAAATAAACGCAATGTATTGCTACAGTAATGTAAAAAAAAAAAAATTAATGATGAGGATATTATCATCATCAATCACACTACAGCTTCGTGTGGAATATAGGCCCGTAAATCGTTTACGTCAAGCCCTCCCGTCTTGTACATTACGAGTACTTATGTTTTTTCCATGTATGCTTTATTCTTAATAAACCTGTTTCAATTTCTTTTCCAGAGTGTTGTTGAGTCTCCATCTGCGTCTCAGCATGGTGTGACCTGTTGGTAATATTTTGTCTAGCATCATTTTAAGCAGCCCACGTGGTAGCCATATGATCACGTGACGGTCCCAAGCCCGTAAAAACTGAGAGGGAAAAGATCATAAACCAACACAGCACAGCTGAAGCAGCAGTATCAAAAACTATCATGGAAAACAAGGATATGCTGCTGCAGTCAAGATTAAGTATATTAATATTGCCTTAAGGGAATATAAAAACAATGAATTAGGCATCTTACCAGAATCCTATATATAATATCCCAGCTTTTTCTGTCTGTAAATAACGCCCGAAAGTAGTAACACTCGACAAATAAAAGTGTGGAAAACACGGTGTGCAAGCGCAATTTGAACGGGCGTGCATGTTCGGACTTTTTTTTTTTTTAAACCTCGGAAGTAAAACAAATATTTCGGTTTTTTAATACTCTGCCAAAAAAAATAATTATCGACAAAGAAAATTGGGCCAAGGTTGGTGGCAATGTGCAAAGTGAACGGCGTGCTTGTTAAGACTTTGAACAAAATTATTTTACTACAATAATTAACAGGAATGGGCGTACAATGATCTAAGTTTCACGCTTTTGTTAGAATAAAATCAAGAGGTATTTCCCCTAAGTGATCGGCTACCACGACAAGTAATGGGGAATTAAGAGACTTCACATTACTAGGTTCAAGCATCGAGAGGTGTGGTGACCAGTTTCTTTCTTCGCTGCCTTTTCCTTCCCTAATTTAAGAGCAAAGTCATGTGCCCATTTGCAGCTGGGTAAACTGAGCCAAGCCTCTACCACTGCCGAGCGTGGGTCTTTTAAAGAATTAGTGAGAGGTGAAATGGCGTAACATTGAAGCAAGCTATAAAGCAACCCAACACTGATTTAACTTTCAGATTTTCAAACGTGTAGATTTATAATTAATTCACTTGAGATTTTGTCTTCAATGAAAATGGCTGAACCAAGAGCGATAGATCTAAACGATGGATTTCTTTGCGGCGTTAAAGGTTTGTCAGGGCCCTGTTCTATGACGTGGGATGCAGCGGTGAGAGTGATTTTATTTACCTCACCTACTAAAACCCATCAGTGAATCTAGCTGTCAAGAAACTGTTCAATAACTTACTGCTGACGGAGGTATTAGAAGCATGCGTTTGTTTGCTAATGAGATCGGCGAAATACAAGGATTGGTCTCATACCCATGTCATTAAACACATCCTGTCAACGCGTTGTCCTGGGTACCTAGTCATCTGTACTGAGTTCTGTACTAACGGGACATTGTTCTCTAGACTCAGTGTCAGCGTCATTATTACTCCAATGCTGCGTATCATCCACTTTATCCAGTTGGCATGTGCAATACGTTATCTAAATGACAAGCAAAAACTTGTTCACAACGACATCAAACCTAGCAACATATTTATCGACGCAGCAATATATTTATCGACGCCGAAAAACAACAAAAGCAACTAGTTTAGTTCCAAATTATGGTAGAATCAATTTGCATATTAGGATTTTGTAATAAGGGTTTAAAGAGGAGAATATGAATTTCTGTATATTTAGCAAAGGGAGACAACTAGAAATTACATCCCTTGATAACTCACTAACTTATCAAGGGATGTAATTTCTAGTTGACTACCCTTTGCTAAATATACAGAAAACCATATTCTCCTCTTTAAACCTTATTACAAACTCCTAATATGCAAATTAGTTCTACCATAATTTGGAACTATCTCAATATGCTTAACTGTAAACGACAACGTTATCTTTCAATTAAGACAGTTTCTTTACAGCTCGCTTTTTACTGATGGGTTAGTAGGCCTTGTGCCTTCAGGTATTATATAAAAAATCACCAATCACCGCTCAAATGTTGACGCCATTTCACCCTCTCACAAAGATCTTTAAAAGACCCACCTGCTCGGCAGTTCGACATAAGCGTGCTTGGCCTCGTTTTACTGCACGCCCGTTCAAATTGCGCTTGCACACCGTGTTTTCCGCACTTTTATTTGTCGAGTGTTACTACTTTCGGGCGTTATTTACAGACAGAAAAAGCTGGGATATTATATATAGGATTCTGGTAAGATGCCTAATTCATTGTTTTTATATTCCCTTAAGGCAATATTAATATACTTAATCTTGACTGCAGCATTATCCTTGTTTTCCATGATAGTTTTTGATACTGCTGCTTCAGCTGGTGCTGTTGGTTTATGATCTTTTCCCTCTCAGTTTTTACGGGCTTGGGACCGTCACGTGATCATATGGCTACCACGTGGCCTGATTAAAAAGATGTTAGACCGAATATTACCAATAGGTCACAACATGCTGAGACGCAGATGGAGACTCAACAACACTCTGGAAAAGAAATTGAAACAGGTTTATTAAGAATAAAGCATACATGGAAAAAACATAAGTACTCGTAATAGTACAAGACGGGAGGGCTTGACGTAAACGATTTACGGCCTATATTCCACACGAAGCTGTAGTGTGATGATGATGATAATATCCTCATCATTAATTTTTTTTTTTACATTACTGTAGCAAGACATGGCGTTTATTTAGAACTATGGGGATGGGTTTATTAGTGTAGCACTGAATCGACATATTTATATTAGTATTTAAGCGAGAGATGATTTATCGCTAAAGATAGATTTTATGTAAGCCATAAAGCGAGAGATTATATTAGCAATAAATTGAAGGTTAAATGAACATATTGTGTGGGGGTTGGATACATATTTAAAAGTTTTAAAAATAATGTAACACTATAACAATTTCCTTATGTGGAACGCCTGGTTCACAAAGAAGTCTTTCCCTTGTTCGTCTGCTGTCCTATATTTCACCTATGGTGGTTTTAAATTTATAAACGACCCATAATCATTAAATAAACGGAAATATGAAGAGAAATATATCATAATTTTTTTTAAAAAGATTCGCATTCGACATACAGACCTGGAAATAATAGATAGTGTGTATTGACAACACGGCAGATATAAGAACTGGCAACCAATCAAGAGAGGTTGGTTGGCAACAATGCATAATGTCCCCTGATCTGTGCAGCATTGAAAACATTATGTGTTCCATTGAGGTTGTGCCAAGAAAATCAGTTAGTGGACATATGAAAAACAAATTCAGATAAATATTACTAGCAGAAACTGATAAATAGCTCAATAAGTAAATTTTTGAAACGATAGCGATAAAACGTAAACATAACAGCACTAGGGCAAAAAGACAAAAGTAATGGTCTTCTCGTAGAATCATAATTCTCTAGACTTCATTATCAAGTAAATAGAACGGTTATGAAACGAGTCTATACGTTTACCTACCTCAGAGACCACGGGGCATTTTAGAATTCAAATGAGAATTTATGATCTTACAGTCGGTCAATGAGGTCCCTGCAGAAGTTGAGGCTGTGTAACTTGTTCAGTAAATCTGTAATTGAAGGTCTACTGACTGGGTCAGGATGTAACAAGGACGTTAGACACCACCTGAAGAGACATTAAAACGCACATGTAATGTGACGTTTAGTTTTAAGGGTGTCTAAGTATACACTAGTGTAGCTTTACAATAAAATGAACTGGAAAGTGTAGACAAACAGGATAAGAAACATCAGTCAGGGGGAGCGTGAAGGAAGAACTGAAATTGCGACAAGATGTTGAAGAAGTAGTGTAAAAGAGGCCTTTAAAAAACACATTAAAAATTAGTAAAAGTCAGATCAAGACAATGAATTAAACAACAAAAACAACTAGGGTAGTTATAGTGTAATGGCAACAATGAAAAAGTAAAATAACGAGAGGTCTTTGCATACCTTAAAGGCTGTGGAATGGCGAATATTGCAGGCCTGTTCTGTATGAATTTATAGACCTTGTTAAAGGTTGGTTCTCTCCTGAATATCAGGCACCAGAGTACAACACCCAGGGAGTATACATCCAACTGTTGACGAAAGATAGAAAAAAAAGATAGATAGATAAATAAATAGATAGATAGATAGATAGATAGATAGATAGATAGATAGATAGATAGATAGATAGATAGATAGATAGATAGATAGATAGATAGATAGATAGATAGATAGATAGATAGATAGATAGATAGATAGATAGATAGATAGATAGATAGATAGATAGATAGATAGATAGATAGATAGATAGATAGATAGATAGATAGATGATTCACAAACCTTGTATGGATCCACATATCTGCAGCTGGATTTCTCGGGAGCAGAGAAGCACGGCGTACCACCCATTCCTCTCGTAGGTACGACTGTGTCTGTTGGAAGAATGGAAAATGACAGGCCAAAATCTCCCAGAACGACATCATTTTTGGCGTCCATAAATATATTGCTACTTTTGATGTCGTTGTGAACAAGTTTTTGCTTGTCATTCAAATAACGGACTGCACATGCCAACTGCATAAAGTTGATGATACGCAGCATTGGAGTCATGACGCTGAGCCTAGAGGACAATGTCCCGTTAGGACAGTACTCAGTACAGATGACTAGGTACCCAGGACAACGCGCTGACAGGATGTGTTTAATGACATGGGGATGAGACAATCCTTGAATGGCGCCGATCTCATTAGCAAACAAACGCATGCTTCTAATACCTCCGTCAGCAGTATGTAATGCCAGTTTCTTGACAGCTAGCTTCACTGATGGGTTAGTAGGTGAGGTAACTAAAATCACCTCACCGCTCATCCCACGTCCTAGAACAGGGCCCTGACAAACCTTTAACGCCGCAAAGAAATCCTCGTTTAGATCTATCTCTCTTGGTTTATCCATTTTCATGAATCCTCCACGTTTGAAAATCTGAAAGTTAAATCAGTGTTGGTTGCTTTTATAGCTTGCTGCAATGTGACGCCATTTCACCTCTCACTAATTCTTTAAAAGACCCACCGCAAATAAATCCATAGATCTACAATTAAATTTATTTTCTAGTGACCTTGTCGGTGGCGGGTCAGAAATCAGAGGAGAGCCGCCGACGAGTGTTCCTATTGTTAACGCGTGGGCCAAACAAGTAGGAAAAGACGCATTTTCACAGTGATAAGTAAATCCGCTTTGAAGTACCGATACTTTTGATGTTAGAGAAACGCCTCGCTTGAGAAAAGGCCTGCCTTTGAAGAAACGGACAACGCTTTTCTGAATTGTTCACCCTTGCTGAATAGAGGAGTACCACCTTGTACCCATCTGGTCACCGTTCTAAATATTTACGGTCAATCCCGCCGGTGAGCTGAGCTGAATAATAGGACACGGTAAATATTTCGTTTGATAGCCGCCAACGTTGGGAATTGTTGGCGACTCAAACAATGAGATTACAAAAACGCGGTACTAATTTTCTGGTTAAATCTAAGAAAAATCAAAAAGTCCCACCACTCAACATTTGTTATTGATGATCAATTTTATATAGTTCCCCAGTAGCACAGGTCTTCAACAAACACATGCCAAGTCCTCCTGTCACGTGCCATCCGCTCAAGTCCTTTTCTCGTCGTCCTCATCATTTTCACTTCTGTCTCCAGTTCTCTTCTCCTCTACCTCTACCTCTGTTGTGTTTGCTGATAATTATGTGTTTTTTTCCCCAGGCAAGTTAGGATTTCTATTAGTGAGTACACATGTCACTGTAGAAATGCATTAAGTTAGCATGTGTTTATACGACTGAATAAATGCGCTGAAATAACTACACAGATGTTAGTTTATTTTAGTGTTTATATGTTTAAAAGGCGATGGATTGGACACTCTCTGCAGAAACTTGTTGATAGTATTACAATACAGTCTTTGTTATGAAACTCGCTATGTAGGAAAGTCAGAGGGAGGCCAGAAAACACTTGGTAAAGAGAACCAGAGACGTAAATTAAAAAGATGACTAAGACACAGGTATCTTAAGCGGATTAGAGAACATGAGGGCGTAACATGGGATTCATTGAAATTCTGTGTTCCTTAGAGATGAAAACAGTATTGAATAATGGATGCTTTAATATATGTATATAATTATTTTATAAACGACAAGGTATGTAATGATTGATGTGTCCGGACGGTGCTGATGGAAGTGAATTTACAGCTCTGTTTCGTAAAGTGCACAACTACTGTGGACAATGGCTGACTGATTTATAAACAGAAACCGATCTTATTACCTCAGTGAAGAACAGTCTAGTAGCCTCATATAGTCATAGCTGACTTTGGGAATGATGGAGTACCCGAATGTGGTGTCAGAGTGTGCCGGAGTTCCCTAATGTGGTGTCGGAGTGTTTTTTTTTTAATTTGATATCCGCCAACGTTGGAAATTGTTTGCGACTCAAATAATGAGATTACAACAACGCGGTATTAATTTTCTGGTTAAATCTAAGAAAAATCAAAAAGTCCCACCACTCAACATTTGTTATTGATGATCAATTTTATTTAGTTCCCCCAGGAGCACAGGTCTTCAACAAACACATGCCAAGTCCTCCTGTCACGTGCCATCTGCTCAAGTCCTTTCCTCGTCGTCCTCATCATTTTCACTTCTGTCTCCAGTTCTCTTCTCCGTGTGTTCTTGTGGTCTAAATCTACCTCTACCTCTGCCTCTACCTCTACCTCTGTTGTGTTTGCTGATAATTATGTGTTTTTTCCCCAGACAAGTTAGGATTTCTATTAGTGCATCGTTTATCTATCTATCTATCTATCTATCTATCTATCTATCTATCTATCTATCTATCTATCTATCTATCTATCTATCTATCTATCTATCTATCTATCTATCTATCTATCTATCTATCTATCTATCTATCTATCTATCTATCTATCTATCTATCTATCTATCTATCTATCTATCTGTCTGTCTTTTTTTCTATCTTTCGTCTACAGTTGGACATGTGGGGGGCAAGCGTCAAGAAAATTGTTTTTCCCACCAGGCGATCTTTGTCCTCTCAAGACTGTGCGTGGTCCCGGCTGCCGAGGCTTCCCAGTTCAGAAGGGGCAGTGCTATGTATCTGTGACCGTCTAGATGACGTATGTCGGCAGTGGTAGAGGCTCGGTCGTAGCTGCGCAATAAACAAGCAAATAAACTTGTCGTGTCTTATTGAGATTGTGCGTGGTCCCGGATGCCGGGTCTTCCCAATTCAGGTAGAACAGAGCTGTGCGTCTTCTTGGTAATGCAGTTTGGCAGTGGTAGAGGCTTGGCGTTGGCTGCGCCCTTGCATCGATACGTCCGCTACGGTGACTGGCTGCTCTGCCAGATACTGTATTCTTGTCTCGGAGATATAACCCCCTTTTGCAGGGTAGAGACCCTCTTTTCTCGTGGCTTTGCACCCTCGCTACCTGACAAGAGGTTCCCTGGGGTTGCAAGAAAGCCCACCTTTGACAGACATGTGGAGGCGGTGGCTTCGCCACCGCGCTACTATGCTGTCTGGCCGGTGACTGATTGCTCGTGTCAGTCTTGTCTCGGAGATATAACCCCCCCCTGCACTGGGTAGATAGTATCAAACCTCTTGGTATCGCACACACGCCAAAGTGGGCCTGGTGTACCATACCGTTGAGTCTAGGATGCTCCCTTGGGGTTGAAACAAAGCCCTCACCTCACCTCCCTTAACTGGCTCAAGGGTATGAACGAGTGAACAACTCGTCCCCTTAAGGGCAAAAGAGTGAATAACTCGCGCCCTGGGATTCAAACAAACAAACAAACAGTTGGACATATACTCCCTGGGTGTTGTACTCTGGTGTCTGATATCCCAGGAAGAACCAACCTTTAACAAAGTGTATAAATCCATACAGAACACGCCTGTCATATTCGCCATTCCACAGCCTATAAGGTATGCAAAGACCTTTCGTTATTCTACTTTTTCATTTTTGCTATTACACTATAACTACCCTAGTTGTTTTTGTTGTTTAATTCATTGTCTTGATCTGACTTTTACTAATTTTTAATGTGTTAGGGTTAGGGTTAGATAGATAGATAGATATTGTGGTGTTGGAACCGCTTGTTTTACGAGATTGTAGTGTCAGAAGGGCTTGTTTTACGAGATTATGGTGTCGAGACGGCTTGTTTTACGAGATTGTGGTGTCGGAACGGCTTGTATTACGAGATTGTGGTGTCGGAACGGCTTGTATTACGAGAGTGTAGTGTCGGAACGACTTGATATACACGATTGTGGTGTCGGAACGGCTTGTTTATAGAGATTGTGGTGTCGGAACGGCTTGTATTACGAGAGTGTGGTGTCGGAACGGCCCTATTTTACGAGACTGTAGTGTCGGAACGGCTTGTTTTACGAGATTATGGTGTCGGGACGGCTTGTTTTACGAGATTGTGGTGTCGGAACGGCTTGTATTACGAGATTGTGGTGTAGGAATGGCTTTTTTTACATGATTGTTGTGACGGAACCTCTTGATTTACAAGATTGTGGTGTCGGAATCGCTTGTTTTACGAGATTGTAGTGTCGGAACATCTTGTTTCACGAGATTGTAGTGTCTGAACGGCTTGTTTTACGAGATTGTGGTGTCGGAACGGCTTGTTTTACGAGATTGTAGTGTCAGAAGGGCTTGTTTTACGAGATTTTGGTGTCGGAACGGCTTGTTTTACGAGATTATGGTGTCGGAACGGCTTGTTTTACGTAATTTTCGTGTCGGAACGGCTTGTTTTACGAGATTGTGGTGTCGGAACGGCTTGTTTTACAAGATTGTGGTGTCGGAACGGCTTGTTTTACGAGATTGTGGTGTCGGAACGGCTTGTTTTACGAGGTTGTATTGTCGGAACAACTTGTTTTACGAGATTGCTTATGTCGGAACAACTTGTTTTACGAGACTGTTGTGTCGGAACGGCTTGTTTTACGAGATTGTGGTGTCGAAACGGCTTGTTTTACGAGATTGTGGTGTTGGAACCGCTTGTTTTACGAGATTGTAGTGTCAGAAGGGCTTGTTTTACGAGATTATGGTGTCGGGACGGCTTGTTTTACGAGATTGTGGTGTCGGAACGGCTTGTATTACGAGATTGTGGTGTCGGAACGGCTTGTGTTACGAGAGTGTTGTGTCGGAACGGCTTGATATACACGATTGTGGTGTCGGAACGGCTTGTTTTACGAGATTGTGGTGTCGGAACGGCTTGTATTACGAGAGTGTGGTGTCGGAACGGCCCTATTTTACGAGACTGTAGTGTCGGAACGGCTTGTTTTACGAGATTATGGTGTCGTAACGGCTTGTTTTACGAGATTATGGTGTCGTAACGGCTTGTTTTACGAGATTGTGGTGTCGGAACGGCTTGTTTAACGAGAGTGTGGTGTCGGAACGTCTTGTTTTACGAGATTGTGGGGTCGAAACGGCTTGTTTTACGAGATTGTGGTGTTGGAACCTCTTGTTTTACGAGGTTGTATTGTCGGAACAACTTGTTTTACGAGATTGTGGTGTCGGAACGGCTTGTTTTACGAGATTGTGGTGTTGGAACCGCTTGTTTTACGAGATTGTAGTGTCAGAAGGGCTTGTGTTACGAGATTATGGTGTCGGGACGGCTTGTTTTACGAGATTGTGGTGTCGGAACGGCTTGTATTACGAGATTGTGGTGTCGGAACGGCTTGTATTACGAGAGTGTAGTGTCGGAACGACTTGATATACACGATTGTGGTGTCGGAACGGCTTGTTTATAGAGATTGTGGTGTCGGAACGGCTTGTATTACGAGAGTGTGGTGTCGGAACGGCCCTATTTTACGAGACTGTAGTGTCGGAACGGCTTGTTTTACGAGATTATGGTGTCGGGACGGCTTGTTTTACGAGATTGTGGTGTCGGAACGGCTTGTATTACGAGATTGTGGTGTCGGAACGGCTTGTATTACGAGAGTGTAGTGTCGGAACGACTTGATATACACGATTGTGGTGTCGGAACGGCTTGTTTTACGAGATTGTGGTGTCGGAACGGCTTGTATTACGAGAGTGTGGTGTCGGAACGGCCGTATTTTACGAGACTGTAGTGTCGGAACGGCTTGTTTTACGAGATTATGGTGTCGTAACGGCTTGTTTTACGAGATTGTGGTGTCGGAACGGCTTGTTTAACGAGAGTGTGGTGTCGGAACGTCTTGTTTTACGAGATTGTGGGGTCGGAACGGCTTGTTTTACGAGGTTGTATTGTCGGAACAACTTGTTTTACGAGATTGCTTATGTCGGAACAACTTGTTTTACGAGATTGTGGTGTCGGAACGGCTTGTGTTACGAGATTGTGGTGTCGGAACGAGTTGTTTTACGAGATTGTGGTGTCGGATCGGCTTGTTTTTCAAGATTGTGGTTAGGAATGGCTTTTTTTACATGATTGTTGTGACGGAACCTCGTGATTTACAAGATTGTGGTGTCGGAATCGCTTGTTTTACGAGATTGTAGTGTCGGAACATCTTGTTTCACGAGATTGTAGTGTCTGAACGGCTTGTTTTACGAGATTGTGGGAGAGGAAATCTCTCTTCAAGAATTTTAAGTGGGGAGACAGCCCCAGGAAAAGAATTGGTAGCGGTCGTTTTGTGCATGATAATTCTGGGAAGAAAAATCATCACTATAGCGCTTCCAGTGGAAGAGACTATACCGGTGCATGGACAAATAGGTCCACACAATTAAAGGTCCATATGAAGCGCTGTTAAGAACGTGGACTGATGAAAAGGCAGAGGAAAATATTACATCCTCATACCAATATGTGAATGAGCTGACCACTCGTTTAAAAACTGGCTGGAAACTTGCCAATGAAAATTTGAAACAAGCCAGGAAGAAACATGCTGCCTATTATAACAGGAAAGCTAAAGACAGAAATTTGGCTGTGGGAGAGAAGGTACTGCTTCTTCTACCCGGTAGTCAGAATAAGTTACAAATTGGATGGCAAGGTCCATATACAGTTCTAGAGAAGGTGTCTAGAACCAATTATAAGATAGATAAGAAAGGGAAAGAAAAAATCCATCATGTGAATCTCCTGAAGAAATATTTGGAAAGAGAACATCAGGAAGAGACACACTTGTTGACCTTGTCCATCGCCATGGAGATGAAAAAGGAACCACTTTCATCATTTGAATATCCATTACACCCCTGTGAGACAGCGGCACAGGTGAAAATCAGTACACATTTAACGAAAACTCAGAAAGAGAGAGTGCAACAGGTTCTAGATAATCATGCAGAGGTGTTAACAGACCGACCAGGGCATACAAACCCATTGGAATATGATATGAAACTGATAGACCCCACACCTGTCTGTATGAAACCATATTCGATTCCTTTTGCTAAGGAGAAAGCTTTGAAGGAAGAGATAGACTATTTGTTGAAGGAAGGAATTATTTCACACAGTGAATCTTCGTATAGTTCCGGTGTTGTACTCTTAAGGAAGCCCTCTGGAGAACATAGACTATGTATAGATTACAGGAGACTGAATGCTATTACAGAAGGACAGGTGGATCCATTGCCGGATACAAATCAGTTGTTTGCCAGGCTAAATAAAGCTAAATATTTCTCAAGGGTGGATCTGAGTAAAGGCTACTATCAGATTCCAGTAAAACCTGAGATCAGAAAAAATTGTTGGATGTAAACATTTCGGAGGAACGTAATGAATCCCTGAGTTGCCTCTTTGATTGAGGATATTCCGAATGTTTCATACAGGCTAATAAGAAGATTATAGGATCCACTACGAAAACTCTGCTATCACCAGGTATATGTTATCTCCTCATAACGTACATTTTGAGGAAAATCTAATGTTCTCTGGACATGTCATTGCGCAGACTCAGAGAAGAGAAATGGTGAATACGGGTTGTGAAGCAGCATTAAGACAAGCAGTCACACTTGCGGCTGTTCAGTAACATAACCGAAAAATATTATTGGTTGTAGAGGTCTGAGGCAGATTTCATGAGCAGTGCATACACTGAATGGACCCAACTACATAAAACCATGATAGCGCAACAGCAGAGTAAAGTCAAGTTGACTTACATTTATCTATGTGTATATAGAATAAAGGACTGACATATAACGTATGTTTTAAGTGGGGAGGATTTGTCGTGAGAAATTCTAATCCACATATATAAATTATCAGGTAAATGTAAAGCCTAACACATAAATTCAATAAAAGGAAAGAAGAATGGTAAAGAACAGTGCTATCACAATGAATGTACTCGAAATCCCCCTTGTTTTCTCCTTCGTCTGCAAATTGTAACGTTTCACGTTGATAGTAAAAGCCTACTGCTTCAATACCCGCTTTCTACGACAAAACGTGTACTGCCTTTCTAAGAAAAACCTTGAGATACGCAATCTGACCTAGATTTAAAATTCCATTCATGTCATTTTATACACTACGTTACCAAAAAAAAAAACGAAAGACAGATGGACTAAAGATAGAAAGAAAGGGAGAGGCTGGAAGCAGGAACGCATGCAACACTAAACACGCGTCTTGTGATACAATTACTACCATCACGCGTGTAAGGCCACTAGCACTAACTATTTTTCAAATCGACAGTGAAAAAAAAAAACACTACCCATCCGAGAGTTAGGTTTTAAAACTTACAAAACGCTTATTAGAAAACATGACATTATGCTGGTTTACGTTTGAAAACATTACAGTACCCAGACACCACATCTTCGAAGTAAACAGGAGGTAGAAGAAATTGCATATTTTGAACGCAGCCACTTAGCTCTTTTAAATTTGTATATTTGGGTTCCTTAGGACTTGCTGACAAAGAATATGTAAAACGTTACGCAAATAGTCTAGGAATTACCAAATTATAGCCAAAATAAAATAGTGAGGGTGTCAGACAACACTAGAATCAGAATCGCTCAGTGGCAGATTTTCACCCCACCATTGTACGGGGAAATGGGTCTCCATGTTAAATCCGATTTGATTGGAGCGCAACAAATGTAAGGCTAAACACGATTAGTCGGGCTATAAATACTATCTTGTGTTGTCAGGGGAAACGTGAGTAGGAGTACTTTTTTTTTGAAAAAGCTGTGTAAGCATGGCATGATTGGTTAGACCTGCCAATATAGTCAATTAGAGGCGTCAGGTCACCACCACATTTGCAAATAAACTTACTACAGAACCAGTGCGTTTAGCACCAGTGCATATTTTTCTAAATAAAAGCCTGGGACATCGGCAGATCGAAGTTGTGCTATATTCATTGCCAGTCAACGAAACTGTGTATTATTTCATAAATTGTGGTAAGCTTGAGATATTCAATATCTTTTTAATGAAAATTGAATGTAAATTGATAATTTATGTCTGTATATATGTGTGGTTCAGTAGCGAATATGAGGTAAAGCCTCTATAGTGCTCCAGCCTGAACAGAAGGTGTCGGAGGAAAGTGAAACTAAATGGAAGTGCCAAACAGTACACTGACACCTATATTATTGACTAGAAAGAAATCATGCTGGAATTACAGAGGCGTAGTAACCATTAGGGAGGAATATACTGGTGTAAAGTATTTCAGATGAAGCTGACAGTTGGCCTACCGCTCTGAACTCAGTGTTTGTTATGTAATGTGTTCAGTGTAGAAATAGAGTATAAATTTGTTCTGAAGTAGGAGGTACAACCTTCTTGTTTCAGGGACTGTGGTCCTAAAGTTATTGAGCAGCACCTGGTCAGAGCTTTGCTGAATCCAGAGTCGGACAGCATACTCCTTGGTCCATATAGCTAGCAGTGAGGTGTCTCCAGAACACAGGTAGGCTATCGAGCAGAGGAGTCTTTTCCTGCCGCCATCATGAAAGATAAGCCTATGTGGCCAGCGGAGCTCAACATTATGTTCCCCATCTTAAACTGACATTGTATAAAAATAAGAGGGGAAATTAATTGTTTTAATGCCAGGAACTGAGAACATCTCCAATACTAGTTCCAACAGAAACAAACTATTGAAGTCATGATGACACATACCAACACAGCTTGAAAAAAAACAAAACCAGTATTGCCTCCCAGTACTACTACACACTGACACACATAGGATAATATTAATAAAATATGTCACTACAAGATTCATATTGATAAATTCTGTACATATAACTTGTAATTAAAATTGATTGTGATTCCTGGTTCACTTTGTATTTGAATCAGGACACATATACATTAATGAAAGTACTTAATACATATTGATATTTGAAAATTTAACAGTGACTCATTTAAGATAGTCTTATAGAATGTTACATGTGTGTGAGTGTCACAGTGTTGTCAAGTGTAGTGGAATAAATTAAATTGTTTATCTGTCTGTTGTTGTTGTGACTTACACTTCATCATATACATACCCTAGACATTTAACGTAGTCAACACAATATTCCAGAATAATTCTGACTGAGGTATAAATATGTGGTAGCAAGTAAGGTCATCTGTAATACACTACACTTATTAGATACAGATACCTTCACAGCTAACCTCAGGCAGTACACTAAGTCCCCTATAAATATTTATATCATCCCACTTTAACACACCTGCTGTGTACACTTTTTCCGGCAAAAATTGATAACCTGGGGTTTGAAACTACGGGCAATCGAACGTTGACGTCGAAAAGTTGGTAGTAAAAGAACGAAGGGTACTTTGCTCGGCAGCTCCCCCAAGCCTACAACCGCAGACTGTCCCCTGCCAAACGGCCAGATCGCACGTGCCGACCCTGAAACCTGGCGCAAATGATCAAGCTCGAAAGGGACAGTCCGGTAGAGGATGTGCTGTTAACCGCTCATCGACTAGTTTGGTGGTGAAATTGGAAAATCGCTAGAAAATTACACAGCGCATATCCCCAAGCCTACAACAGCAGACTGTCCCCTGCCAAACTGCCAGATCGCACGTGCCGACCCTGAAACATGACGCAAGTGATCAAGCTCGAAAGGGACAGTCCGGTAGATGAGGTGCGTATACCGTTTGTCAACATGTTTGATCGCGGAATGTGCAAAATCGGTGAAACAATTCACAAAGACTTATATGGCTTCACAAAATGACATCTCAGCACAATACATCATTGCATCAACAGACTGTACACACTGCATTTCCCCTCGAATCTTCACCACAACTGCTTTACCGCGTCCCACTTTCTACATCCCCTGCCTGGCAATGTCCTCCCTCACATTCGCTCACACTGTGTACAATGCTATTTGGCTAATCGAACAAGTATATATGAAAGTAGTCAAGTCAATCATTTGCACTATTCGTCGGTGGGGTACTCTTACACACTCCGGCACCGCATTTCGGGTACTCCCCTACCACATTCTGACCCCCCATTCGGGTTCTCCGACAACCCATTCTGGTCCTCCGGGACGTTCCGAAACTACATTCGGGTCCTTCGACCTCTTCCGACACCGCTTTCGGGTCTTCCGACACACTCCAAAACGTCGGTGGGGTACTCTTACACACTCCGGCACCGCATTTCGGGTACTCCCCTACCACATTCTGACCCCCCATTCGGGTTCTCCGACACCCCATTCTGGTCCTCCGGGACGTTCCGAAACTACATTCGGGTCCTTCGACCTCTTCCGACACCGCTTTCGGGTCTTCCGACACACTCCAAAACGTCGGTGGGGTACTCTTACACACTCCGGCACCGCATTTCGGGTACTCCCCTACCACATTCTGACCCCCCATTCGGGTTCTCCGACAACCCATTCTGGTCCTCCGGGACGTTCCGAAACTACATTCGGGTCCTTCGACCTCTTCCGACACCGCTTTCGGGTCTTCCGACACACTCCAAAACGTCGGTGGGGTACTCTTACACACTCCGGCACCGCATTTCGGGTACTCCCCTACCACATTCTGACCCCCCATTCGGGTTCTCCGACAACCCATTCTGGTCCTCCGGGACGTTCCGAAACTACATTCGGGTCCTTCGACCTCTTCCGACACCGCTTTCGGGTCTTCCGACACACTCCAAAACGTCGGTGGGGTACTCTTACACACTCCGGCACCGCATTTCGGGTACTCCCCTACCACATTCTGACCCCCCATTCGGGTTCTCCGACAACCCATTCTGGTCCTCCGGGACGTTCCGAAACTACATTCGGGTCCTTCGACCTCTTCCGACACCGCTTTCGGGTCTTCCGACACACTCCAAAACGTCGGTGGGGTACTCTTACACACTCCGGCACCGCATTTCGGGTACTCCCCTACCACATTCTGACCCCCCATTCGGGTTCTCCGACAACCCATTCTGGTCCTCCGGGACGTTCCGAAACTACATTCGGGTCCTTCGACCTCTTCCGACACCGCTTTCGGGTCTTCCGACACACTCCAAAACGTCGGTGGGGTACTCTTACACACTCCGGCACCGCATTTCGGGTACTCCCCTACCACATTCTGACCCCCCATTCGGGTTCTCCGACAACCCATTCTGGTCCTCCGGGACGTTCCGAAACTACATTCGGGTCCTTCGACCTCTTCCGACACCGCTTTCGGGTCTTCCGACACACTCCAAAACGTCGGTGGGGTACTCTTACACACTCCGGCACCGCATTTCGGGTACTCCCCTACCACATTCTGACCCCCCATTCGGGTTCTCCGACAACCCATTCTGGTCCTCCGGGACGTTCCGAAACTACATTCGGGTCCTTCGACCTCTTCCGACACCGCTTTCGGGTCTTCCGACACACTCCAAAACGTCGGTGGGGTACTCTTACACACTCCGGCACCGCATTTCGGGTACTCCCCTACCACATTCTGACCCCCCATTCGGGTTCTCCGACAACCCATTCTGGTCCTCCGGGACGTTCCGAAACTACATTCGGGTCCTTCGACCTCTTCCGACACCGCTTTCGGGTCTTCCGACACACTCCAAAACGTCGGTGGGTACTCTTACACACTCCGGCACCGCATTTCGGGTACTCCCCTACCACATTCTGACCCCCCATTCGGGTTCTCCGACAACCCATTCTGGTCCTCCGGGACGTTCCGAAACTACATTCGGGTCCTTCGACCTCTTCCGACACCGCTTTCGGGTCTTCCGACACACTCCAAAACGTCGGTGGGGTACTCTTACACACTCCGGCACCGCATTTCGGGTACTCCCCTACCACATTCTGACCCCCCATTCGGGTTCTCCGACAACCCATTCTGGTCCTCCGGGACGTTCCGAAACTACATTCGGGTCCTTCGACCTCTTCCGACACCGCTTTCGGGTCTTCCGACACACTCCAAAACGTCGGTGGGGTACTCTTACACACTCCGGCACCGCATTTCGGGTACTCCCCTACCACATTCTGACCCCCCATTCGGGTTCTCCGACAACCCATTCTGGTCCTCCGGGACGTTCCGAAACTACATTCGGGTCCTTCGACCTCTTCAGACACCGCTTTCGGGTCTTCCGACACACTCCAAAACGTCGGTGGGGTACTCTTACACACTCCGGCACCGCATTTCGGGTACTCCCCTACCACATTCTGACCCCCCATTCGGGTTCTCCGACAACCCATTCTGGTCCTCCGGGACGTTCCGAAACTACATTCGGGTCCTTCGACCTCTTCCGACACCGCTTTCGGGTCTTCCGACACACTCCAAAACGTCGGTGGGGTACTCTTACACACTCCGGCACCGCATTTCGGGTACTCCCCTACCACATTCTGACCCCCCATTCGGGTTCTCCGACAACCCATTCTGGTCCTCCGGGACGTTCCGAAACTACATTCGGGTCCTTCGACCTCTTCCGACACCGCTTTCGGGTCTTCCGACACACTCCAAAACGTCGGTGGGGTACTCTTACACACTCCGGCACCGCATTTCGGGTACTCCCCTACCACATTCTGACCCCCCATTCGGGTTCTCCGACAACCCGGTCCTTCGACCTCTTCCGACACCGCTTTCGGGTCTTCCGACACACTCCAAAACGTCGGTGGGGTACTCTTACACACTCCGGCACCGCATTTCGGGTACTCCCCTACCACATTCTGACCCCCCATTCGGGTTCTCCGACAACCCATTCTGGTCCTCCGGGACGTTCCGAAACTACATTCGGGTCCTTCGACCTCTTCCGACACCGCTTTCGGGTCTTCCGACACACTCCAAAACGTCGGTGGGGTACTCTTACACACTCCGGCACCGCATTTCGGGTACTCCCCTACCACATTCTGACCCCCCATTCGGGTTCTCCGACAACCCATTCTGGTCCTCCGGGACGTTCCGAAACTACATTCGGGTCCTTCGACCTCTTCCGACACCGCTTTCGGGTCTTCCGACACACTCCAAAACGTCGGTGGGGTACTCTTACACACTCCGGCACCGCATTTCGGGTACTCCCCTACCACATTCTGACCCCCCCCATTCGGGTTCTCCGACAACCCATTCTGGTCCTCCGGGACGTTCCGAAACTACATTCGGGTCCTTCGACCTCTTCCGACACCGCTTTCGGGTCTTCCGACACACTCCAAAACGTCGGTGGGGTACTCTTACACACTCCGGCACCGCATTTCGGGTACTCCCCTACCACATTCTGACCCCCCATTCGGGTTCTCCGACAACCCATTCTGGTCCTCCGGGACGTTCCGAAACTACATTCGGGTCCTTCGACCTCTTCCGACACCGCTTTCGGGTCTTCCGACACACTCCAAAACGTCGGTGGGGTACTCTTACACACTCCGGCACCGCATTTCGGGTACTCCCCTACCACATTCTGACCCCCCATTCGGGTTCTCCGACAACCCATTCTGGTCCTCCGGGACGTTCCGAAACTACATTCGGGTCCTTCGACCTCTTCCGACACCGCTTTCGGGTCTTCCGACACACTCCAAAACGTCGGTGGGGTACTCTTACACACACTTCGGCACCGCATTTCGGGTACTCCCCTACCACATTCTGACCCCCCATTCGGGTTCTCCGACAACCCATTCTGGTCCTCCGGGACGTTCCGAAACTACATTCGGGTCCTTCGACCTCTTCCGACACCGCTTTCGGGTCTTCCGACACACTCCAATCCAAAACGTCGGTGGGGTACTCTTACACACTCCGGCACCGCATTTCGGGTACTCCCCTACCACATTCTGACCCCCCATTCGGGTTCTCCGACAACCCATTCTGGTCCTCCGGGACGTTCCGAAACTACATTCGGGTCCTTCGACCTCTTCCGACACCGCTTTCGGGTCTTCCGACACACTCCAAAACGTCGGTGGGGTACTCTTACACACTCCGGCACCGCATTTCGGGTACTCCCCTACCACATTCTGACCCCCCATTCGGGTTCTCCGACAACCCATTCTGGTCCTCCGGGACGTTCCGAAACTACATTCGGGTCCTTCGACCTCTTCCGACACCGCTTTCGGGTCTTCGACACACTCCAAAACGTCGGTGGGGTACTCTTACACACTCCGGCACCGCATTTCGGGTACTCCCCTACCACATTCTGACCCCCCATTCGGGTTCTCCGACAACCCATTCTGGTCCTCCGGGACGTTCCGAAACTACATTCGGGTCCTTCGACCTCTTCCGACACCGCTTTCGGGTCTTCCGACACACTCCAAAACGTCGGTGGGGTACTCTTACACACTCCGGCACCGCATTTCGGGTACTCCCCTACCACATTCTGACCCCCCATTCGGGTTCTCCGACAACCCATTCTGGTCCTCCGGGACGTTCCGAAACTACATTCGGGTCCTTCGACCTCTTCCGACACCGCTTTCGGGTCTTCCGACACACTCCAAAACGTCGGTGGGGTACTCTTACACACTCCGGCACCGCATTTCGGGTACTCCCCTACCACATTCTGACCCCCCATTCGGGTTCTCCGACAACCCATTCTGGTCCTCCGGGACGTTCCGAAACTACATTCGGGTCCTTCGACCTCTTCCGACACCGCTTTCGGGTCTTCCGACACACTCCAAAACGTCGGTGGGGTACTCTTACACACTCCGGCACCGCATTTCGGGTACTCCCCTACCACATTCTGACCCCCCATTCGGGTTCTCCGACAACCCATTCTGGTCCTCCGGGACGTTCCGAAACTACATTCGGGTCCTTCGACCTCTTCCGACACCGCTTTCGGGTCTTCCGACACACTCCAAAACGTCGGTGGGGTACTCTTACACACTCCGGCACCGCATTTCGGGTACTCCCCTACCACATTCTGACCCCCCCATTCGGGTTCTCCGACAACCCATTCTGGTCCTCCGGGACGTTCCGAAACTACATTCGGGTCCTTCGACCTCTTCCGACACCGCTTTCGGGTCTTCCGACACACTCCAAAACGTCGGTGGGGTACTCTTGTCGTGAAATATTCTAATCCACATATATAAATTATCAAGTAAATATAAAGCCTAATAAATACATATAATAAAGAAAGGAAGAAGAATGGTAAAGAACAGTGCTGTCACAATGACAGTACTCGAAATCCCCTTTGTTTTATGCTTCGTCTGCAAATACAAGCGTTTCCACAACACATTAAAACGGGTATTGCATTTCTAAGAAAAACATTGAGAGGCACCCTGCGTAATGACCTAAATTAATCCTAACATTAATTATACTACGTTACCAAAACGAACGAACAGATGGACTCAAATAGAAAGAGAGAGGGAGGGCTGAAAATCAGGAACGCATGCAACACGCGTCTCGCTATTAATGCCACCCCAACAAGCGTAACGCGATATACAATTACTACTATCACGCGTGTAAGGCCACATGCACTAATTTTTTTTCAGACGGACAGTGATAAATACACTACCCATCCCAGAGTTAGGTTTTAAAATCCCGAAAAACGCTTATTAGAAAAGATAACATTAGATGGGTTTACGTTTGAAAACATTACAGTACCCAGACAGCACATCTTCGAAACAGGAGGTCGAAGAAATTGCATATTTTGAACGCAGCCACTTAGCTCTTTTAAATTTGTATATTTGGGTTCCTTAGGGTTTGCTGTCAAAGAATATGTTAAGTGTTATGCAAATAGTCTAGGAATTAACAAGTTATAGCCAAAATAAAATGATGGTGCTGTCAGACAACACCCAAAATCAGAATCGCTCAGTGGTAGATTTTTTAAACTACCATTGTACGGGAAATGGGCCACAAGTTACATTTGAACTGATTGGCTGGAATGATATGAAAGGCTAAACACGATTAGTCGGACTATAAATGATATCCTTGGTTGTTAGGGGAGACGTAGGAAGGTAAAATTTTTTCAAACACTTGTCGAAACGTGGCTCCATTGGCCAGACTCGCTGATATAATCACTTAGGAGCGTTAGTTCGAGACCACTAGTTCAAATAAGCTTGATAAAGCAACAGTGCGTTGAAGCCAGCTCATATTTTTGCTAAATAAAAGCCTGGAACATAAGCAGATGGGAATTTGTGCCAGTATTTGTGCCAGAATTCATTGCTAGTCAACGTATCTGTGTTTATTCTATGAATTGTGGTAAGCTTGAAACATTCAGTATCTTTTAATGAAAATTGAATGTGAATTGTTAATTTATGCCTGTATATATGTGTAGTTCAGTGGCAAACATGAGGTAAAGCCTATAATGCTCCAGCCTGAACAGAAGGTGTCGGAGGAAAGTAAAACGGCATGGAATGGCCAAACAGTACACTGACACCTAGATGATTGATTAGACAGAAATAATGCTGGAAGTGCAGAGGCGTGGTAACCATTAAGGAGGTTAATACTGGCATAAAGTATTTCAGATGAAGCTGACAGTTGGCCTAACGCTCTGAACTCAATGTTTGTGATGTATTGTGCTCAGTGTAGAACTAGAGTATCAATTAGTTATGAAGTAGAAGGTACATCCTTCTTGTTTTCAGGGACCGTGGTCTTGATGGTATTGAGCAGCACCTGGTCAGAGCTTTGCTGAATCCAGAGTCGGACAGCATACTCCTTGGTCCATTTAGCTATCAGTGAGGTGTCTCCAGAGCCCAGGGGAGAATTCGAGCAGAGGAGTCTTTTCCTGCCGCCATCACGCAAGATAAGCTGATGTGGCCAGCTGAGCTCAACATTATGTACCCCCATCTTAAAATGACCTTGTAAAAATAACATTAAGAGGGGAATTTAATTGTTTAATATCAGGAACTGAGAACATCTCTGTTAAACTCTTTGTGTAGTTGTTAACTCATACTGGCTACTAGTTGTTGAATCATGCTTTATTTGTTAAATGATGTGAATGTCCACCAGTGGATAAATGTAGATGTTGGGACTGGTGTAGCAAAGTGTAACGATTGTCAACTCATCAAACCCAGCACAGTTTTGGTCATACAGGTCATCTTGTCCTGGAACGTGATGAGGCTCCGGCAAGAATGTGAGTGTAAACAATGAGTGTGTATCTGAATGTCAGTACGCGAATGGTAGAATGATTCGATAGAGTTGACAGGTTGGTAGTACATCACTCATACTCACACTGTTCGAATTCAAGAAGTACTGGAACTACGGTGGTCTTTTATAACATTTAATGGGACGCACACTTGGACAGTACGTGTATGGTTACAGGAACAAATGTCGACATAGACAGCATAATGTTGATCACAGGAATATCATCTTAAGTTAGCATTCATGCTTGGCAAATATCATAATGGAGCATTCGTAAATAAGCATTCAGCGTTCCATCATGTAAATCATCTGGCTTTACTGACTGGGCACGTCAGACCAAAACCATTATATAGGAAGGCTCCTAGACCTAACCTCGTCTAGCGAATATTCCTTCACGTAAAGTTCAATATATATATATATTTCATAATATAGGAATCCCAGACATGGGTTCTCACACGTAGCAGTGATCTCTTGGTTCATCGAGCGATAGTACAGGCATCCCTTTTTCTCACTCGATAAATACAAAGTATATGAATTTCAACATGGCTGTTCTCTCTCTCGTGAGCTTCACTCACTATAGAATATAGACCAAAATTAGTCATTCATTAAATGTCCTCATTTCTTCATAGCTTCTCTCATAGAGGTAATTGAATAATATCATACAATCTAGTGCTGATACATAGGAATGTCTTCTTCCTTTGAATGGATATTCTTTTTAAAAGTACCACTGTGCATCTGCTTATCAACAACGATGGCGAAGCCCAAGTTCACAATAAATTGTGGTTTTACCTTTTTATGCGAAATATAACTTTGCCATTCCTTGGCAAAAGAGAATAAACACTGGGGTAAAGTACATACAACATGTCTAAATGATTATCACTTTTCCCCATCCATATATAGATCACTATTTCGGCAAAAAAGCCTGCTACAACAAAACTCGGCATCCTCACAGGATGACAGCCATGGATCACACCCCTCGCTAGCGATACTTCCGCTGCATAGCCTTTGACCTTTTCTAGCGACAACCAAATTAGTTCGACTTAGAAATGCAAAGATATCCATATATAAGACAGACTCGTCCTACTCATACAAACACTACGTATAAATTCAGGCCATAGATATACTGAAGCAAGAACAATCTATTCCTACCCAGCCACAGAATAAATCGCAGTAGGCCTAGAGTCGTCTGCGGAGTCCGATCGAAGATGACAGAACTATTTTCAAGGGAAGCAACCCAAAAATGACTTCTCCTTAAGCACTTAAAAAAGGAAATACTTTGCTTACAAAATATTTGCGAACATAATAAGAATATAAATGTATTATATTGCAAGATAGTAAAAATTGCCCTTTACAGTCTTACCACACCTCCCGGGAAAAAAAAAAAAAAAATTTTTTTTTTTTTTTTTTAAAAACATCTAGGAGCACCGTAGAATAGGCTCACAACGCAAGAATACTGCGCAGATGAAAATATCAGGAATAACTATAATTCCTAATATGACTGGTGAGAATATATATCTCAAAATCTGAGAGAAATTGTTTCCCTACGAATAAATGTTTCCAGGAAGGTGTGATGTACGTATAATACAATTCTGGTAATTATACAATGCATACCAAAAATTCACACTACAATCTTAAATTTATGATTTATGAAGAAACAATCATCAAAGAACAGCGGTGAATTAACATCAATAAACCGCTAAGTAGCGATACCATCATTCTATTATTAAATTACAAATGTGTATCTTAGTAAAGAAACAAAAAATAACTGTTGTAAAGTTATACATATTAAAAAGATCCAATATTTAACAGTTAAGTGGCATCATGTGGGCATCTGGACAGAATGTCCGCCATCACATTTTCTGAACCACGGATAGCTCGTACCGAAAAATGAAAAGGTTGAAGAGCGATTGCGTATCGAGTTGATCTCGAGCTCTTCAAGTTCTTACTTTGGATAGCCGTAAGAGCTTTTTGGTCAGTTTCCACTACGAAATGCGCGCCCAGAAGGAATCTTTGGAGTTTGAGAATTGACCAAACCATTGCCAATAATTCGCGGTCTAAAACCGAGTAATTCCTTTCTGCAGCATTAAGTTTTCTGGATATGTACATTACAGGATGCAGAGTTCCAGAGTACTCTTGCATTAGTGCCGCTCCAATCCCAGTGGATGAAGCGTCACTACGAAGAACAAATGTCTTATCTGTTGTAGGTAACACTAAAATAGGTGGTGATGAAAACATAGTTTTGATCTTCTGTAGTGAAGATTGGCATTCATGAGACCAGTGAACCATGTTAGGCGACCCTTTCTTTAATAGTGTAGAAAGAGGTGCCATGATAGAGGACAGATTCGGAATGAAACGTCCATAAAATTGTATGAGACCTAAAAGACTTCGCACTTGCTTTTTAGTCCTAGGGATAGAGATGTTAAGTATCTTAGTGATATTATGGTCTTCTGTCTTCAAGAAACCGTGACCTACTCGATGGCCTAAGAAAGCAATTTCGCTAAAGCCAATACAAGCTTTAGATGGTTTTGCTGTCAGGTTATACTCACGCAGAGTTGATAATAATTCAACTAATCCTGAA
>JAMPIV010002284.1:205000-265852 GCA_024509875.1 Oreohelix idahoensis | reverse complement strand
GTTAATTGATGTGTTTCGTCGGGGTTTGGTAATAGGTATGGTATGTTTTTGGGCTTGTTGGTGTTGGTATTTTGGTAAATCTGAGTTGTTTATGTTTTGTCTTGTTTTGGGTTGGGGGTGTAAATCAGATCTGTTGATATTATGGGGTTGGGTAAAATGAGGGTAGGGGGGGGGGTGGTGTTTTGATGGGTTTTGGGATAGGGACTGTTTTTGTTCAGGGTGTGGATGGTGTGTTGAGTGATGAGTCTATAGTTAGTATTTTATTTGGTGTTGTGTTCCTGTGTATTCTTATTTGGTATAGTTGCGTTGGTATAATTGTTGTTGATATGTTATTGGTGGGTTTTTGGGTTTGATCGATTGATAAAGTTTGGTTTGGATGATTAGGATCCTGGTTATGGGTGGTCGTAGGGAGTGTTGTTTGTTATTTTGGTATAAGATTTTTTTTATGTTGGATTATGTGGGGTGGGAGAAAGTGTTTTTATTTTGTGGAGATTGTGGGGGGGGTGTACTGGGTTAGGCTAGCTGAATTCCTGGAGTAGTGCAATTTCAGCTTGTTAGTGGGATTTGGGAAGTGGTATTGATTGCGATTAAGTTAGATTGTGGTTTATTGGGGGTTGGGTGTTACCAGTGGATTAGGGTTGGTGGTGGTAGTTGTATGTATAGTTATTGTATGGTCATTGATGTGCAAAACAGGCATTGTTGGTATGTTTGACTGTTAGAGTATTAAGTTGGGTTATTGTTTTTTAAAAATCTGTTGGAATATGATTTAGAGATATTATTGTGGGGTGGTAAGGTTGTCAACCGTTTGGTTGTGGGGTTTCCGAGCCCTTGGCTAGGTGGAGGGATGGGGTTATAGTTGAAAATTGGGGAGGTTATGGGCCGGTGGTAGAACTGATTACCCCCCCCCCCCCCCCCCCCCCCCTCCCCCAGGAGCCCCCCCTAACCGCAGTAGGGAGATGTTTTGGTGAGATATGACCCATGTTTTGAGTTTTCTGTGTAGTTTTTGAAAAGATGTAGGGGGTGGATCTGGTACTAAGAAGGTGGGTGAGAAGGTTTGAAGGAGGGGGAATAGGTTTTTAGTGATTTGGGGGTCATGGGGGGGAAGTGGTTTGGTGAAGTAGAGTGGATGGTGCGTGGGTAAGACTATGGACCCCCCCATACCCCCTGTGGGGAATGATTGGAGTAGAAGTTGAAGTTGGATGAGGTGTTGAGGGAGGTTGATGGGGTTGGGTTGATAAAAGATTATTTGGGAGTGTTTTTTTTATGGATAGGATCGGATGGTATTTACCCCCCCCCCTTGAAAAATTAGGCATGAGTGTTTTTGTGGGTGTAATTCCCCCCTCCCCCCCCTCCCCCCCCTCCCCCCCCCCCCCCCCCCATTTTGTGCCAGGACCCCCCCCCCCCCAGGAAGGAGGGGCCCCCCCCCCCACCTGGAATTGACCTTTACCTGTACTTTCCCACCATCCCCCAGTGTGATACCCCCCCGTTGCCTGGGTTGGGGTATTGGTATTATTAGATATTGGGAGTTCCCCACCCCCAGAGATTTGAGGGGAAATCCCCCGATTTGATAGCCGTTGGAGGAAGATGATATATGGATGATGGTCCCAGGGTACTATGGGGGGCCCATTTAGTTTTCCCCCCCCCCACCCCCCCAGGGGAATGTAGGTTGTTTGTACCCGAATTGCCCCCCCCCCCCCCCTATCTTTGGGGATTTGAATTGCCCCCCCAGTTATGAGGAGAAGTGGATGAGGATGTGTGAATGGAAAGGGGGATGTTTTGAGTGTTATGATGAACCCCCCTTGGTTGGGGATAGATTTATAAATCCTCCCCTCCCCCCCCCCCCAGGGTATGGGGATAAGGAAATTAGTTGGAAAGTTTTCGATTGATTAGCACCCCTCAGGATGTGAGAGGTATAGGGAGAGTGGGGCCAGACCCCCCCCCAGTCCCCCTAGGAGGGTGATAGGGATAGATGACCCCCCCCCTCCCCGCCCCACCAGAATGGTTGGAGTAGGGAGTTATGGTTCCCGAGAATGTGTTGGGTACCACCCCCCAAATGGAATTTGGGGGGGGTGCGGTTTATGAGGTTATTATAGTTTTAGGTAGGGGGGGATTGGTGTGATGGTGATGAAGTTTTGGGTATGGGGTAAGGATGGAAAGAGGGGGGGGGAAGTGTTTGGGAAATTATGATTACCCCCCCCCCCCACCCCCCCCCTCCCCTAGGGAGGGGGGGGACCCCCATTAAATCAACCCCCCCCCCCCCTCCCCCCCCCCCTCCACCCCCCCCCCCCCCCCCCCCCCCCCCCCCCCCCCCCCCCCCCCCCCCCCCCCCCCCCCCCCCCCCCCCCCCCCCCACTCCCCCCCCCCCCCCCCCCCCCCCCCACCCCACCCCCCCCCCCTCCCCCCCCCCCCACCCTCCCCTCCCCCCCCCCCCACCCCCCCCCCCCCCCCTAACAACCCGGAGCCCCCCCCCCCCCCCCCCCCCCACCCCATCCCCTCTATGAACCCCTAACTCACGGCGAGTGTTTAGAGTTGGGATGGAAAAAGGATATGTATATGTCCCACCGGCCCAACACCTCTACCCCAACCCTCTCCTCCATCCTGTGGGATGGGGTCCCTCTCCTGTCCCACAACTAACACACATCACCTTTCAACCTCCTTGTCGCCCTTTCGCCCACCCCCTGGGTCCCCTTACCTCCTCCCTAGTTCCCTCTCTAAGTCCTCCCATGCAGCTCACACCCCTGTCCCCACATGAATATCGCCCCGCTCCCAGATACCAAAGGAAGGTACCACCCCATCTGTTTACTCACACTCACGGGAGTAGGTTCCTAAGAGAAGGGTGAGAGTACAACATATTATAATTATGACAATCAAGAGAAGGAATAAAAGAATCTAGATTGAAGATTTTTTTGTGGGGGTAAGATGAAAAGATTTAGTGCTGTTCTCTATAGAGCTATAACATATTCTTATGACGATTGTGTATATCTCGACGTCAATATTATCGGAAGTTATCAAATCGTGTAACAAGGACATTGGCCCGCGCGGTTGCGCGCCAAAGACAAGTTCGAAAGGAGAAAACCCTGTATGCTCGTTGGGAACCTCTCTATAGGCAAAGAGGACTGCAGGTAAAAACCCTGTCCCAATCTTCAAGGGATGAATCCTCCGTAATCTTGCACAAGTAAGTTCTTTAGTGTACTGTTAAGACGTTCTACCAATCCATTGGACATTGGATGATAAATACTACTGAGAGACCTTTTAATGTCTAGCGTAGCCATTACCTGAGACATAACGTCCGAAATTAACTGAGTGCCGTGATCCGACAGTATTTCTCCGGGGAATCCCAGACGAGAAAATACGAGCCAAAGAGCATCAAAGCGATATCGACAGTTGATATGCTCTTCAGAGGAATTTGCCTCTGGCCAACGCGTGCACATGTCCACGCAAGTGAGGATAAATTGGTGTCCTCTGGCTGACTTAATTTTGAACGGACCAATGATGTCTATAGCCATTTTCTGAAACGGCCGAATCGGAATATCTGCAGCCTGAATAGGAGCAGCATGTCTCGGACCCCTAGACTTGACCTCTTGACAAATTTTGCAAGATCGGCAATAAAGTCGGATGTCTTTATTCACGAATGGCCAAAAAAAAGACGCAAGGACTCTAGTTTTAGTTCTGGAAAAACCCATGTGTCCCGCACACTGAGAATCGTGTGCATGCCGAAGAATTAAGGCTCTCATACACTTAGGCACAAGAATTTGCGAGTGCATAGACTTGTCCCAGTGTTGTACCATTCGTACCAATATACCATTCTTCATAGTGATATACGATTTGTGATTCGTATTTTGATTGGGATCCCCTTTCTTTGCAAGAAGGAAGTATTTCTTCAAAGAAGGATCCTCTTCTTGACGTTTAACAAACGAGTCATGGGAAATCAGCAAGTGCTCGTCTTGGCTATCAACTTCATTACTATTATCAGATGAAGTTGGGGGATTAAGAGCTTGAGCTCTTGTCACACTGCATTGACCGTTTGAATGTTTTTTTTCTTCCCAACTAGAAATTTGTTGCGGGGTGCATTCCTTAACCCCATGAATACGACCGATTATAAGATCCGCAATAGGATTAGGAAGAAGACATGCATGGACATCTCCTGTGAAGAAAGGAGTGTCAATCCTAATAATAGCAGTAGGATAGCTTTCCATAGTACCACCAAATGTAACACATTTGATTGTTTTTCCCGTGGCACAGCAAGGATCTATCAGAGACTCCTTAACCCCGACGGTAGTACATCCCGAATCGAAAAGTACTGAGACTAGCCTATCATTTATTAGACCTTTATGTAAGATGAGAGATCCTCTCCCATCATGCGCAACTGTAGCAGGTAGAGCAGGAAGAGGGTGACCACAACTTAGCGTAGATACAGTTGATGAGTCAAACAATGTTAAGCATTGGGGGCATTCAGTTGCTCTCCCAAAATCGAAAGCACAACCAGTGATAGCCCTAGAGTTACCACTATCATTTACTGTATTACAGGCTCCATCAAACTCTTGTTGCGCAGAGTTTGCCTGTTGGTAAGGTCTTTTTTTTGTTAAACCTAGGTCTACCTCGATTATCATTTCCCCTGTAATTATTTCGACTATCATTTCCCCTGTAATTGTTATCATATTGCCTATTGTAATCATCATTCCGGTTTGAATCCCGGTTTCTAAATTCACCATCGTCATAATCTTGACGTCGAGAATGATTACCTCGAAAATTTGCATAGTTATTATTTGGATAGCCTTTGCGAAAGTGTCTCAAATTATTACCACTAAAATTACGAGAACTCCCATCTTGTCTCCACTGCATAGACGAAGAACCATCATGTGTTGGATTACTCCGCTTCTGAGTGTAATTTTGATTACTTCCCCTATTCCAATTTTGTTGAGCACCCTGAAATTTTTTTCTGAAATTAGGGTCATATGGTGTTGCCGAAGCAGCTGGCAACCCTTCTTTCACTTTAGAATTGCTAACTGTAGCATGGGGATGCGCTGTGGCATACTGACAAAAGTATTCCTCCATATCTTGTAAGTTTTTAGGCTTACGCTCTTGAAGGAATGCAAGAAAAGAATCTTTAACAGATGACAAATCCTTATCTCGCAATAATAAGCCCATTAGACGTGCATATGTTTTCTCAGTCTGAGACAACTCAACCCATCGTGTAAATGTACGACGTATCTTTGTCACAAAATCAGAGAAAGCTACTCCATTTTCTGGCAACGTTGTTCTAAACCGAAGACGATAATCTGCTTCTTTTAGTGGGTATTTTTTAAGCAATGCTGCCCTGACAACATCATAATGAGTCCTCTCATGTTCGTCTATTGTCATAAGAGTAGTCACTGTGTCACCTGTAAAAAAGGCATCAGTTGTTTCAACATATTTTTCCTTTTTTATGTTATGCGTATCGCACAAAAATTGGAATCTATCTAGATAATCTGCTACGTCATCCTTTAAAGGATTGAAATGAGGCAATTTAATCCTACTAACAAACTCCTTTGTCGTACTCGAAGTGTTTGCTGAGCACCCGTACTCGCCAATTTCAATTTCTCTAACTCCAAAATTGCGAGTTTTTCATCAAGTTCCATCTTCTGTTTTCTTTCCTCATGTTCCATTTTTCTAATTTCAGCCTCAGCAGCAGCTTGAAGTTTTTTTTCCTCTGCAGCAGCTGGAAGTTTTTTTTCCTCTGCAGCAGCTTGAAGTTTTTTGTCTTCCATTTCCATCTGGAATTTTCTTTCATCAGCTGCAGCTTGAGCTTTCCTCTCCTCAGCAGCAGCTTGAGCTTTTCTCTCCTCAGCCTCTCTTTGATACCTTCTTTCTTCAAGTTCTAATCTTCTATTCTCAGCTTCTAGCTTCTTTAGTTCAGCTTCTGCTTTCAATTTAATTTCCTCTTTTTGTTTCTTTTATTCTGACTTTAATGCAATGGCGAATTGAGCAGATGAATATTCTTCCAATTCTTTACCAGACTTACCAAGGGTCAACCCTTGCTGGATGAAGAAATCCAATGTAGACATTCTGTCTAATGAGATCAGAAACCTGAAAAAAAATTAAATAAATTACCTTATCCCACTTCAATGGGAGACAAGTCTGAAATGCTAGACTTGTATACTCACTTCACTTTATTTTACTGTCTTAATCTTTGTAGATAACAAGTCTTTTATCAAAGAACTTGTATAAATATCTTATATAATATTATTTAACAAACTCTATATGAAGAGTCTACCTTATCAATAATATCAAAACATGACCAAGTATGTGTATGTAGACTGTGCATGACAGTAATGTAGTACAACAAAAAAAAAAATACAAAGACAAAAATACAAAACAATACAAATGGCAACACTGTTTTAACCAAAAATGTGTAGAGAAATACACAAGAAAGGAGAGACCTACAGAATACAAACAAAACAAATCGACAATCAAAACTGAAAAACAGACAAAATATTACAAAAACAACGTTAAGTACAATTACATCACAGCTAACATCAATAGCGACCAATTGTCACTAGCAAATTTCAAAATTAAGAAAATTTGCACCTACAGACCGCTTACAGTAAGCCTCGATCAAGTGGCATATTTACCGTAAGACCCACCAACCGAAAAAACCCGCAGAAAAATACACAAAACAGTAGAAGTGACATAAACATATAGCAATCAATTTCAATGTGTTGCAGAACAAGTTCAGTCACAGCTGAAACTAAAATAAATTTCTTGCTCCTTGCGAACACAGAAACGAAATGTCAAACGCGCACTGAACGTCAAATCCACTGTAACATAAAGTGGTATTCACGAACCAAAGTTACTATGACCTTCTCAAATTAGGGCTTGCACATTGAATGTTTACAATTTCACGTACTGTTTACAGACACTTGACCTCCAACAATGTAGCTTGAATACTCTGACCTAGAAAAGTCTGTTGTTGAATGAAACGTGTAACAACCCGCAGTACTGTTTACAATAGGAACCCGCCTTCTATGCAGTTATGGTCCACGTAGCAAATGCCTAGTAGTTCACTTCAGTACTTGTCTTGTTATGCTTTATGTAGCATTATAATATAAATGCTCGTACTGTTTATTTGTGTCAACCGTTGATGACCTATATCTGTCCTGTTGTAGCCAAAACTTGCAAATGTAGAATTAGCACTGTGTGTTACGGCTGTCCCGTGTGTAGCTTAGACCCACAGATCAGAAGTGTAATGTGTACTTGTCCTTCTTGTAACTTTCTCGACAAAACTGGAGACATCATACATGTAACAGCCAACCAGGAATGTAAATTTCTGGATCCATAAATGTCAACAATAATGTCAAATGCTCGCTCTGTTCTTTTTAAACCCACAGATCTGGTCCATCAGAAATGTAAGTTTCTAGGCCACATTGGCGACAAGAAATGTATCATAAGAGCCCACGTAACTGGTCCACCAGAAATGTAAACTGCATTTTTTTTTCTTGTTGAGGTGATCACTGGCCCAAGACAGTTTACATGTTGTTAGATGTGTAGTGCGAGCGTATGATGAGTTGAGTGTGGGTGCGAATGAAGACGCGAATGTGTTTAGGCTCGTATAGATGTAGATCCTGCAACCCATACTCTCACATGCAGTAATCAAGGATGCTTTGACACTGCAGGCATGTTTCAAGACATTTATTGACGGGAACACACATAATATCAACAGGAACAGTCAGTGTAACAAGGTCATGCTGACCTGACATCGATAGGTATACATTTGGCATTCAAAAAGGTAAACATCAGAATAGACGTGCATGGTCAATAGCAAAGTTCTTCAATAATGACAGTTCGTAGCGTCGCCCTTGGCGTCTCTGACTAAACGCGTCAGATGCCTTAGTTACCTTGACACACAGGTGCAACTTGGCACTCCCTGCCAATTGCACATATCAGGCTGTAGTATAATAGCCGGAAGCACAGGCCTCGTCCTAACGTCGGCCGTGTACTTCTGTTAAATAGGTTATCACCAACCCTGCAGTAATACTTATTGTAGATAGAAGTTCCGCCAATCTGCGGCTCCCACAATATATCTTCGTCACTGGATTTCTGGACAATATAAGACTAACAGTCTTGGATGGCTACCTCGAGCACAAATATATATAAGTTCTGAAATGGCGGATCCGTGAACTGCTGTTCACCCTAGGTAATCCTTTACATGTTCTGCCACCGAAAAGCGTAATAATGCATAAAGGTCGGTATTACCTGGTAAATGAATCCTCAGAACTACACAAGGAATTCTGTCGTCATCCCGACGCACAGAGATTCACTGGGGAAAAACTGCCATAGCAGTTACTTCGAAGATTCTCCCCGAAAAACAATGGACTCTTGGTCCCTTCAGAAAAACAGGACCTCCCGGCTTCCCGGAAGTATATCTCACTCCCGCTTAAAAAAACCTTCCCATAGGCCCACGCCGAACTGTCAACCTCTGACCCTAAAGGTCAAACACAATGAATGAATAAACAAGGGAAGACAACCCCTAATCAACCTGACATCGCAGGTAAAGACACAATTATACTTATGATACAAACATAAGCAAATAACTTGACAGATGACTCCGTCGAAAATGACAGCAACACTCACTTTTGATGCATCTTCGGTACCTCTCCATCACTAATTCTCTTTTCATTCCTAGGATGTGTATGACCTCTTTATTTGTTTTCTTCCCTTTCTCTTTCCATGAGATGCGCCCCATTCTTCTATATATCCACATCTCAAAGGCCGCAATTCTTTTCTGTAATTGCTTGTTCACTGTCCATGTTTCTACACCATACAATAATGAAGAATATGCTGTCTGTAAAAGTGAATGTAATTCCCGTGATATCAATTTACTAGAGTTATATATTATTAATATTAGCATATGTAGCATGAAAATACTACATTTAAAGTAATCGAACTTAATGTTGTATCAAATAGTATCTGTAATGTGACTTTATATGTCTCTCTCTCTCTCTCTCTCTCTCTCTCTCTCTCTCTCTCTCTCTCTCTCTCTCTCTCTCTCTCTCTCTCTCTCTCTCTCTCTCTCTCTCTCTCTCTCTTTCTTTCTCTCTCTCTCTCTCTTTCTCTCTCTCTCTCTCTCTCTCTCTCTCTATATATATATATATATATATATATATATATATATATATATATATATATATCTATATATATCTATATATATATATATATATATATATATATATATATATATATATATATATATATATATATATATATATATATCTGTGTGTGTGTGTGTGTGTATGTATTGAGAATTTACATCCGTTCATTTTCCTTTTGACTCATTATGGAGTATGGAGCTACCACTGCAGTTGGTTCTTTTGCGGGAAGGCATGCACGAAACGTTCTCATATTCCTGCAGCGTTGGTTTCTGTTGTAATGCTTTTTACATGATGAGGTTGCCCGCCCCATGCTTTATCTCATATTAGTCGCTGTTACGCACGGATCATTATTATTTTTCGTTTGTATAAACATTTTTTCATATGTATGATCATTTTTTTGACTGAAGTGTGTATTATGTTTTCTATGGTCAAAGGGACATAATCCGAGTTATCGAGACTACAATTTGTTAGGAGTTGCCTTCTCTTGTATAGAGACACGTTCGGTCTATAATTTCTTGAACGAAGCGTGACCACATCTCCTTATTTGGTAGTATCAGTCAACTATGGTAGATGTCTGAAACCTTTCTTAACGCTTCTTTTCATGACCATAAAAGGCGCGACTGTGTAAGACTTTTATCTCGAATGTTCTTCGAATCGTCTTATTGTGAACGGCAACTCAGAGATTGTCGTTCTGCGCATGTCAAAAACCGGGAGTTCGTTCTGTGTGTTCCGCCCAGTTGGGGCAGTTTAGAAATGGTTTAAGAAGCGAGCAGACGCAACTGCGTCTTGTGATTCTCTGAGGGAAATACAGTGTCTTAGTGAGTTAGTTAGCTAACTAGACTATTTCCCAGTATTATGCAGCCTGCCTTGAGGCATATGTTCATGGTTGATTTTCCGAAATAAGGTAATTCCTCTTGTATCGAACTTTATGCTATCGTCTAGAGGTTCGTCATTTTGTCGCCTATTTGCTCGCCTGTGTGATGCAAAATGGAGAGGTACTTTGACTAGGATTAAGTCACCAGTATCTGTATACCTGAACTAGTTAAATATATATGGGTCGCTCTAGACCAACAAGACTGTTGTCTGTGTTCCAGGATTCGTTATATCAGAGATCACGTCCAAGTCAGATGGTTAGACTTAGGAACATTATAAAGGTCGAGCTGACCTGTAGCCCATGTATGCTATTCACGTGCAGACAGTGAACGGACTTATTGTATACAACTGATCTGCTAGCATCAGAATGGGAGCATTTATTATTGTTTATGAACATTGAAGATCTGTAGCTGACACTGTTGCAGAAGTTATAGAAATTATTATTATTTATACAGCTTCACGAACTAGCACTCGATGATTGATGAATTTCTGAATCTATTGAACTGTGATGTCTTATGACGCATATATACAACAGCTATCATTGCTGACTACAGAAATTGTTTTCAATGTGCCATATCATCTTGCTGAACTCGTTAACCATGTTGATGTCATAAGTATCATGACTGTTTTGTGGCGTGCAATAAATGAAAGAAACTTATACAACGAAGTTACCTTTCTATGACTCTACACGTCATGTTGCCTGTGTGATAACCCTGTGAACTGTTCCACTACCACATACACAGCAACATCCTAAATCAGAGAAGACACCTACATCTTATACTTTAATACCAGGTGTCGATAAGGGTGGCAAGTTACCACTTCAGCACAAATCCACCCTTATCATTTTTGGTGGCCAGAGCTGGTTCTATCATCTGATATTTTGGCGCACCATATCATTTTTGGTGGCCATAGGTTGGTTCACTCTGATTCCAGCTATCAAGGGGGTCAGCAAACCCAGACATCATCATCATACTAGATACAACTACAGCATCAACTACCACCTTACAAGAAATTTTATTGAAAGTATCCGGATTTTCTGACAGTTGCTGATTTTGAAACTACCCGGCGCTGCTCGGCAATATTGAAGTTTATGTAAAATTAGAAGGACAAGTACCGAGCGAATGGATTTCCTGATCTGGTGAAAAGAAGGACAAGTGCCGTAACAACTGTTCCGGTCTCAGGGGTACTGCTGCGGGTTCAGAAGGTCAAGTGCCGGTTAAATCAATTTAGAAGATTCAGAAGGTAAAGTGCCGTAACAACTGTTGCAGTATTAGAAGCTCATTTCCTTCGTCATGGCTGTTTATGGGAGCAGAAGTTAATCAACGTTGGATCATTATCCTCAGAATGCTGATTACATCCTGTTCTGCACCGTGCTGACGCTGGATTTATAGAAGTTAAGTGGCCTGTTTTGTTTGTGAACTGTGCCCTTATGTTCTAACTGAGCCTTCTGTACTTTCACACTTTCTCCTATTGTTTTCATGATACATGTTTATATGGTATATGTTATTTGTTATTTGTATATTTATATGTTTATATTTCAGCGGGTTTTCTCGGTTGGGCGGGGTCTATCAAAAGAAGATACAACGTAACAGAGGTTCTACTGTTAGCGTTTTCGTTAGGGACTGTGCGAATTTCCTACAGTGAAATTTGCTAGCGACAATCGTTGCTATATCTGTTTAGTTGTGACGAGTTGTGCTTTATTTTTGTTTCTTGTATATATTTTTTTTTCTTTTTTTCTTTTCTCTCTTTCTTTGTGTTTTTAGTTTCGATTTCGATTGTTTGTATTTGTAGGTCTCCCCTTTGCTATTATTCAGTTCTTTACGTATATTTTTGTGTATACACTGTAGCGTCATTTGTTAGTCATATCTTCGCATATTTCTTTTTAGTTTTGCTGTTTGTGTATTTGACTTATGCGAATGTTTTCGTATTGTTTGATCTTTGTTGATTGTTTACATTGTCTCTGATCTTTGTTATTGTTTACATTGACTCTGATCTTTGTTATTGTTTACATTGACTCTGATCTTTGTTGTTGTTTACATTGACTTTGATCTTTGTTATTGTTTACATTGTTGGTGACCTTTGTTATTGTTTACATTGTCTTGTTATTGTTTACATAGTTCTTGCATAGTTAGCTTTCACTATTTTTAATATATGCTCATGCACTATTGGTCTATAGTGCACTTATCATAACAAACTGGTGTTTTTTGCTTATGCACTATTGTAGTGCAGTTATGATAAATAACTGATGATTATGCACTGATTTGGGTAGTGCACTGTTAAGAGGTGACTTGTGATATTATTATACATTTGATAATACAAGTTGGTGTCAACTCCTGTTTCCCACAGAGATTGGGTTCAACATAGAGATTATACAAGCACTTTATTAAGTCTTGTTGCTATTTAACATTGAAATAAGATAATTAATTATTTCAGGTTCTGTACTCACATTTTGGACATCATGTCTACATTTGAGTACTTTATTGAGCAGGGTAAAGCCCTTGGGAAGACAGGTGATAAATTAGAAGAATTTGCGACTGTTCAATATGCCAAGGCATTGAAGTCGGAAGAAAAGAAAATGAAAGAACAAACTGAACAAAAGAGAATAGAGGCTGAAATAGAACAAAAGAAACTGCAGATGCAGGTGGAGGAAAAAAGATTTCAAATGGAAATGGAAAAAACAAAAAAGAGAAAAGAGAAGAGGCTTGAAGAAGCTGAAAATAAGAGACTTGAAAAGAAGCTGAAGAAAAAAAAGACAGGCCCAGGCTGAAAAAGAAGCTGAAAATAAGAGACTTGAAAAAAGCTGAAAAATAAGAACTGAAAATATAGAGACTTGAAATAGAGGCTGAAGGAAAAAAGTTACAGGCCCAGGCTGAAGAAAGAAAGTTACAGGCTGAGGCTGAAGAAAGAAGGTTACAATGAGAGGCTGATGAGAGAAAAGCAAAAATGGAACATGATGAAAAAGTCTTAGCTTTAGAGTTAGAGAAGTTAAAGTTATTGAACACTGGTAATGCTAATGAGGCAAATAAGGTGTCAAATAAGACTAATGCTAAGGATTTCAAGCTTAATCTACCAGCATTTAATCCCTCAATCGATGATATAACATTTTATCTAGATAGATTTGAAAGTGCATGTAATGTGCATAATATAGATAAAACATTATATGTGTATCATCTGTCCAAGATACTTAGAGGTGATGCTTTGACTTTGTTGAGTATGGTAGATGTGCCTGACAAAAACAACTATGAGGTTGTCAGGGCGGCATTGTTAAAGAAGTACCAACTTAACGAGGACGGATATCGTCTTAAATTTAAAACCATGTTACCAGAAACTGGAGTTTAATTCTCTGAATTCATCTCAGGCATCCGTCTTACTTTTTTACGATGGGTTGAGTTGTCTAAGACAGAAAATACATTTGAAGCTCTGATGGATTTACTACTTAGAGATAAGGTTATGTCTTCTGTTAATGAAGCTTTTCTATCTTTTCTTCATGAGCGTAAGCCTAAAAACATAAAAGAAATGGAAGAATACTGTAGCCAGTATGTTACTGCGCATCCGAACATAACCATTAGTAACTCTAAGGTGAAAGAAGGTCTGCCAGTTGCTTCGGCAGCACCTTATGGCCCAAATTTTATGCGTAAATTTCAGGGTAGCCAGAAAAATTTCAATAAAAAGAGTAATCGTAATTATGCCCAGAACCATAGTGATCAATTCCAGGGTGATTCTTCTTCCCAGAACTGGAGACAACCTAATACTACACGTTATTCTACTCCGGTTAACTTTAGAAATTTTCACAAAGGTAATCGGTATAGAGGAAAATATTTTATGCAGAGACCTCAATACCAAGATAATAGAGGTTCTCAACAGCATAGAGATAGTAATGACAGTTATGGAAACTGGAACTCAAACCAGGATAAAAATTACAGTAGGGACTTTAATGATAATTGCAGAGGCAATAATGGTCGCGGTAGATCGCAACATAAGAGAAAAAGATATCAACAGACAAATTCTGTTCAACAAGAATCTCAGGGAGCAGATAAACAGGTTAATAATGATAAAGACCATAATGCTATCGGATGCTCATCTTTTGATTTTGGTAGGGCAAATAAATGTATCCAATGCAGTACTTTATTTGATCCGAAAACCATTAGTACTCTAAGCTGTGGTCATCCTTTGCCCGCTCTTCCTGCTAATGTTGCTCATGATGGGAGAGGTTCTCTTATATTACATAAGGGGCTAGTAAATAGTAATCCAGTCTCAGTGTTGTTTGATTCTGGATGTACTACTGTCGGCGTTAGGCAATCTCTTGTAGATCCATCCTGTGCTACAGGAAAAGTCATCAAATGTGTCACATTTGGTGGCACGTTAGAAAAGTATCCTACTGCTATAATACACATTGCTACTCCTTTCTTCACGGGAGAGGTCCACGCGTGTCTACTTCCAAACCCTATTGCGGACCTTATTATTGGTCGTATTCACGGAGTTAGGGAATGTACCCCACAGCAGATTGCTGTTTGGGAAGAGCAAAACATTGAAGCTACCAATGCGGTGGTCACAAGAGCACATGCTCTGGATCCACCTCAAACTTCATTAACTAATAATGATGAAGTAAATGACCAAGATAGTCACTTGACTATTACACGTGACTCATTTATCAAATTGCAAGAAGAAGATCCTTCTTTACAAAAATTCTTCATTCTAGCAAAAAAAAGTGATCCTAATCAGAACACTAATAGGAAATCTTGGATTTCTATGAAGAACGGCGTACTTGTACGTATGGTACAAGACTCGACTACGTCCACTCATTCACAAATTCTTGTGCCTAAGAGCATGAGATTGCAAATATTGCAACATGCTCATGACTCGCAATGTGCTGGACATATGGGTTTTTCCCGTACAAAGTCGAGGGTTCTTGCGGCTTTCTTTTGGCCATTTGTGAGCAAGGACATACGAATGTACTGTCGCTCTTGCAAAGTATGTCAGGAGGTCAAATCTAAAGGACCACGACATGCTGCGCCTATCCAGGCTGCTGACATTCCTATTCGCCCTTTTCAAAAAAATGGCAATAGATATTATCGGTCCTTTTAGAATTAAGTCGGCTAGAGGACATCAATTTATCCTTACATGTGTCGATATGTGCACACGTTGGCCAGAGGCAATACCTCTCAAGAGCATCTCAACTGCTGATATCGCAGACGCTCTTTGGCTGATATTTTCTCGCTTGGGTTTTCCCGGAGAAATATTGTCAGACCATGGCACTCAACTTATATCAGACACTATGTCACAGGTAATGTCTATGCTACACATTAAAAGGTCTCTCAGCAGTATCTATCACCCAATGTCTAATGGGTTGGTCGAACGTTTAAATAGGACTCTGAAAACTTTACTTGGTAAAATAACTGAGGATCATCCTCAGGATTGGGACAGGGTCTTACCCGCGGCTCTCTTTGCGTATAGAGAGGTCCCCAATGAACATACGGGGTTTTCCCCCTTTTGAACTTGTCTTTGGCGCGCAACCGCGCGGCCCTATGTCTTTACTTCACGATCTAATCACTGCCGATAATATTAGCGATGAGACTCAATCTTCTTATGAGTACGTCATTGCTCTTAGGCAAAAGATCATCGAGGCATGCAAACTAGCAACTTCGTCTTCAGAATTTGCTAAAGAAAAGGCAAGGCAGTTTGCAAATAAGAATAGATGTCTACGACAACTTTGTCCAGGTGACAAAGCTCTCGTTCTACTTCCTTCAAGGGGAACAGACTTCTAATTGCATGGAAAGGTCCATATGCAATAGTCTCCAAAATTTCTGATGTCGACTATGTTGTCGATATTGATGGAAAGCATAAAACTTTCCACATAAATATGCTCACAGAATTTTATGAAAGACCTGACTATTTGCAGCCTATTTTCCAGGCTACGGACAATTCACAAGCAACTCATGGTCAGTACTCATCTCTGTCAGTTATACAGGATGAGGAAACTACTTTTTTCTGATGTCAATCTTCCTCTTTCTATGGTCCCACTTTATTCTACGGAATCTTGGAAAAACGTGACCGTTTCTCCAAATCTTTCCGCTGAGGAACATCGACAAGTTTCTTCGATGTTGCAAACATTTCAGGATGTTCTTACAGACATCCCGGGACACACACATGTCATAGAACATGACATTGTGCTAACTGATCACAATCCTATCAGAGTCAGACCATATCCAATACCTATTCATTTCCAGTCTCAAGTCGAAAAAGAGTTGGATGAAATGATACGTTTGGAAATCATTGAACCATCCACTTCAGCATACTCTTCGTCTATGGTTATTGTTCGAAAGAAGGATAATAACATTCGCATTTGCGTAGATTATCGCAAATTGAACCAAGTTACGAAGTTCGATGCTGAACCTATGCCTTCATTAGAAGAGCTACTCAATAAACTTTCTAATTCTAGATTCTTTACCAAACTAGATTTGTCTAAAGGTTATTGGCAAGTCCCGCTAACTGAACGTGCCAAACCTTTTACAGCTTTTTCTTCTCTACACCTAGGGGTTTATTCCAATGGAATTTCATGCCTTTTGGTCTTATGAACGCCCCTGCTACATTCGTACGCATGATGCGGCGAATTCTCGCATATCGTACAGATGTCATAGCATACCTAGATGATATCTGTCTATTCAGTGATTCTTGGGAAGATCATTCTTTGGGTTTATACGAATTACTGTCTACTCTTCGCGAGTATAACTTGACTGCAAACCCCTCTAAAGCCTTTATAGGATTTAGCGAGATTTCTTTCCTAGGTCATCGGGTTGGTCATGGTCTTTTAAAGACAGAGGACCACAATGTTTCAAAAATACTTAACATTTCGGTCCCTAAGACGAAGAAACAAGTAAGGAGTCTATTAGGTTTGATTCAATTCTACGGACGATTCATTCCGAATCTGTCCTCCATTATGGCACCGCTTTCTACTTTATTGAAGAAAGGGTCGCCTAATCTGATCCGCTGGTCTAAAGAATGTCAATCCTCATTGGACCAGGTTAAAGCCCTATTTTCATCTCCACCTATTCTTAAGTTACCTACTATTGAGAAGACTTTTGTTCTTCGAAGTGACGCCTCGTCAACAGGGATTGGGGCAGCACTAATGCAGGAGTATTCTGATACTTTGCATCCGGTGATGTATATCTCTAGGAAATTAAACGCTGCAGAAAAGAATTACTCGGTTTTAGACCGTGAGTTATTGGCTATGGTATGGTCTATTCTGAAGTTACAAAGATTTCTTCTAGGCGCACATTTCATTGTGGAAACCGACCAGAAAGCGCTTACTGCTATTCAGAGCAAAAACTTGAAGAGCTCGAGGTCCACTCGTTATGCCATAGCTCTTCAACCATTTCATTTCTCGGTTCGAGCTATCCGTGGTTCGGATAATGTAATGGCAGACATTCTGTCCAGATGTCCACACGATTCCACATGATTCTTCTGTCATATATATATATTTCCTGATATACAGTCCAATGTTATAATGACATGTTAGTAGATTTTGTCTCACTTTTTTTTTTTGAGGGAAATTTATAACATTGTAACATGTAATTATCTAAGAAGGCTTAGTTAGTGATATACGGGCCAAAAGATCACTCGGCCACATTTAAATAAATTATTTTCAGGATTGTATTAAGAAATTTACCAGTTGTCTTTAAGATTTGTGTTATTGATATTTTCGCAGCACATCATTGAAGTCTGCGAGTTTATGTCCATTGTGGAACTTTGAGGATATCAAGTCCTGTCCTACATTGGGAGCGGATGATGTCCACATCTTCTTCTATTGAATGTTTTGTGTCACCGAAGAGCAACACATGTATTACTTATTAATTACTGTTACTTTATATAATGTAATAATATAGTGCGGTATATTAGTAAATTACACCGCTATTTGCAACACATTGTATGATAACACATAATATATTTAATTTCATATATTGGTATGAGTATAATTTGATTGTCATTATGTTGTTGCCATCATTGTGGCGTGTGTTGGTGGCACCTTCCTGGAATATATCAGCGTATACTTAGATAAATTTTTTCTCTAAGGATCTGAGATATGATCTCAGTGTCGCTCCATGCGTTGAGCAAATTTGTTAGGTATATATCCACGCATCATACGTGCGTTAGGAGCCTAGATTTTTTCCGGCTCCAGGATTTAAAAAAAAAAAAAATGTCCCATTTTTTTTTTTTTTCTAGGGGGGGTGCGGTAAATGTTACGCACGGATCATTATTATTTTTCGTTTGTATAAACATTTTTTCATATGTATGATCATTTTTTTGACTGAAGTGTGTATTATGTTTTCTATGGTCAAAGGGACATAATCCGAGTTATCGAGACTACAATTTGTTAGGAGTTGCCTTCTCTTGTATAGAGACACGTTCGGTCTATAATTTCTTGAACGAAGCGTGACCACATCTCCTTATTTGGTAGTATCAGTCAACTATGGTAGATGTCTGAAACCTTTCTTAACGCTTCTTTTCATGACCATAAAAGGCGCGACTGTGTAAGACTTTTATCTCGAATGTTCTTCGAATCGTCTTATTGTGAACGGCAACTCAGAGATTGTCGTTCTGCGCATGTCAAACCGGGAGTTCGTTCTGTGTGTTCCGCCCAGTTGGGGCAGTTTAGAAATGGTTTAAGAAGCGAGCAGACGCAACTGCGTCTTGTGATTCTCTGAGGGAAATACAGTGTCTTAGTGAGTTAGTTAGCTAACTAGACTATTTCCCAGTATTATGCAGCCTGCCTGGAGGCATATGTTCATGGTTGATTTTCCGAAATAAGGTAATTCCTCTTGTATCGAACTTTATGCTATCGTCTAGAGGTTCGTCATTTTGTCGCCTATTTGCTCGCCTGTGTGATGCAAAATGGAGAGGTACTTTGACTAGGATTAAGTCACCAGTATCTGTATACCTGAACTAGTTAAATATATATGGGTCGCTCTAGACCAACAAGACTGTTGTCTGTGTTCCAGGATTCGTTATATCAGAGATCACGTCCAAGTCAGATGGTTAGACTTAGGAACATTATAAAGGTCGAGCTGACCTGTAGCCCATGTATGCTATTCACGTGCAGACAGTGAACGGACTTATTGTATACAACTGATCTGCTAGCATCAGAATGGGAGCATTTATTATTGTTTATGAACATTGAAGATCTGTAGCTGACACTGTTGCAGAAGTTATAGAAATTATTATTATTTATACAGCTTCACGAACTAGCACTCGATGATTGATGAATTTCTGAATCTATTGAACTGTGATGTCTTATGACGCATATATACAACAGCTATCATTGCTGACTACAGAAATTGTTTTCAATGTGCCATATCATCTTGCTGAACTCGTTAACCATGTTGATGTCATAAGTATCATGACTGTTTTGTGGCGTGCAATAAATGAAAGAAACTTATACAACGAAGTTACCCTTTCTATGACTCTACACGTCATGTTGCCTGTGTGATAACCCTGTGAACTGTTCCACTACCACATACACAGCAACATCCTAAATCAGAGAAGACACCTACATCTTACACTTTAACACCAGGTGTCGATAAGGGTGGCAAGTTACCACTTCAGCACAAATCCACCCTTATCAGTCGCCTTGTACGACATGTCTGAGGGAACAGTAGTATTATTCTTTCTTTCTTTGTTTCATCAGAGACCCCCGGGACCACCCGGGGATAATATAAGTTAGTTCAGTGGACATTTTATTCAACAAAACAATTAAACACATGACAACCACTATTGATCCAATTCCTGTATAACTTAGAAAAAAGACCTAAATTTTTCAACAAAATATCACAGCTACATCTACTCCACCTGCAACCCGCTGTCTCAGTGTTTGAAGGATTACTTCAATTTAGGTCAACTATTGACTACCGAATACGTATTCACTGGTGACCTAAATAATCTATAAAATCCACTTTTTTCCCCCCTTTTTTTTTTAAATTTCACCCTGGGATTTGATTTTGATGTACCCCCACTTTAAAAATATAGAGAGAAAAAAGCGGTCCTTAAGTTGTGGGGAACCTGGGTTCCAAACGTTCATTTAGCTCCACAGGTCCGTATGAACAAGGGTTCGGGACCTTGTTATTTTCTTTCACCGCGGAACTATTAGAAGGGAAGATTATTAGGATTATAAGAGAAGGATCACTAGGATTATAGGAGGTCGACATTTGCTTTAAAATGAATCCGTTAGATTATTATAAAGATAATTCGGGTATAGACAAGTGCTAGTGGAACAAGAAATGAAAATATGACGCTGGCTATGGATGGGACACACACTGAGGACACCTGTTAATAGCCTTACAAGGCAGTTCTTGGTCTGGAAATCACAGTGTAAGAGAGGCAGAGGTAGAAAGAAAAACACACGGAGAAAAGCAATGGAGACAGAAAGGAACAAAATAAGAAAGCCCGTTTTTTCCCAGCTTAAAAATGTAAAAACAAAAACACAAAAATTAATATCAACTCAGATCAAATACCTCCTCAACATTGTAATAAGCCTGCAATGGTTCTCCAACATGTTCAGGCTTTGCTTGAAAACGCATTCACGACAAAGTACTTTCTATTCACCTCTTGGTGTTTTCGCTCGCTTATATCGCTGTTCCAATTTTCCCCTCGTCCCACAAATTGTCATCAATTATCAACATATTACTAATTGTCTAATTGAAACGCCCTGTAAAGAACAATGAAAATAACCCACTGCTTTTCGGGAAAAATACGGAAAAGGCGCGTATTGCACCGTTAAAGCTAAATTGAACACATAAAAAATGTGCATGCCTTGCAATATTTTTGTTGTGTATTTCGGTAAAAGTAAGAAACGGCGCGCATTGTACAGTAAAAGTTAAATCGAACACCCATTGAAAAGCACTTAAGCCTTTTATTTCTTGTCCATGGTGCGTTGGCCATTGATGAAAAGTCACGATGTTTGACCACAAAGATCCAACGACGTCGAAGTGGAATGGAAGGCAATGAAATGACAACATGAGAATTAGGGCCATCATAACGACACGCAGAAGCTGAAGAGCTCAACGTAATTATTCCTTTCCCTCTCTCCCCCCCCCCCCCCCCCCCCCCCCCCCAATGTTTTGGAGGTTTACTTGCTCGTTGCTAAAGAAACTTTTCTAACGTAACAAACGGGGTCTTTGCTCCCCTTTCGGGCTACGATAACACACTGGCGTGTCTATGTTTGGCTTGTGGAAATTCAAGTTTGGCTAGAAGGAATTCACTTAATGCTCGGAGCGAGGCATAGCTGCTTGTTCTAAAAGATTGAGAATCACCGGTATATGAGATCATAATGAGAGCTGGTAGCCGCGCTGACTGACAAGAACCCCCAAACAGAAAGATCAGCAATGGCCTCTAACTACCCTGCCCCGGGAAGACAGAGTTTTATTTAAAGTGACACCAATCTCTTCCCTGGTCTAGACCCACTAATGTCGCCCCCAGAATTTCAGTGTCACTAAAGTGGAAGTAAAATACTTGAGAAAGACAGGCATTGACAGATTAATATGTTATTGGGCTATCGCCCTAGTAAATTTTGCAAGTGTTTCGTATAGATGTCGGCGTCTGTGGCCTAATGGATATGAACGCAGTTTCATAATCCAGATATAACAGGTTCGAAACCTGCTGCAGGCGGTTTGGTAGCAGATCGCTTTGTGTGGATTTTTAACAATGGTATAAGTGCCGTACCGTTCAGAAAGCAATGGCAAACTACTGAATGAAAAAATTGCCTAGAAAAATCACAAACAGCCAATAAAAGCTGGGGTTGATTGCCACGTCCTGTAAAGGATAAGCAACTAACTTTGTATAGATATTGAATGAACGAATGAATTTGCCGTTCTAGTGGTGTTTTCTGATGCATGTCGTTGTATATGATGAGATTGCTAGCTCCATGAATAATCTCACGTTTATTATCGTATTCAGCATTCAGGTACCATGTTTATTATCGCATTCAGCATTCAGGTACCACGTTTATTATCGTATTAACATTTATAACACATAAGGAAGGGAAACCCGATACCTGTAAACAGTAAATAAATATTAGACAAACATAAAGGTATGTTTTCAGTCACTCGTAAGAAATAAAGAAGTAGAAAACTAGACAACAGAAAAACATCAGACGTGAGTGGCTTACCCAGGACTCGAACTGTTTACAGACCTTGGGTTTCCCTTCCTTATGTGTTATAAATGTTTATACAATACCAAAACCTACCCTCTGTCCTGTACTTACTGTTCTTAGTCTTTTATCATTTACTAGACACAGTATTAAGGTCTTTGTCTTGTGTAGTCTGACCTATACTGTATAATAGGGGAACAACATAAGTGATTGCATCATTAATAGGCTGGACTGCCCATGGTAAATTTCCGGTGTTATGTGTTGCGGGTCGCACTAGTGTCCCGTCATCGAAGCATCATTTTTAGGTGATGCCTAGATGGCAAGGAGGATAGTGTGATTCGCTTGCATAGCTAGGCGGGGTTGTCGCACGGAAGGTCCTGGGTTCGAGTCCTGGGTAAGCCACTCACGTCTGTTGTTTTTCTATTGTCTAGTTTTCTACTTCTTTATTTCTTACGAGTGACTGAAAACATACCTTTATGTTTGTCTAATATTTATTTATTATTATCGTATTTAGCATTCAGGTACCACGTTTATTATCGTATTCAGCATTCAGGTACCACGTTTATTATCGTATTCAGCATTCAGGTACCACGTGAGACCTTATGTATTTATTCCTTTATTACTTTTCAGTTCTATAAGGGAATATGTCTTCAACAAATACAAACCAAGCCTTACTTTTCCTGCGTCATCCGCTCAAAGTCTTTCAATATCTGTTTCATCTCTGTCATGTCTGTCCCCATTTCCCATCTCTGTCATGTCTGTCTCCATTTCTCATCTCTGTCATGTCTGTCCCCATTTCCCATCTCTGTCATGTCTGTCCCCATTTCTCATCTCTGTCATGTCTGTCCCCATTTCCCATCTCAATGTGTAACTAGGTTTCCCTCTACTTCTCTGGCTCTGGGGATTCCAGAAAAAGGAATGCCTGTGATGTTATCAGCTGATTTCTTCATTGTATTTGTTATCCAACGCCCGCGCTTTCTGGTCGCCTCTTGTTTCACTGGTCTTTGTATAGTTCCTGTCCATCAGTTCCAAAGTGGCGCTCTTGTCATACCATGTCAATCATTCAATCCTGCGTGAGCATCCACTTATGAAAGATTTAAATTTCCTTGTAGTGCTATTATCAACAGGTTTCCTCAATGTGTGTCACAGGTGCGTTCCATTGCCAGCGTCTCATCTCTTGTTTCCCTAACACTTGTCTCATTCTCTTCATCAGTTCCACGTTGTCATACAATTTCAATACTTATATTCTACGCAAGCGCCTATTTATGAATGGCTGTAGCTTTTTGGTTGTTCTCCATGTTTCGGGGCCATACAATAAAACTGCCATGACATTAGAATTGGAAATTGTATGTTTTTGGGAGGAAAAAAAACGCCAACAGAAACTGCGACGGGATGTCGGTACCAAAGAGAAGTGGGGAGAACTTAAAGTTTAGGGGGAGCGTCGAAGAACAGGATTATATGCATGAGGCATATATAAAAATACAGATGTTAAGATGAAAAAAAAATCAAAATATGTTTCTTTAATGTAAAAGGCAAAAAAAACAAAAACAAACTGATACAGATAGATATTTTATTACCGAGATAGGGACCAGGTCACTGACTTATAAAGATGTGACCTAGCGAAGAATATGTATGCGGCAAAATATTACATATCTTTGTTTAGAAATCGACTATGTTTAGTTGCAGCTACCAAGCAGCATATATATATATATATGAGATGAATCTCGTGGAAAGAGAAGACAACAAATAAAGAGGTAGTAGAAAAGCTAGGAATGATCAGAGAATTAATAAAGACTATCAAAGTCGAAGAGCCAAAATATTGTTGCCAGATAAACAAGATGGATCACCTTACTGAAGATCATAATGCAAGGAAGACGGCTAACGTGCAAGAGGAAGACAGCGCTATAAGTGGGACGATGACATCAAAAGATGGACAAGAAAGCGTCTATCAGAGTGTACAATCAAGACAAGAGACAGAAGACGTTGGTGATCGACTTTCGATGTGCGTGGAGATGACAACTGAGAATTATGTACTCTTCCTTACAGTTCTTATGAAGCTCCTAGTGAAGGACAGTGACACTACAGCAGCAGACATCACGCAGGAAGCTAGCATTATAGCACTGCTGTGCCCTTGTACTGGCGGTTTCTGTAGCACTTTATTTTATACTATACTACTCGTCAAAAGTCAAGAGCCACCCTATTATTTTCAATACACTTTTATATAAGCACATAGAATGATTAAATGAAGGAAGTTTTTAGTAAAAATGGGTGCAGTATCTTCCTCTGACAGTCTTCTATTCACGTTAAGCATAAAAACAACTCACCGACAACCATGGTGATCACGTGCAATTTGGTTTGCTGACCATATCTCACATTTTTAATCTGTTTTTTCAAACTTCCGTAGAACCAAACAGGTGAAGTAATCGTGCTGATTGGCATTCCACGTGCAATGGCGACTTTTCGTGAACAGAGTTCACTCTTAATTTGTTTTACAATCAGCAGACTTAGGGTAGTTTCATCACTTGCAAAAACCATGCCACCGAGAAGAAGTCTTGACACCTTACAAAGAATGAGGGCTATAGCGTGGGTTGAAAGTGGTTTATCTGTCCGTGAGGTTGCTAGACGGCTTGCAGTGTCACACTCTACTATCCAAAGAATTTTGGAGAGATTTCAGGTCCCAGGAAGTGTGAAGGATCGCCACCGGCCAGGTCGCCTTAGATGCACCAATAGACATGATGACCGGTACCTCTTGTTGTCAGCCCTGCGCAATCGAACAGTGACTTGTTACACTCTAAGATGTCAGCTAAGACAAACTGTAAACGTTAATGTCAGTCAAAGCACCATTCGCTGACGTTTACATGAATTTGGACTGGCTGCTCGACGTCCTGCAGTAAGAATCCCTCTTACTCCTGCTCATCGCAGAGCTCGTGTTGCTTGGTGTCGCGAGCACATCCGATGGACAAGGCAACAATGGAGTCAAGTTCTCTTCACTGATGAATCTCGCTTCACTGTGTCATTCAATGATGGCAGGATTCGAGTTTGGAGACGACCAGGAGAGCGATTTACTGATGACATAATTCGAGAGGTGGATCGTTATGGTAGAGGTTCTGTCATGGCCTGGGGAGACTTCTACAGACACGGCAGGACCCCACTCTACATCATCCAAGACAACTTGACCGGCCCAAGATACCAGAGCGAAATCTTGAGACCAATTGTTCAGCTTGCTCTGGAGGCCATAGGTGGTAATGCCATCCTCCAAGATGATAACGCTCGACCCCATCGAGCTCGTGTGGTGAATGAGTTTATTCAGCAACATGGGATCACCAGGATGGCGTAGCCAGCTCATTCACCTGACCTTTCTCCGATTCAGCACCTCTGGGATGTCCTTGGTCGAAGATTGTCAACAAATCACCCCCTGCCAATGGATGTTGCACAGCTGACTGCATTTCTGCTTCAGGAATGGCAAGCTGTTCCTCAGGATACTCTTCGGACCCTTGTGGACTCGATGCGTCTACGCTGTCTTGAATGCCTTGCTGCAAACTGTGGTCATACCCGATTTTGAAATGTCTATTTGTCCAATATCTATTGTGTGACTTTTGAAAAGGTGGGTGACACACTTCACAGCTTCATTGCGTTTGAATGTGTGTTTCCATTTCTTTACGTGACATGTCAATTTGGTATTCAATAAATGTCGTTTTGACTGATACCAATTACGTTTATATCAGATTTGTTTTATGGTTTCAACCAAGGTTTTTCTAAGCGGCCCTTGACTTTTGACGAGTAGTATAGTTTAAAAAGACCGTCATAAGACGGGAATTAAATTCAAAAGCACCAATACCTAACGGCAATTTTACTTATTCAAAAGTATTTTTTTAAAACCACTGTGCCTCACCACAGTATAACGAACTACGTAGCAGCAAAGAGGATCCCAATGTGTGTATACGGGATCACACATTCTATAAATATTTTTCTGCACACCGTCATTTGCGCATTCTACAAATAATTGTTACTATTTTCGGGAGAGTACTTATAAGGGAAACAACACAATTAAAGTCTATAAATATTAGACAAACACAAACGAATCACACTATCCTCCCAGCCATCTAGGCATCACCTATTATTATTATTAGTGGTGATGCCTAGATGGCTGGCAGGATAGTGTGATTCGCTTGCATATCTAAGCGGTGTTGTCGCACGGAAGGTCTGGGGTTCGAATCCTGGGTAAGCCACTCACGTCTGTTGTTTTTCTGTTGTCTAGAGTTCCCTTTCTTTATTTCTTACGAGTGCCTGAAAACATACCTTTATGTTTGTATAATATTTATTTACTGTTTTCAGGCCTCGGGTTTCCCTTCCTTATGTGTTATAAATATTTATACAATTAAAGTCTAACTTTCTGTGACATATAATGGAAATATAGCCTACAGTATCTGACAGTCTTTCGTGATCTCGTAGAGTCTACGATTCGTTAGCAAAGCCATGCAACTTACAGCCTGCGTTTACTCATTTTTAATCCATGCCTCTTTTCCCCGAAACGTAAACAAACGGAAATATTACCACCTTCCGCGATCTGCCAGTCATAACAGGCAGCGAACCTGGTTTGTTTACCTGAGTTTCTCACGCGAGCTGATCTGTCAATCATCAAGATATCAGACAGATGCACGTGGAAAAACATCGGTTCTCTGAAGTAGCCGGTGGGGCAGAAATATTTTCCCGAAGGATACTTTGATGTTCGTGCATACAGGGGGAGACAAATCTTTGATCTCCAGAAACGGGGAAAATCTCGGAAGGAAACCCGTTACACGGTTTAAGTCTCTGTTGTCGATTAGCAACGATGAGACAGAGCGACCGTAGAACCTTTTATCTGGGAAATGTAGTTTTCTGATTTCCTGCTATGCCCTATTGAGTGAAAAGTAACGTCATTTATAGATAGGAGAGACAATAATGTATTTAAACAGTGGCTTCCCAAATCAGCTATTAGTTGTTGCTCAGAATTTTGGATAGTCTAAACGCGTCGTCTAGAACCATTGTGGAAGGTGTGTTAATAGCCTTCGTGGGGATTACATTCGGATGTTCTGGTAATAGAAATTTGTGCTTAAGTGTTAAAATGTGTTAAGTTTTACCATTATAATTCACTGTGATTTCCTAGCGTTAAAACTAGTGAAATAAAATAACGCGTAGATATTTCTTGCCAGTTATTCAGTTTAATGTAATTTCCATCACCTGCTTTCTTACACAAGAATATACGTTTAGCTGACGGAATTAATATGATAGGCGCGACTGATAGTAGACCATAGAAGTCACGTTTATTCCATTTTGTGTAATTATATAAGTGACTAGTGTTAAATATCATACGACTAAACAAACAGACGCCGAAAATCTAATAGCTAGTAATGACAGGCGATATTTGTTAAGTGCGCGTAGGGATAATTAAATAATAATTGACATTGTACGCTGATCGTTGACCGGGACAGGAGGGGGAAAGGCTGCATGCCTCAACCAAACCTGCACTCGCTAAGCGACGCGATAGGATAGGCTAAAGACACAGTGTGCCTTTTAACTTTAATCAGGACTGACGGAGAGGATAATAGATCGTCGTGTCCCCTTCCGTATATATATATATATATATATATATATATATATATATATATATATATATATATATATATATATAGATATATATATATATATATATATATATAGAGATATAATAGTGGCATTTTTAAAATAATGTTTCTCTATTCTTAGGCAGACCTGATCAAACGGCGACCAGCGGTCTATTTTGGTCCTTTTTATTCATTTACTGATTGGAGTAACGTTGTCTTCTTCTTGGCGTACACGTCCTCAAGTTCATTTGTGAACAGGATTGGCCAAAGAGACACATAAACATTTTAAATAGTAAAGTTAACTGGACTTACTTCTTCTTCTTCCTCGTTCGCCCTGAAAAGGACGGTGGTTGCGTTGAGTCTGTTTGCGCCTAAGCTGTGATATCTGCACCTTTCGGTCGACACATCCGACTTCTGCACGGCATTTTTTATGGACCGGGTTTGCCTTCCCATTTCGATCCGCACTCGCTCAGCCAGACTGCACTGCTGCAGACTGTTTCCAGGACCACCACGTGGAGGTGGAGTGCGGTCTTGACCAGCTCTGATTCGCTGGTCCTGACGCAGGCAGTCAAGCTATGAGTCGCTGACTGCATTCACTATTGCTGCATCTTCGGACTTACAAATACCCAGATACTTTTTCAAATTTTATCAGCCTACTGGGGCGTAATACCAATAACATTTCTATCTGACTTTTGACAGTCGTATCGGCGGATTTACCCAGCAAGTTACGCTGTTTCAAAATCGGCACTCCCCACAGAGCCAGCCGATAGGATTTACCATCATCATCAATTAACAACAATTAACAGTTTTAGTAACTAGATTTTTCCAAATACTGGAAGTATTTTTCACTGTTTGCTGTGAACACCAGATCTCGGTTTTTTACACTAACTATTCGAGGTGACATTTGTCCATCCAGGAATCAACTACCGAATTTGGCGTCCCCCTCATAAAATCTTATTTGTTATAGAGGAAGGACTGGGGCCAAATTTGGAAGATAAAAACTCCTGGAAGTTTATGTTCAGGATATTCGTATGTCCAAGGGATATATCACCCAGATTAGGTAAGCGTGATTGAGTGGCCACTGTATGTCAGACAGAGAGAGTGAATATTTTTCTTAGTTACAGAAACTGTACCATCTTTGGTTTTGCCTAAATATTGTTTAATTTACTGGATAGCTTTAGTAGGAACTTTGTTCTTTTCTTTACTGTCCATGCTGTAACATAGTGCTAACCTTTAACCTTTGGGGTTATTAACTTGTTGGGTTCTTTTTCTTCTCAATAAGAGGGGAGGGCACAAGTATTATGGTATTTTTTCTATGTATGAATTCTGATTTTATTTGATCTTTCTTTAGATATTCGATGTTGTAAAGTTTAATGATAATAAACAACAACAAAAACTTAACTTTGTGTGTTGGTCAGACCCATACCCAATTTACCATAGTTTTTCACGTTTGTGTCTTGTTGTCACATAATTGTATGTGTGTGTTTAGTTAAACTTATATTTCTAGATATAGGGAGGTGCAAGATTGTCTTGTACTAAAAGATAGTCCTATAGATAGGCTTGACTAGAGAAACTACTCATTCCAGAGACATATCTTCTCCTTAAACTATTCATTCGTGAAATCTATTCTCACACCTTTACTTCTCCCGTACTATCACTATCCACTCTACTCAGGCGGGACCATAAATAACTTTCAAACCTATCTAAATTCACGACACTTTCAACCAAAGTTGCATCCCTTAGCGTTACTGACAGAAAAAAGCTGGGATTTTATATATATATTGATAATGACGTTGCCAGCCGCATTTAAAAACGTTACTTTAGACGCCTCTTACGATATGTCTGCCGTTGGGAGGGGTCCCATTGTTTCTGTGTCTCAGTTGAGGCCAATAGTCACCACAGGGGGCATGACACATATTGCTACTCAGTAAAAAGATTAACAAAGAATATGACTACTGCACCCGCAGGAGTGTCGCCTAGTGCGACTATTATGCGGTTGTGCATGGGGCTGGCTACCAAATTCATTGACGCAGAAGCCACCGTTACAAGAACATGTCACTACTTGGAGCAGGATTCCTGATGGGACCAGCCGCATCAGTGGCTCAGTGCTCCAAAAATATAAACGATTTAAGGCAAAGAATTATAAAATAGGGTAACATTGCAAATTAGGGAAAACGGTGCGGGCAGAGAAGGAGTGACTGTACAGAACAGGACTAATGGAAGGTTCAATCTACAACATAATATTTCACAACCAATATAAGAAAAGAATATTAAATGACATCTCGGAATTAGTGTTGCTGTCAAAGGTAAAAGTAGTCTCACAGTAGATACTGCCTTAGGGGAGCTAAGTGTTAGAGACTTCACCATACTAGGTCCAGCATCCAGAGGTGAAGGTGACCAGTTTCCTACCTCTCTGCCTTTTCCTTCCCTAACTCAGAGCAGAGTCAGGTACCCATTTACAGCTGGGTAGACTGGAGCGTGTCGGTACCGTGATTCGAACCCGTCATCTTTGCCGCGAGAGACCAGCGCTCTAACCACTCGGTCAGTCGGACGCTCTTACTGTATGGCTCTGAAACATTGATAACAACGACAATAACGACGAAGAATGTATCGACTTTTATCAAATGGGCGATTGTGTCGACCAGAAGGATTAAGATGGGTCGACAAGATTATCAATGTGCAACTGATGACGAAAAACAGATAAGTGCTAGGGAAGCAAGAGATGAGAAGAGAAACCTGGCGATGGGGGCTACGCAGAAAAATAAACCTGTATATAGCATCTTAAGGTAGTTCTTCTCTGGACAGGAGAGGTAGAGAGATATCAGAAGACGCTTAGAGAAGAGAGATAAAGGCAGCAATGAAAGGCATGATGAAAATATTGAAAGACCGTGAGGTGATAGCACGAGACAGAAGGATTTGGCATAAGCTAGTTGAAGGATTTTACTCCTTGGGGAGCTGAGAGATATAACTGAATGTTATTTGACGAGTTTGAGGGGCTAACAAAGAAGATGTAAAAATAAATGATAAAGGAGAGAAAAAAAGAAAACCGTGAAGAAAAAGAGAGAAAAAAACCAGCATAAAAAGTTAAAAGAAAGAAAATAAAGATTTTAACGAAGATGGGAAAATAAACGATAAGGGAGAGAGAACAGAAAAATGTGAGGGAAAAGAGAAAAATGTAAAAAAACCAGAAGAAAATATGAAAAGGAAGAAGGAAAAGGTAATAACGAAGATAAAAAAAGAAAAGGAGATAAAGAATAACATGAGAATAAGACGAAAATAAAGAAGAGGAAGAAATTCAACGAAGAACAAGAAATTAATGAAGACAGAAGAAGAAAAAGTTAATGAAGACAGAAGAAGAAAATAAAGACGTTGACAATTCCGTTGACGACGTAGAACAGAAATAATCAACGCTACATTTGTGGATACATTAAATATTGCAATACCATTAGGATTCCTGAAACTGCCTGAAAAAGGAAATAGAAATAACCAAAAAGAAATGTCCAACATCGATTCTGGGTTTTTCTGCTTCCTGAAATCAGCATCACTTTCTCAAAAATTCTAGCCAGAAATAAAAGTTGAAGAAGTATCCATCAGATTCATTCCTGTGCAAATTATAGCTATCATCGGGCGCTGGCTTGTTATGGTAAACAAATATACAACAATTTCAATGATTCACCGAGCACGTGAATATTAAACATGTTCGACTGATGGCCCATTTCTGTTTTAAAAGTTATGTTTCAGGAGCATTGCTGATGTGTTTTAAGTTATGTTTGAGGAGTATCGTAGATATGTTTTAAGTTATGTTTGAGACGCATCACTGATATGTTTTAAGTTATGTTTGAGGAGCATCGCTGATATGTTTTAAGTTATATGTGAGCAGCATCGCAGATATGTGTTTTAGGTTATGTGTGAGGAGGATGGCAGATGTGTTTAAGATTATTTTGATGAGCTTTGCAGATGTTTTAAGAGTGTAACAATTACAATAGAATATTGCAATTTTTTTCAGTTATTCATTCATTCGTTACTCTGTTCAGCTTCCTAAAGAGCGTAAGCCTTCGATCCACTCATGCTAAGGTCTCCTGTCTAGTGCCATTAGCTCAAGGTCGTTTGACATCTTCCTCATCCCTTTCATTTCTATCTTCAGTTATCTGTTCAGTGCCCCCTTTTTCTTTGGTCTCCCATTACCTCTCCTACCCAGGGGGTTCCAGAGTAAGGATTGTCTTGTACTGCAAAATTTGTCAGAGAAAAATACAACAATTATCAATTTAGTATCTTTGTTTTTGTTTTTTTGTTTTTTAAAATAAAGTTTTGCCTCGTTTTGGCGAGGCGCGTCTCTTTCAACCTAGTCAGTTATATTAGGGCGCATGTCCAAATATAAAAGACCCTTAGTTCTGAGATTATGTCTTAGAAGATTGTAATGTGTTTTTCTAATTCTTGAAGAAAAATATCGCAAAATCTAACTAGCGTGGGGTTGATAATTACCAATTATCGCTGATGGCATATTACATGTATTGTGTTTGTTTACTGATGAAGTATTCCTTTTATCTTTATTTCATTTTGTTTAATGTACAATTTATTTTAATTTGTTGTCATTATTTCTTTAATCTCGGGGAATCCAGAAACAGGACTGCCCGTACTGCAACATTTACCAGAGAAAACCACATCAATTAGGAATTTAATACTTGTCTTACACGAGTAAACGTATTTTTCTCATTCTAGAAGAAAAAAAAATCCCTAATTCTGACCAGTCTTCTTCTTCTTTGATCCTTAGCCGCCGACTGTCAAAGCAGTCAGTGGCCATCACGCTTGGTGGCGTCTTGTATGGCAGCAACAAACTGCTTCCATTTTGCTCGGTCGGCGGCCATCCTTCGCGCAGTGCCCCAGTTCTGGTTCATTCTTTGCATCTCGACCTCCACAGTTGTACGTTAAGTTTTGGTCGACCTCTCTTTCGCTTTCCTTCAAGGGTCCATTGCATAGCTGTTCTTGTGATGGCATTGGGGTCTCTTCTGAGGACGTGGCCAACCCAGCTCCAGCGTCTGCCAGCTGTGATGGTTGCATGTCCTCTTGTTTACTCCGAGTAAGCAGTTCTTGGTTAGTGATAGTATTTGGCCAAAAGATTAGGAGAATTTTCCTTTGGCAGATAGTGGGGAAAGAGGACAATTTCGACATTTCCTTCTCTGCTACTCTCCAGCATTCCGCACCATATAGAAGCAATTAAAGCAATTAGAAGCTCTCATATAATCTTAATTTGTGTTTGTGCTGTACAGTACAGCACAACTCTGACCAGTACTTGGTTAATAAGTGACTTTAATTGCAGATGGCGTATTGATTTATTGTGATTGGTTAACTAGTAAAATATTTATTTGATCTTTATTCCATATTATTTAATGTCCAGGTTTTAACTGTGTTGTCTTTATTTCTTTAATGTTATGTTTTTAAAACAATTTAACAATTGCAGTAGAATGATACCAAGAACGATTTTAACTCTTACGTAACAAGACAAATAATTATGATAAGATTAATTGCAATGACTGTATTTGAAGATTGTTACAATCATTCTAGAAAACTGTGATAGGTAAGCTATTCGTTAAGAAGATTCCACCAGCCTCGCATATATGGTACATCCCAATAGTGAAATTGGCCGTTTCATGAATGGAGTAAATTTTTGCCCATTCCGTACCATTCCGTGAACTAGCTTTTGTACTAATATAAAACTTGATATCCTGTATTAATTTGTGAGTTAAAAGTATCAGTAATCCAGTTCACATCAACATATCTTACTCTTTCTGTTTCTTGAGCAATATTGTTGAAATACAGTACAATTAAGCGAAGAAGCCAGTTCACGGAATAGGCAAACATTTGCACAATTCATGAAAAGACCAATTTCACTATTGGGGTGTAACATATACACCGTTTTCTCCATAAAAAAGATAAAAAAGGTCTCTTATCTCATCTTATCTAACTATTTTTGTTCTTTCTCTCTCTGCTCCCGCCCTGTTCCATTCTCGGTGTGTGTGTGTGTGTTTTTTTTTTTTTTAGATTGTCTACATTACTGTTCAAAGCAAATTATTATCTACATTACTGTTCAAAGCAAAGTATTGTCTACATTACTGTTCAAAGCAAAGTATTGTCTACATTACTGTTCAAAGTATTGTCTACATTACTGTTCAAAGTATTGTCTACATTACTGCTCAAAGTATTGTCTATATTACTGTTCAAAGCAAAGTATTGTCTACATTACTGTTCAAAGTATTGTCTACATTACTGTTCAAAGCAAAGTATTGTCCACATTACTGTTCAAAGTTTACTTCTATCATTTCTCTCAGAGTGTTACACGAAACCATTCTCCGTATTCTCTTGTATTTCCCTCCATCTTTCCCTGAATCAGAAATGCCTCTGTTCTCCCATATTCAAAAGAAAGGTTACACAATTCTCAGTTACACGTCTTAACTTTTTTTCTTCTTTTAGTTTCGATTTACTATTTAAAAAGTAAAGAACAGCATTACGTCATTATGGTGACAGTTACAACTAACGTTTCGGCCTAGCGGCTTTCTTTGGGGAATGTGAAGCCCAGGTCTGTGCCATTAGATGACATGTTTTCCTATTATCGCATGCTATTTTGTTACTTCCAGTTACACTGCTTTACTTTAGTTACTGCGATGGATAGCTAGTGCAATAGAAAAATCCTGAATAAATGCGAACAATTTCAATTACGTTTCAAAAGAAAGAAAACTGCATCTACCAACGCATGAGATAACGGAAGTAAAAGAAAATCGTATTTATTTGTATGCTTTCCTTGTTCGATATTTTTGAGTCCACAAGGATTATACTAAATTTGAGGACTTCCTGATTTAAAAAAAAAAATATGTATTGAAGAAATAAAAAACAAAAAAAAACTTTTCTATGATGTAGGATAAGATTAAATATATAATGGAATGTCTATTTCAACATTTTTTTTCCTGCCTGCCAAGTTATAAAGAAGATTATTTTCTTTAAAAAGAAACGTGATCCGAAAAAGAGATGAAACAAATATATTAATCAGATTCAGTGGAGCGTATGGTGGGTGGGTAGCTTAAGTGACTAAAGTCTGGCGCATTCTCCAGAATTCTCGGAGAGAAAGTTAAGCAGCTTCCACTTTCAACAGCTGGCTATATTGAAACCAGCTAAAAACAAACCCAACACACAAATATCAGAATCTTCACCACAAATGTCAAGTCAGTTCTGTTATATGGATCCGAAACATGGAGAACAACTAAAACAGTAATCAAAACGCTACAGCATTTTTAAATATGTGCCTCCATAGAATAGAGGAATTGCTGTGGTATGACAAGATCACTAATGTGGAACTGATGACACGAACTAGACACGTGCTACTGGAACAAGAGATGATAATAATACACTGGCGATGGATAGGACACATACTAAGGAAAGCTGTTGATAGTATTACAAGGCAGTTATTTTTCTGGAATCCTCAGGGTAAGACAGATCGAGGGAGACCAAAGAATACGTGGACAACATAACTGGAGACAGACATGTAGGGAATAAAGAAGACATGGTGATATCTCGAAGCGGATGGTACGGGACAGGAAGATTTGGTTTATGTTTTTTGAAGGTCTATGCTCCTTGGGGTCGGCGTCTGTGGCCTAATGGATATGAACGCAGTTTCATAATCCAGATATACCAGGTTTGAAACCTGCTGCTAGCGGTTTGGGTAGCAGATCGCTTTGTGTGGATTTTTAACAATGGTATAAGCGCCGTACCGTTCAGAAAGCAATGGCAAACTACTGAATGAAAAAATTGCCTAGAAAAATCACAAACAGCCAATAAAAGCTGGGGTTGATTGCCACGTCCTGTAAAGGATAAGCAACTAACTAATGCTCCTTGGAGACCTGAAGGGTGATGGACGGATGAAAACCAGCTTTAGTACGTAAAATACTGTCTCATCATTGTCCTCGTTGTTATCATCAAATACAAGACCTGCTGTAGTTTGTTATTGTATCCTCCGCGGGGTAATGAGAACAATTAATGATCGCCTGTTAAAGAATCACACTGCAGTAGATGAATCATCAAGGTTAAGACTGTTGGACTTCGGCATCACACGTAAGGTTAGCAGAGATGAACGTATGAGAGGATGCACACGACGTGTTTACAACCAGCGAGCTACAGGAACAGTTAGCAATCCCCACTCTTCGACATATGCTGAAGGAGACTGGGCACCTATGGGTTTGCCCGGAGTGCAATGAGGTCGATTCTATTCAACGATAACAATAACAACAATAACCGAGGCCTATGTTTTCTAACAAATCTGTTGTTGAAGTTATCTAGTGTCTTCTTATTAGAGAATCTAGTGTTATCTCTTTATTTCTAACAAATCTATTATTGAAGTCATCTAGTGTCTTCTTGTTAGAGAATCTAGTGTTATCTCTTTATTTCTAACAAATCTGTTGTTGAAGTTATCTAGTGTCTTCTTGTAGAGAATCTAGTGTTATCTCTTTATTTCTAACAAATCTGTTGTTGAAGTTATCTTGTGTCTTCTTGTTAGAGAATCTAGTATTGTCTCTTTATTTCTAACAAATCTGTTGTTGAAGTTATCTTGTGTCTTCTTGTTAGAGAATCTAGTATTATCTCTTTATTTCTAACAAATCTGTTGTTGAAGTTATCTTGTGTCTTCTTGTTAGAGAATCTAGTGTTATCTCTTTATTTCTAACAAATCTGTTGTTCAAGTTAGCTTGTGTCTTCTTGTTAGAGAATCTAGTGTTATCTCTTTATTTCTAACAAATCTATTATTGAAGTCATCTAGTGTCTTTTTAATAGAAAATCTAGTGTTATCTCTTTATTTCTAACAAATCTGTTGTTGAAGTTATCTAGTGTCTTCTTGTTAGAGAATCTAGTGTTATCTCTTTATTTCTAACAAATCTGTTGTTGAAGTTATCTAGTGTCTTCTTGTTAGAGAATCTAGTGTTATTTCTTTATTTCTAACAAATCTGTTGTTGAAGTTATCTAGTGTCTTCTTGTTAGAGAATCTAGTGTTATCTCTTTATTTCTAACAAATCTGTTGTTGAAGTTATCTAGTGTCTTCTTGTTAGAGAATCTAGTGTTATCTCTTTATTTCTAACAAATCTCTTTTTGAAGTTATCTAGTGTCTTCTTGTTAGAGAATCTAGTGTTATCTCTTTATTTCTAACAAATCTGTTGTTGAAGTTATCTAGTGTCTTCTTGTTAGAGAATCTAGTGTTATCTCTTTATTTCTAACAAATCTGTTGTTGAAGTTATCTAGTGTCTTCTTGTTAGAGAATCTAGTGTTATCTCTTTATTTCTAACAAATCTGTTGTTGAAGTTATCTAGTGTCTTCTTGTTAGAGAATCTAGTGTTATCTCTTTATTTCAAACAAATCTGTTGTTGAAGTTATCTAGTGTCTTCTTGTTAGAGAATCTAGTGTTATCTCTTTATTTCTAACAAATCTGTTGTTGAAGTTATCTTGTGTCTTCTTGTTAGAGAATCTAGTGTTATCTCTTTATGTCTAACAAATCTGTTGTTGAAGTTATCTTGTGTCTTCTTGTTAGAGAATCTAGTGTTATCTCTTTATGTCTAACAAATCTGTTGTTGAAGTTATCTTGTGTCTTCTTGTTAGAGAATCTAGTGTTATCTCTTTATGTCTAACAAATCTATTATTGAAGTCATCTAGTGTCTTCTTGTTAGAGAATCTAGTGTTATCTCTTTATGTCTAACAAATCTATTATTGAAGTCATCTAGTGTCTTCTTGTTAGAGAATCTAGTGTTATCTCTTTATGTCTAACAAATCTATTATTGAAGTCATCTAGTGTCTTCTTGTTAGAGAATCTAGTGTTATCTCTTTATTTCTAACAAATCTATTATTGAAGTCATCTAGTGTCTTCTTGTTAGAGAATCTAGTGTTATCTCTTTATGTCTAACAAATCTATTATTGAAGTCATCTAGTGTCTTCTTGTTAGAGAATCTAGTGTTATCTCTTTATGTCTAACAAATCTATTATTGAAGTCATCTAGTGTCTTCTTGTTAGAGAATCTAGTGTTATCTCTTTATTTCTAACAAATCTATTATTGAAGTCATCTAGTGTCTTCTTGTTAGAGAATCTAGTGTTATCTCTTTATTTCTAACAAATCTATTATTGAAGTCATCTAGTGTCTTCTTGTTAGAGAATCTAGTGTTATCTCTTTATTTCTAACAAATCTATTATTGAAGTCATCTAGTGTCTTCTTGTTAGAGAATCTAGTGTTATCTCTTTATTTCTAACAAATCTATTATTGAAGTCATCTAGTGTCTTCTTGTTAGAGAATCTAGTGTTATCTCTTTATTTCTAACAAATCTATTATTGAAGTCATCTAGTGTCTTCTTGTTAGAGAATCTATACGATGAAAAGTAACAGTATCACACTTTATAGAAATAAGACGTTATATTAGTCTCATATTTAAAACAAAGTAGTGAAACAATACAAAAGTATGGAAAGAATTAGGGCAGAACACAGATAGCTTAGAACGTACTCCATCACACACAACGTTAAGGGAGTACATTAATTACATAACGTCTATAAAGTAGTAAAACAATACAGTTATAATAGGCAGGAAGACATAATTTTTCTTAATATCTAATAGGAGTTGTGCTTCGTTTTAGCAAGACGCGTCTGTTCAGCCTAGACATTAGTTCTTTCAGTTATATTGGGGTGCATATCCAACAGAACATAAATAAGTGTACAATTTATTATATTACGTAAAGAATTAAGAATCCGCAACCTGGTTATGTATTAAAAGATCAGTAACATTTCATCCGGGCAACGCTGGGTATATCTGTTAGAATTAACATTTAAAGAAATAATAAACTGCGTCACTTATACACTGTAGTGAGACTGTACTTAATATTACACAAGAAAGAAAGAAAGAAATAAGTACTTATAAGAAAGTGAAGTTAGCAGACAAATGTCACAAAGAAATAAGACAGTGCATAAATGATGCACTGTATTAAAACAGTACGTTTTCTTGCTTAACACATATGTGTACAGTATAGCAGTTCGTGATCTCAACTGTATTGAATCTATTCTTTGTTTCATTTCTACATGTTTTTTTTCTGTATTTCACCCATAATAATTTTATTATTGAACCCGATTTGTGTTTTTCTTTTCTTCAGTAAACTAGAGGTGCACGCACAAGACTGTCTTTGTTTTATTGTCCCAAGATTTCTTTTTTTGTAATTCACACTAAGGTGGTTTTTTCCCCATTAATTATTTGTTTTGTTTAGCCGGCCTGCTGTACTCCCGTGACTGTCCCGATATATCTTAGGATATAGCCAAACTCTTTCCTGTCTATCTTACTCTCTTATCAGGTTTTAGAATAGAATGTTATTGGTTTGAGACATGTGATGGTCAAACTTTTTTAAGAATGTTTTATCCTATATATAAAATCCCAGCTTTTTCTGTCAGTACATAACCCTAAGGGAAGCAACTTTGGTTGAAAGTTAGACATTAATTGTATAGTTTCCCTTATATGTACTCTCCCGAAAATAGTAACACTTACCAAAGAAGAATGCGTAAATGAAGGTGTGCACAAAAATAGTTATAGAATGTGTGATGACGTATACACACATTGGGATCATCGCTTCAACACCCAAATAAGAGTTGGAAAAGATTATTCACCTCCAGCCTATGAAGGATAGAAGAGATAGCAGAGCCCAGCAACAAGCCGAGAAATTCAGGAGGCTGATAGACTACCCAATGCACCAGAGAATAAATGGACTTGGAAGGGGAAAACTGAAGCGAAGCAACTTTGTAGAGACAGTCAAAACAAAGATGAGAGCAGACCCCATAAACGCAATATTAACAGCTACGCCAATATGTACTGCACACAAGCTACCAATTTGGAAACAACAGTGCTTCCCTGAAATGATAGAAAACGTTCCTGGTATTGAGAGAAAGAACAGCCAAAATGAAACAAAAAGAAGAGTCCTAACCACAAAATACGAGTATATAGAGAAACATTACCCAAGCAACACCTGGATCCATGCATACATAGATGGATCAGCAACTAATGCAACAGAAGATGGGGGTGGAGGAGTCTTCCTGAGCTTAAGCAATGGCACACAAAAAAAGATAGCAGTCGCAACAGGGAAATTTTCAAGTAACCAGAGCAGAGGCAGAGGCCTTAAAAACTGCATCAGAAATTCTAATGACAGAAAAAAGCTCAGAGAGACCAGTAGTTATCTTCTCAGATGCGCTGTCAGTCATTACAACACTGAAAAGTCAAAGTAATGCTGAACTGGATGACCTAAGAGTAACACTTCACAGACTATGTCAGCAATACAAAAGAGTCGTGATACAGTGGATCCCTTCTCACTGCAACATCCCTGGAAATGAAGAGGCTGACAGATTGGCAAAGGAAGGGGGGAAACTTCCTCAACTTGACACAAATATAACCTATGAGGAGTCCAAGAGTTTTATCAAGAGCAGGTACAGGCACAAGTGGGAAGAAGAGCATCCAGGCCACACAAAAAATGATCCGTATTACCAGCTCAGCAGAAGTGAACAAGTGGTATCTTCAGACAGACTTCGCACAGGTCATAACAGATTGAGATACCATCTATTCAACAAACTAAAGATAGGAACTACTGATGAGTGTGACTGGCACCGATAAAATGACTGCCGAACATCTGCTTCAAAGGTGCCCAACATAAGAGGAACAGAGAAAACGCATATGGTCATCACCAGTACCATTCCTGGAGAAAATCTACGGAGATACCAACAGCCTTAGGCTGACCACTGCTTTCTTTGAACTTATTCAAGTTGACATCTGAGGGTGAACGAAGAAGTAGAAGAAGGATCATCGCTGCTGCTACGTAGTTCGTGTACTGTGGTGATGCACATTAAAAAAAAAAAATACTTTTGATAAGTACGAGTATTGGTGCTTTTGAATTTAATTCCCGTTTTATGACGGGCTTTTACACTAGTATTTCTAAGAATGTTTTAAAGACCTGTAGTATTTAAAATAGTTTAAATATTTTTTGGTATGTTATTGTCTAAAGCTTGGGGAAGATTAGTTCATCCAGTTGAGATGACGAACAATGTTGTCTTGTTAACGGCAGGTGAATGATATAGAAACTTGAAAAGTGCAATTGTTAGCTGCTTATCCTTTACAGGACGTGGCAATCAACCCCAGCTTTTATTGGCTATTTGTGATTTTTCTAGGCATTTTTTTCATTCAGTAGTTTGCCATTGCTTTCTGAACGGTACGGCGCTTATACCATTGTTAAAAATCCACACAAAGCGATCTGCTACCAAACCGCCTGCAGCAGGTTTCGAACCTGGTATATCTGGATTATGAAACTGCGTTCATATCCATTAGGCCACAGACGAAAGTGCAATTACTAGTCATAAAACACTCAGTGTTCCCGTTAGTACAAGCTGAAACACTTATGAAATCACGGATGAGACACATATATCAGCACATAAAGTGGTTCCCAACACACAACTTAATTAGAACTCTGATTTCTGTATTAGAACACAGGGATATAGTTTGCTTACAAGGAGGTCAACGAGCTGAAGCACTGTATCTATCACACACACAACAAACAGAACTTCAGCCTAAGACAGAAGATCTACTTAAAAACAAAAAAAATCAAACAGATTTAGATCAGTGAACACGTAATCGGCGCATCAACCTATGTGTACTGCGTGGTGGACCCTTGTATCGCGTAGTGGAATCGCATGTTCTGTGTGGATCGTGAGTTCCATGTATTCTTTGTAGTGAACGTCTGTCTACTGTGTGATGGGCAGTGTAATCATGTAGTGGAAGATGTGATGTGTGCTATGGACTATGTTTTGTGTGCCGCGTATTCTTAGTGTTCTGCTGCATAAAGTGGGCAATGCTTACCTCTTCGAATTTCTTTTTAAACTAAAGTAAACTGATAAATTGAATTAATTCTTATACACTTTAAGCATTAAATGAAAACTTCTTTTCTTTATGAAGGACCGAAGAATTTCTTATTTTCTTTATATATATATATATATATATATATATATATATATATATATATATATATATATATATATATATATATATATATATATATATATATATATATATATATATATATATATATATATATATATATATATATATATATATATATATATATATATATATATATAAAACATTAATCATTTCTTTCCTCACGTTCCTAAAAGTTGGGAACCACTGTAATTAATGTTATAATCGTCCTACCTTTTTGAAACTGTAAAGGTGCTGCTGTCCTTGAAAACTTTCTGAGCTGTGTTTTCTGCTGTATGGGTCAATAAGATCATGGTTAGAGTTTTGGGTCAACACTCCATTACTGTTTTTTGGATCTAATGTACATCCTCCAATGACTCCGCCCACTCCTTTGAGGGTTTTGCTTCCAACTTTCTTCTCACACACTTCTAATGGCGCGACATCATCTACAGGCACGCTCTGCCACATCTGTTTTTCAAAATGGCGCCCGTCACCCTGCTCCTGCACACCGGCCACGCCGGAACTGCGATTGCTGTCTGGTCTACGCATGAGCAGGATAATTGTAACAATGATGATAGATATAATGACTGTAACTCCACCTACGACGCCGGCAATGATAATATATTTAATATCATCACCGTCAAGCGCTGACGTGGCATTGTCGTCTTCAGGTCTTCTCCGCCCCATGCCATGACCATCCACGTAGTCTATCTGAATATGCAGCATGGCGTTCGCTTCTAGGACAGGAATACCTTGATCCCGAACGGAAATATTAAGCCGGAAAATGCTGGTCTGTAGTGTAAAAAGAAGTTCTGTATCGTTCGTTAACCTTAGTTCTCCAGAATTAGGATCGTTCAGAGTGAAGACTTTCTCGTGGTTACCTGAAACTATGCTGTACTTGAGTCGACCATTTCGTCCAACGTCTTCGTCGGTAGCCTTCAGTCTGGCAATAAGAGAACCTGGAGGTGTGTCAGACCGAAATCTAATAGTATTATTATTTCTTGATGGGAAGACGAAAACTGGTCTATGGTCATTGGAGTCGATAACATGAACAGTTACTGTGGCAGATGCGGATCTAGGCGGCAGTCCTTTATCCTTGACAACGACTGGAAACTTGTACAACATCTGCTTATCCTTATCAAGAATGCTGGCAGTTTGGATTGCACCGTTAGGTAGCACGACGAACGGAATGTTCGAAACCGCGTTGAAGCCGTCGTTCGGTATGTGGAAGACAACTTCGGCGTTTGGGCCATCATCCCTGTCGTTGGCTTGTAGACTGTCAACTCTTGAGCCGGCTGGAAGATTCTCAGCTACCTGAAACTCCAAGGATGAGGTGAAGTAGGGAGAGTTATCATTCTGGTCAATGATGTCCACTACCACTGACGTTTTTCCTTGCTTCTGACCTCCATCCTCTGCCATGACAACAAAGGAAACCTGAGATACCGTCTCTCGATCGTACTCCTGACCAGCAGTGATCTCCCCTGTCACAGTGTCAATGATGAAAGAGGGCTCCTCACCATCAACGGAAAATGAGTAACGAATATTGGCGTTTTCTCCAATATCTTTATCGAAAGCTTTAACTGATAACACCCGATCTCCTTTTCTGTTATTTTCCGTTAAATTCGCTCGGTATATCGTCTTTGTAAACACAGGTTCATTGTCGTTAGCGTCAATAAGTTTTAAAATGAACCATCCGTACGCGGAGAGTTTCGGAACTCCCCTGTCCTCGCAGAAGATCGTGACATTAACTTCTTCTTCAAACTCCCGATCCAGCTGCTGTGCGAGTTCCACGAGGAACCCACTGCCCTCAAACCGTCGAACTCTGAATTTAGGAGATACACTTGAGCAATCGACAACACCGTTCAGACCCGTGTCCCTATCGTCTATTTTCACGTGAGCCACAACAGTCTCAATGGGTGACGCCTCTGTAATGGACAGGATGTTCCCTTCAGGGTTTGGAACAGGGTTCACGGAAATTCTAGGCGATGTGTTGCCAACGTCAATAACGTTTATAATGAGGACGGCTTGGGATGCCTGCGGGGTAGAAACAAGCAGAGGTTGGAAAAAAGTTGAATGTTTTAAATTAACGATCGTTGACACCAAATATTGCATCCATCCATTCATCCATAAAATAAACTCAAGGGACTGTGTCCTTTACTTGCGTTTTGACGTATCATCACAATAAAACGTCAAATAAATGTATTGTTACCAGTTATTGTGAGGAAACTTGATTAAGGCCGCCATTCAGTTTAGACAAGGTTTATATAATTGATTGGCAAATTGTAAAGACAAGTGAAAATGTCATTAAAACTGAGCTCAGAGAAATATGTATACATTTATGTGTGCACTAGGTTAATTTTTTTTTTAATGTCCAAAAACTGGGTCACTTTAACCCGCACGTGAAAATTGCCATTGTTGCTGCAAAAACTCGTGGTTTTTGCAACACGCCCCACTAGTTCAAAAGGTGAAAAAGTGAGTTGAATTTGAATGCACGTGGAAAATGATCATCGGTAAAGAGTGTTCACCGTTGGTATGCAATAAATCAGTATGACAAGTGATCGAAATGATCACTGCATTAGCCATGCCACCAAGGAGAAGTCTCAGCACTGTAGACCGTGGTCGAGCCATGGCATGGATTCAGGATGTTCAATCTGTTCGTCATGTTGCAAGACGTTTAGCAGTGTCCCATTCTACCATTCAGAGACTTCTTGAGAGATTTCAAGCTACCGGACATTTGGAAAATCAACCCTGCTCAGGAAGAATAATATAAACCTTGTCTAAACTGAATGACGGCCCTTAACTTTTGTCCAGTAGTATATTTTAGCTACCTATGTACTTACCTACCTACCTACCTACCTACCTACCTAACTACCTATCTATCTATCTATCTATCTATCTATCTATCTATCTATCTATCTATCTATCTATCTATCTATCTATCTATCTATCTATCTATCTATCTATCTATCTATCTATCTATCTATCTATCTATCTATCTATCTATCTATCTATCTATTTATCTATCTATCTGTGTGTCCGTCCGTCTATCTATCGATCTATCTATACGTCTATCTGTATATCTGTCCTTCTACCTTTCTGTTTCCCATTCTTTCTTAATATCTGTCATTAAATCTACCGCTACATATCTAGCTAATACATCATCATCATTTCCTGTTTGCTCCCTATGGAACAAGAAGCCAACAATGCAACTGGTCCACTGGCATAAAACATGCATCGAAGCCTTCATGTGCCCTTGCAGCAATTTTTTTTTAATTTCTGGAATCTGTGTAACAAATTGAGGTTGCAGCCTCATTTACAACCTCTTATTGGTCGCCTGTTACGAAATTCCCGATTGAGCAGTAGTTCTGTTTGTTCTGTATCCATTACTTGCCTCTCGTAGAAGTCGATTCACCCACGGTACATCCGTTCATCAATCCGTTTTAAGAATCGAACCCTCATTTGGGGCTTAGTTCTCATGAATCAGTTTGTACTGACTGACGATATAGGTTATGATAGACATATTTTGACACAGCAATCTCGAAAGAGACTGTGGTAAACCTACTCAAAATTAACCTACATAGTAGTTGTCACGTGATGGAAGGGGTAGAAGAGAAGCGCCCATTAGTCCTTTTGATCAAATTGAAAGAAATGGATTCTGGGTAATATCTCCTGCGGCAGGTGTGGGACTAAACATCTGGCTACCAGTGACTGGAAGTTGTTAGTTACCATCATCTAGTGCATTGCCGTGTATCACGAGTAAATCCTGCTTCTTCGAAACGTCTGCTTTATCTGGTAATTATTAATATTTTTTCTTCGGTTGCTCCATCACATATGCCGCAAGATACGTCTAATATGAGGTTGTGCGTGGAACTGGGAACATCATCAAGTAAAACAAATTGCTGTAGACACCACAGTTGTATGAGCACATGGATGTCGGCTCACTGGTGACTGCGCGCGCCATAGGGAAAAGATGATAATAAAGATGATATTTTTACATGTGTTTTGTGCGACTCCCACTGCCGTATCTCTTTCGACGCTCTATAGATAGCTGTTCCGTCAGTTCGTTTGTTGTTAAATTGTCTTCTGGCGTCCCTACTTAATGTGTATATTTAATGCTTGATGTCTTGTTCTGATATACAGTGGAACTGCACTTTCGTTTCTCACACATGGTACCTTTACTAACCTTTTTGGTCTATGAGGAACCAGAGAAGAACCAGACAAATGCTAGTGGAGCAAGAGATGAGACGAAAGCGATCGTGGTGCACGCACGTAGATCTTCTTCTTCTCGTTCGCTGTTGTTTTGAAATGTCTACACAAGAAGTCCGATTCTCTGGATGTATGTTGCTGTGGTTGAAAGTTCTTCAAGACTTCCAAACAGCTTTATGTGGATGTGCGTCTCTGTGGGCCAATGTTCAGTTCGCAATTGACTAAGCATGTGGCAGTCTTGCAGGATGTGTTCGGCTGTCTGTGCTGCCTGTCCACACGTACATAGGGGTGATGGGACCAATCTCAGTCTGTATAAGTGACTGTTCAGTCTGTTATGTCCTGTTCTAATACGGAACAGGATCACCTATTTTGCTCGATCAAGATAGTGATAGTTGTCTCTTTGTTGGTCAATTTTCCTGATGGCCTTGATAAGGGTCTTCTTTTCCTGGAATGTGATTGTTTGTTCTTTTTGTTCCTGTGTTGCTCCCTCTTTTGCTAACGTATCTGCTCTCTCATTTCCTGGTATGCCGCAGTGTGATGGTATCCACTGTAGCACTACCTTCTTTTGATATTTACTTCGCATAGGGCTTTGTTTAATTCTGGCAGTTTATCACTGTTGAGGGCTTGCAGAACTGACATTGCATCGGTAAGGAATACAACCTGCTGACATTGGCTTATTGTGTTATTTATTATTCCTGCAGCAATGCTTAAGGCCTGTACTTCAGCAGCGTAGTTTGAACGCACGTAGATGAAATCTGTTTATAGCATTACAAGGTAGTCCTTGTTTTTTTTTTGGAACCACTGGGAGAAGACACAAATATGGAGAAGAGAACTGGAAACACAGAATTAAAATGGATAAGGAAGGCAATGAAAGATTTAGAACTGCTGGCGCGTTACAATAAATTGGCTTGAGTCTGTTAAAAGGATTATTTCCTTGGGGAGATAACAGGCAATGAAAACAATGAACATATGGGCTTATGTAGTTATTGAACTTGGGCGTACGAAGACGAAAATAAATTAAAAGGACAGTCATCAGCAGGGAGATGACTAGGAGGATCTGACTGACCAATGGGAGAACACCAAGAAAGGAGGGAAGAAGAAGGAAACGGTGTAGAAGAATAAGAAAAGTTGTTTTTACAAGTAATTTTGACATCGAAATAAAAGAGAGGTCATAAAATATTGAATACGGGCACTTGACTGAATGGCAGGAGGTTTTGAAAACCTAATTAAAAATGTAGAAAATATAGGACCTGATATTCCAGAAATAACAGGCAGAAAAAGGCAAATATTTGACGTTTTAAATCAAAAATAAAAGTAACAAACTAAAATAAAAATGAGACGATAACTGTGGACTTCTGAAGATCAGATTAGATTCTTGCTTTCTTTAAAAACATCCAAGTAGACTGAGAGTGTACCAAGAAGAAAGTTCTTGACGATTATTCGTCCTTGCCGTTCTTACAATCTGACTTACCCTTGGAGGATTCCCTCTGTCGCTGGCCACAACAATAGTCTCAAAGCTCTTTCCTGCCTCGTACTGAAGCTCGCTTTTCACCTTGACCTCGCCGCTCTGGGAGTCTATGTAGAAGAGTTCCTCCATTTGGGAACTCCTGGCAGGACTAAATTTATACGTCACAGCCGCGTTCATGCCTTTGTCTGCGTCTAAAGCTCTCACTTGGCCAACAACCGCGCCAATCTAGATGTTACATAAGTACAAAAAAAGTTGCATTTAATAGAAAAAACTAACTAACTAACTAACTAACTAACTAACTAACTAACTAACTAACTAACTAACTAACTAACTAACTAACTAACTAACTAACTAACTAACTAACTAACTAACTAACTAACTATCTAACTAACTAACTAACTAACTAACTAACTAACTAACCAACCATTCAACCAACCAACCAACTAACTAACCAACCATTCAACCAACCAACCAACCAACTAACTAACTAACTAACTAACTAGCTTATCAACGAACGAACCAACCAACCAACTAAATAATTTACAAACCAAATAACTAACTAACCAACTAACTAACTAACCAATCAACAAACCAAACAACTAACTAACCAACTAACTAACTAACTAACCAACCAACCAACCAACTAACTAACTAACCAATTAGCCAAATAAGTAACTAACTTTCTAACCAACCAACTATTCAACTACCCAACCAACCAATCAACTAACTGTCACGGCGCTATCTAAATAAAATCTGCAGTTGAAATGTCTGGCTAGGTAAATAATTATCTAAAACAGATATCTTCTTGTCACCATTTATTTTCTTACGCTCTCTTAGCTGCACTATGCAGACAAGAACGTCAACAATCATAAATGGAATTTAGGGGAGTTTGACAAAGGGCTTGACGATCTAGATTTTGCCGACGACTTGGCAATCCTGTCCCATAACTGTGACCAAATGTAAGACATAATGCGAATAACTGATGAGAGGTCACATCAGTTGTGTTTGAAAGTACGCAACAGAAAACACAAAAATGAGAGTGTAAATGCGACACACGATAGACATATTGTAATCGATATAATTCCTGGAGATGTGGAATCACACATTTCTTAGCAGAAAGGTTGGCTTAGGTAAAGGTACAAATAATGAAGTGACAATAAGACTGGCATTAAATAAGATACGCGCTGAGAAAAACCACCTGATAGCATTACAAAGATAGTTCCTGTTGTGGAGTCGCCAGGATAATTGATATAGAGGAAGAATAAAAAATTTATGGTAAAGAGAACTGGAGACAGGCATGAAAAGGATGAAGAAGACGTGGATATAATTGTAACGGATAGCACAGAACAGCATGGTTTAGAATGTTTTTGTTGAAAGCTATTGCTCAAAAGTTAGATGAAAGGTACTGAATGATCCAACGTATCTAAACCTACACCCTTCCACACTGCCGCAATCTAGTCTTTTAATTTAGTCTTTCATTCGGCCACTCTTTCATTCATATTGTTCCAATAGGAAATGAACGGAAAGAAAGGAGAGACAGAAAGAGAGATAAATAGAATTTAGAGAGAGAGGGAGAGAGAGAGAGAGAGAGAGAGAGAGAGAGAGAGAGAGAGAGAGAGAGAGAGAGAGAGAGAGAGAGAGAGAGAGAGAGAGAGAGAGAGAGAGAGAGAGAGCGAGAGCCAAAAACCCGAGGTGAACAGGCCACATAATAGAGGAAAGAAACAAAAAAGGTATAATTTATTTTTGACACCAGAGGCCACAGGAAATTTAAAACAAAATGTGATGATCGCCAAATTAAGTTAGCTAGGAAATGGTTGAAAATCCTCCTCATCATCATCATCATCATCATCATCATCACCATCGTCATTATCATTTCGCTTTCTGCTCCTTAAGAAGCAGACAATAGCCCCCAGTGCAGTTGATTATCTTGGAAGAAGCTTTAAAGAAAGCATTTGTTTGCTTTGATAGAGGTGGTTTCTGGAACCATTTGTTTTACGCGATGAGGTTGCCAACCTGATGTACAGCCTCGTCTTAATCGCCTCTTACGATACGCATGAGGGAGCAGTAGTATTATTCTGTCTTTGTCACCCCAGAGACCCCCCCCCCCCCCCCCCCCCCCCCCCCGAACTACACGGGGCAATGGGCGATAATAATTCAATTATACTTCCTTTCTTCCTTAACTTTTTCCTTAAGACATTTTAATGTGATACTCCTCCAGTTTATCTAGCTATAAAAGGGTACGACAAGCATGGGAAACTAAGAGCCAGGGATCCAGACCTCCAGGACGACCCAGAGTCCGCTGGGAGGACAACATTAGACAATCCTTGAAGGACCGAGGACTAGAATGGAACCAGGCCAGGAGGAAGACAGCCGATAGGATAGTCTGGCGCTCTCTCTTCCAAGCCTCTACATCTCACGGCAGAAGGGGAACGACTAAGCAAGTAAGTAAGTAAGTAAAAGGGTACTTAACTCTGCTCTTGAGTTAGGAAAGTCAAAGGCAGGGAAGATGGGGAAATGGTCACCCCCACCCCATAAAGCTTGTGCTAATGTGGGGGAAGTTAAAGTCCCTCTGTGTTATAACTTTTTTTATCTACTGATTTCTTCGAATACGTATAGGTCTTACACTGCTTCCGCAGCTTCTGCTGTTTTATAAAATTACTGTGACGTATAATGGAAAAAGAGCCTACAGTAATCTGACCGTCTTGGCAACCTTGCAGCGCTCTTTTGATTTGCTAGCTAAACCACGCACTTTTCTGCCTGTGTTTACTTACACCAGCTTACTCTTCGTTCCCACCTCTTTTCTTAAACACGTGCAAACGCAGTGTTTATAAATTTTCGAAACCTGCCCGTCAAAACAGGTAGCGAATCAGCTTTTGTTTACCTCCTTTTCTCACGCCAGTATCTGTCAGGCATACGATCTCAGACAGAAAACACGTGAAACAGACGGAAAGGCCTTTTGAAGTCTCCGGAAAGGGGAGTTAACGCTTTCATGTCGTATAAGCAGAAAATTATTCGAGAATCCGTTAGACGTAAGAATTCTTCTGATGTCGGTTAACAACGCACGACAGAGCCGACATGTAAGCCTTTCATTTGGGAAACGTAGTCGCTGTTCCCCGTTACACATAGTAACGCGAAAAGTAACACCATCGATAGATTAGAGAAATTTAAGCATATACATGTATAAGCTGTGTTTTCTTAAAACTCGATATCAGCGTCACTCAGATTTTTGGATAGTCTAAGCACGCAGTTCTAGAACCATTTTGTTACATGTGTTATTAGCAATTCGTGGGGATTTTTTATTCTGATTTCTGGTAATAGAAATTAGTGCTTGTGACGTATAATGGAAATATTGCCTACAGTGTCTGACAGTTTTTCGTGACCTCGCAGCTTCTATGATTCGCTAGCAAAGCCATGAAACTTACAGCCTGCGTTTACTCATTTTTGATCCACGCCTTTTTTCCCTGAGACATAAACAAACGAAGCTGTTTACCAACTTCCGTGACCTGCCAAGTCATAACAGGGAGCGAACCTGGTTTGTTTACCTGAGTTTCTCACGCAAGCTGATCTGTCAATCATCAAGATACTAGACAGACGCACGTGGAAACACCGGACCTCTGTGAAGTAGACGCTCGGGCAGAAATATTTTCCCGAGGGACCCTTTGATGTTCGTACATACAAGGGGAGACAAATCTTTGATCTCTAGAAATGGGGAAAATCTCGGAAAGAAACCCGTTACACGGTTTAAATCTCTGTTGTCGATTAACAACGATGAGACAGAGCGACCGTAAAACCTTTCATCTGGGAAAAGTAGTTTCCTGATTTTCTGCTATGCACTATAGTGTGAAAAGTAACGTCATCTATAGATCAGATAGACAATAATGTATATAAACTGTGCCTTCTCAAATCAGTTAACAGTTGTTGCTCAGAATTGTAAATAGTCTAAACACGTAGTCTAGAACCATTGTGGAAGATGTGTTAATAGTTTCGTGGGTGTCATTCTGATTTGTGGTAATAGAAATTAGCATTTACGTGATTTAATGTGCTAAGTTTTATCATCTTAAATTCACTGTGTTTTTCTAGCTGTTAGAAGTAGTGAAATAAATAACTCGTAGTTATTTTCTTTACCAGTTGTGCAGTTTGATGTAATTCCATCACCCACGTTATCACACCAGAAGATACAGTTTAGCTGACTGAATTAATATGATAGGCGCGACTGATAGTGGACCATAGAATTCACGTTATATTTCATTTTGTGTAATTATATAAGTGACTAGTGTTTAATATCATACGACTAAACAAACAGACGCCGATAATCTAATAGCCATTATGGATAATTAAATAATAATTGACATTGTGCGCTGATCGTTGACCGGAGCAGGAATGGAAAGGCTGCATGCCTGAACCAAACCTGCACTCGCTAAGCGACGCGCGAAAGTATAGACTAAAGACACCGTGTGCCTTTTAACTTTAATCAGGACTGACGGAGAGGATAAGAGATCGTCTTGTCCCGTTCCGTGTATATATATGTAGAGATATAATAGTAGCTTTTTTTCATAATGTTTCTCTATTCTTAAGCAGACCTGATTAAACGGCGACCAGCTGTCTATTTTGGTCTATTGTGGTCTATTGTGGTCCTTTTTCTTCATTTACTGAGTGGATTAATGTTGTCTTTTTCTTGGCTTATACGTCTCCAAGTTCATTTGTGAACAGGATTGGCCAAAGAGACTAATTGACATTTTAAATGGTAAATTTAACTGGATTTTTATAACCCAGAATTTCATTTGTTCAATTTTACCAGCCCACTGGGTTGTGAAAGATATAACAGTTCTCCCGACTTTTGACAGTCGTATCCAAGTGGATTTATCTAGCAAGCTACGCTGTTTCAAAATCGACACTCACCACAGTGCCAGCCGATAGGATCTACCATCATCATTAATTAACAATAATTAACAGTTTTAGCAACCATATGTTTCCTTAGTACTGTGAACACCAGATCTCGGTTTTGCTACATTAACTATTCGAAGTGACATTTGTCTAGCCAGGAATCGACCACCAAATTAGGCGTTCCCCTTATAAAAATTTAATTATTTGAATTAGGGACTGGGGCCCAATTTGGAAGATAAAAACATTGGGAATTATATATATTCAGACATTGTATGTCCAAGAGGTTTCTTCACCAAGAGTAGGGTAAGCGTGATTGAGTGGCTACGTATGTCAGAGAGAGTGAATATTTTCTTTGTTACAGGAAAATTGTATTATGTGGAGTCTGCTTAAATCTTGTTTATTTTAGTGGATAGCTTTAGTAGGAACTTTGTTCTTTTCTTTACTGTCTATGCTGTAACATAGTGCTAACCTTTGACCTTCGGGGTTATTAACTTGTTGGGTTCTTTTCTTCTCGATGAGGGGAGGGCACATGTATTCTGTTATTTTTCTATGTATGAATTCTGATTTTATTTGATCTTTCTTCAGATATTCGATGCTGTAAAGTTTAATGATAATAAACAACAACAGAACTTAACTGTGTGTGTTGGTCAGACCCATACCCAATTTACCATAGTTTTTCACGTTTGTGTGTCTTGTTGTCACATAATTGTGTGTGTGGGTAAGTTAAACGTACATTTACAGATATATGGAGGGCAAGATTGTCTTATATTAAATTATAGTCGTATAGATAGGCGGGACTAGAGAAACTGCTCATTCCAGAGACAGATCTTCTCCTTAAACTATTCACTCGTGAAATTTATTCCCACACCTTTACTTCTCACGTACTTATCACCATCCACTTTACTCAGGCGGGACCATAAATATTTTTCAAACCTATCTAAATTTACGTCAGTGCTTGCGTGTTTAAAAGTGGTAGATTTTACCAATTAATAGTGTTAGCTTTTACCATTATAATTCACTTAGATTTTCTAGCTGTTAAAACTAGTGAAAGAAAATAACGCGTAGCTATTTCATACCAGATGTTCAGTTATAACGTTAATTTTCACCACACGCTTTCTCACACAAGAAAAGACGGTTTTAGCTGACTGGTTTAAATGCTAGGCGTGACTGATAGTGACATAAAAGAATTCACGCTTTATTTCATTGTATGTATTTATTATAAGTGCATATTATTTAATATCATACGACTAAACTATCAGACGCCGACCAAATTAATAGCTACTTAACAACCGGCGATAGTTTGTGATAAATGACATTGTACGCTGATCGTTAACCGCGAGCAGGGGGGAGAGTCGCATAACTCAATCCAACCTACACTCGCTAAGCGACGCGCGATAAGATAGGCTAAAGAAAACACCTGTGTCGTTTAACTTTAATCAGGACTGACGGAGTGGATAAGAGATCGTCTTGTCCCCGTCTGTGTGCATATATATACGAGGGAAGGTCAAAAAGTAATGCCTCCTATTTTTATGTATGTAAATACTGCATCGGTGTGCAATTTGTAAATTTAGCAGGATTCCTCAAACACTCTTCTGCACTGTATAGCATTACCAACCTGTTTCAGTAACAGGTGGCACCACTGTAACAGTTTAAAAATGGCTGCCAAAGACGTTCGGTTAAAACAACGTTATGTCATAGAATTCCTCAATGCTGAAGGCGAGACCCCAATTCGCATCCACGAACGTTTGAAGAATGTTTATGGAGATTCAACAGTGGATGTTAGCACTGTCCGACGTTGGGTACATCGTTGTGACGAAGCTGAAGTAGGTCAATCCTCAATGGCTGACGCAAAGCGGACTGGCCATCCGTCTACCGCAGTGACTCCACACAACATTCATTGAGATGATGGCATCATTCATGGTGATCATCGGGTAACACTGGATGAACTTTCTTCCATGTTGTCCATTAGTAAAGGCAGTGTCCAGAACATCATTAAAGACCTGGGTTATTCAAAAGTTTGTGCACGAGGGTACCCAGAATGTTGACAGACAGACAACATCGCCGACAAGAAAGAAGTTCAAAAGTTCACCATCTGCAGGGAAAGTTATGGCCTCCGTGTTTTGGGACGAGAAGGGTGTGATTCTTCTCGACTTCTTGGAACAGGGAAACACGGTGAATGCAGACCGTTACATTGAAACTTTGAAGAAGCTTAGAGGTCGTCTTCGCACATTGATGCGATTGCAGAATTTGGCTGGACATTACTACCACATCACCCTTACAGTCCCGATCTTGCACCTTCTGACTTCCATCTGTTTGGACCACTGAAAGAAGATCTTCGCGGACATCACTTTGAGGACACCGAGATCCTTAAACGCGCCGTACGCCAGTGGTTTAGGAAAAAGGACACAAATTTTTACCGTGCGGGGATACATGGCCTTGTGAGAAGATGGACAAAAACTGTAACAAATAACGGAGACTACATTGAGAAATAAATTTTTGAAGTTCAGACTTGGGGCTACATTTCAATGTGAATTTTATCTGTTTTCTTGCCTATTGAATGAAATTAAAAATCACGAGGCATTACTTTTTGACCATCCCTCGTAGCTATGTAAAATAGTAGCATTTTTTCATAAATGTTTTTCTTATATTCCTAGCAGACCTGATCAAGAGCGCCCAGCGGGCTTTTCATTTTGCTTGTTTTTTGGTCTGTGAAATTTTACTTTGTTTTACCTGTGCCTCAAATTGGTTTGAGCGGTACCGATCTTCATTATAAGCTTGTACTCGCCAAAGATACACGAGAACAGTTCTGACACTAAATATAATTTAACTGGACTTACCAAACCCAGCAATAGTTTTCAATTTTATCAGCCCAATTTTGTGTACAAAAGATAACATTTATTCCCGACTTGTGACAGTCGTATTCAAGCGAAACATCCATAACTTTACGCTGTTCAGAATCAGCGCTCTAACATAGAGTCGGCTGATAAGATTATCATCATTTATCAGTGTAACATTTTGGCAACCAGACGTATTCCAATACTGGAATTATTTTCCTCTTTAAATTGTGAACCACAAGAGCACGTTCCTATATCGACTATTCACAGTAACATTTGTTAGCTAGAAAAAAACTACCAGATTTAGCGTTCCCCTCAAAAGTTGTTGTTAGAGGATGAACTGGGGGCCAATGTAGGAAGTGAACTTATAGTTGTACGCCGAGGAATATCTCCTAGGAGGTAAGAGTGAGAGAGTGGCCACTGTTTGCAAGAGAGAATGAATATTTTTACTTTATTACAGAGATTTTACCAACTCAGGATTTGCCTAATTTGTTTACTACTGTACTGATAGAGTCAGACTTTGTTTACTTTACTGACTTCTCTGTATCATAGTGCAAACCTTCGACCTTTGGGTTATTAACTTTGGGTTCTTTTCTCCATAGGGGGAGGGCTCGTTTATTTTTGTTATTTCATTTGTATGTAAATATGATTTGTTTGATCTTTCTTTAGATAAATGGTGTTGTCAAGTTTAATGATATGAAACAACAAAGAAACTTAACTTTGTGTGTTGGTCAGACCCATACTAAATTAACCGTAGTTTTTCACGTTTGTGTGTCTTGTTGTATAGGCTTTCAACAAACTTATGCCAAGTCTTCCAATCCCGTGCCAGCAGTTCAAGGTATTTCCATGTCTTCTTCATCCCTTTCATGTCTGTCCCCAGCTCCGTGTGTTCTTTGGCCACTCTCTGCCTCTCTTACCCTGGTGGTTTCAGACCAAGTACTGCCTGGTAATGTTATCAACAGTTTTCCTCAGTGTGTATCCTATCCATCTCCATGGTCTCCTTCCCATCTCTTGCTCCACTGGCTCTTGTATTCCTGTCTATCCACTCATGAATAGGTACCTCACTCTGCTCTTCAGTTCAGGAAGGCAAAAGCAGAGAACGAAGAGAGCTGGTCATTACCCTAAAGTAATAAATGCTATTAAACTGCCTTTACCTACTCATAGTCTAGGCATCCAGTACTCACCTCAGCCTGTTCTGAAACTGACACTTCATAAGTATTCTCTGTGAAGACTGGCGGGTTGTCATTAGTATCCGTTACGTTAATATGTACTGTCACATTTCCAGATCTCGGAGGACTTCCATTATCTCTGGCTATAATGTACAAAACGTAATGATCCTTCGCCTCGCGGTCCAAAGGCTTCAAGATCACAATGGACAGATCCCAAGTCCAATCTAGTTTCATCTCCGACTTGAGTTCAAACATTTCATTGTACTCCGATCTCATCTCGTATTTACGAACCGAATTCTCTTCATCCGTGTCTTTGTCAGTTGCACCTAATATCCTGAATTCGCTGTTTACGTTGACTGATTCTGGGACGTACAAGGTAATCTCCTCGTTTGGGAATCGTGGAGCGTTGTCATTTATGTCTTCGATGACAATGCGGACGCTGACGATCTCGAAGAATTTGGACATAGACGAGGTAACGGTAACTTCAAACTCCACGTTGCAGCTTTTCTGGAACTGGCACACGCTCTCTCTGTCAATCATGGCAGTGGTGTACACGGCGCCGTTGTCGCTGTTGATGCTAAATAAGGATGCCGTCTGCAGTAAGTTGTTTGGATTAAGGAATTTGAAGCTCAGACTGGACAGTTCACTCTTCGAAACCTTGTCGGCAATTCTTGCCTTGTCCCGTATGCTTCCGACGTTAGTTCCTGACGACATTTGTTCTTTAATGCGGAACTCTACTTGACCATATTGTTGACTGTAACCATGGTGACAGAAAATGGTTACAACTAAAGTAAAGCACATCCACATCGTGCACACGTGATCACTTGTCATGATGACTGTTGGAAGATTCACAAGGAAGCTTCTTCGTAGTATCCCAGCTCTTCAGGATAGTATCGCCACAAAATTCTTTTCAAAAGTCTTTACAGCAACAGAAAAACTCGTACTGAAAGAACTTGTATCTGTGAAAGATAGAATAGTTCTCGTGTTAAAATTAAGCGACACGTTTCTTATCTTTTCTTATATTTATATATATACGAAAGTACTTTATATATATATATAGTTTTTTGTTGTTGCTCTTTTTAACGTAAGCTTTTCAAAGTGAAAAATTTATTTGACAGCATGCTAAAGGAGACAACCTTTAATATTATTTTCAAACTAAATTGTCACATAGCGTAGTTCTTAAATCCTTTTTGATTTGGAAAAAGGTGAAACCTAATTATTCGTCTACTTATTTATTTTATTAACTCTTTTTTAATTTCTTTCTTTGCACTTTTTCCATGAAGTGACTTGATAATTGACAGTCAGTCAGGATTTAGACAACAGCATTCATGCCACACAGCCTTAACAAAGATGATAGACAATTGGCACCTCAACATCAATAACGATAACATATGTGGAGCAATCTTTGCAGACTTTAGAAAAGCATTCGATATGATAGATCACGTTATTTTAATAATAAAATTAGAAACAATGAAAGTTAACTTTAAACTAGTGTCATTATTTAAATCATTCCTCTCTGACAGACAGCAAGTAGTGTGTTACAATAATTCCTTGTCAAGCCCAACCATGATCAATACTGAGTTCCTCAAGGTTCAATTCTAGGTTACTTACTTTTTGCCGTATACATAAATGACCTGCCACTACACATCAAGCACTCATCCTGCGACCTATTTGCAGATGACTGTACTATTTACACAAGTGATAAAAGTTGCAACACACTAGAAGTATTATTACAAACTGATGTATACAATCTTATCAAATGGAGCAACAAAAATCGTATGCAAATAAATATCATTAAAACAAAATGTATGATAATATCAACTAGGCAAAAATTACAAAACTCACAGAAAATAACACTTCAGCTCTATATTGGCACCTCACTAATTGATAATGTAAATGAACACAAAACACTAGGACTCATAGTTGACCAACATTTAAGTTGGAATTCGCATGTACTAGCACTGACCAAACAAACGGCACAGAAAGTTTACCAGTTAGCTAAGATCAAACATTTTCTAGATGAGAAGACAAGGAAGATGTTCTATATATCCGCAATACAAACACGCCTAGACTATTGCTCCACAATCTGGGATGGCTGCTCCATGTCCAACACAAAGAGACTCCATTCATTACAAAAACGTGCAGTGCACCTAGTTTCTGACAAACACCTAACACACTTAGTAGATCTACATAAACATCTTAACATATTACCTCTAACAAAGCGATTCCTCTTCAACAAAGCCAAATTCATTCACAAAATCCTATCACAGAATGCTCCAACTTACCTGTGGCCTATTTTCAAATACAACGGAAGACACAACCAATGCTTAAACATATTACACGCGCCCTAGCCAAGGCTTGACTTATTCAAGAAAAGTTTAGCATTTTCTGCTGCTCATCTGTTGAACAATCTTCCACACGACCTAAAAAGCACTCTTAGTACATATTCATACAATCGCAGACTTTTCAAATACATCATGAGTACAGATTATATGCCACCCTAATTTAGTTATATTCCCAAATCATTTTCTAATGTGATGTGTATTTTTTAAGGCTTATTCTGCCCTGTTCATTATTGATTATGATAAAGTCCTGTAAATGTGTGTAACTGTTATACTTTTACAATGTTGGGATTTTACTTTGTTTTATTGCATTGATTTTGTTTATTTTATTTATATATATATATATATATATATATATATATATATATATATATATATATATATATATATATATATATATATATATATATATATTTTTTTTTTTAAATAATGTTGAAAATGCATGTGTAGGATAAATGAATTGAGTATGGGAGACGAGAGAAAGGATGGGCAGAATGTTAGACAGGCCTGAGTGCCCAATTCTAAACCATTTGAAGATAAAGTTCGTACGTTCGTTCTATCTGATTCTGCTCTTGAGTTAAGGAGAGCAAAGAAAAACACGGAGTTCCTACTCACTCATTAGCAGACTGTTTAAACGTTTCAGGAGTTCCGATTCTATACTACCCCCAATGTGATCATACTCGATTTATTGTCTGATTTACCGTATAGATGTTTTGGATTTGTTTGTTTGTGTGTTTGGGTTTTATTTTTCATTACGTTCTTGTTTGCTTAAACAAATACTTTATTTTCATTATGATTTGGTAATGTCATCGTATGCTGTTATAAAACCTTTATAATGTTTTATTCCTTTAATTTAATGCTTAAAGTAACATGTGGGAATGAAAGTGTATAGTATGCAAGATAAGTGAGAATGGAAGGGCAGAATGTTAGACGGGCCTGCGCGCCCAATTCTTAACCCTTTGAAAATAAAGTTCGTTCGTTCGTTCGTTCATTCTCTCTCTCTCTCTCTCTCTCTCTCTCTCTCTCTCTCTCTCTCTCTCTCTCTCTCTCTCTCTCTCTCTGTGTGTCAGTAGCAAAACCCATCATCAACTAACCCCTCACATGTTGTTAGTGTGAAGTAATCAACTGTCACCTCTGATATAATACTACTAATTTACAAATACTCCCTCAGTTATCTTCTCTCTCGTTCTCTTTGCTGCGTCCCTCACACGTTACTTCACCTTCTCTCGAGCTCTATCTCTTCCCCTGAACTTGAGACTCTTCTATTAATGTCAAATAATCTCTCTAGCGAAGGCATAGTCACGCTACTAGTATTGGTAATATAACTGCCCCCAGGAGACAATATTATGATCAGAAAAAAATCAATCTCTTCTACTGTGATCGATGAGTCACTGACCAGGACAGTGGATCTTCTTTCATCATATGACCAGAAAGACACTGACAGAGAGATTAGGTAGACAGACAAACCTACAGACATAGAGATACACAGACAGTCACAGAGATACACCGACAGAGAGATTAGGTAGACAGACAAACCTACAGACATAGAAATACACAGACAGTCACAGAGATACACCGACAGAGAGATTAGGTAGACAGACAAACCTACAGACATAGAGATACACAGACAGTCACAGAGATACACTGACAGAGAGATTAGGTAGACAGACAAACCTACAGACATAGAGATACACATACAGTCACAGAGATACACTGACAGAGAGATTAGGTAGACAGACAAGCCTACAGACATAGAGATACACAGACAGTCACGGAGATACACTGACAGAGAGATTAGATAGACAGACAAACCTACAGACATAGAGATACACAGACAGTCACAGAGATACACTGACAGAGAGATTAGGTAGACAGACAAACCTACAGCCATAGAGATACACAGACAGTCACAGAGATACACTGACGGAGAGATTAGATAGACAGACAGACAGGCCGACTGACAAAAAAAGACACGCAGGCAGACAGACAGGTAGACGGACGGACGGACAGGTGGGTGGATGGACAGGCAAATAGATAGATAGATAGATAGATAGATAGATAGATAGATAGATAGATAGATAGATATATAGATAGACAGATAGATAGATAGATAGATAGATAGATAGATAGATAGATAGATAGATAGATAGATAGATAGATAGATAGATAGATAGATAGATAGATAGATAGATAGA